>OU898281.1:3560281-3581784 GCA_918026665.1 Diabrotica balteata | reverse complement strand
CTTTACACGATTTTAAATAATGATTACCAAATTTACTTACAGGCATTTTGATAATTATATCTAGACTCTCGTGTTTATATATCTTTTTCTAAAGGACACTGGAAAATAAAGTCTACAATTATTAAAGGTAAATTGGATAACTTGAATTGAATTATATCTCCCTTTTTTATTTGAACACCAACCAATTCATTCAATTTATATGTTTTAGAATTAATTTTAACAACTCCATCGGAGTAAAGTATTTTTAAAACGGATTCAATTTTACAACTAAACGGAAATGGAAAAGTGGTCTTCATGTTTTCCAAAATATAATAGTTTTTATTAATTTTTAAATTTTCATGTCCTCGTATACGATAAAAACTTTTGCTAAAAAAAGTTTCTGGATTAGATGTAAAATATAAGGGTACTGAAATATCATCACTACAAGTTTTTGACTCGGATAAAAAGTGAGTTCCGAAACGATTTATTGGCATTACTGTATTATTCCACCTTCTCGAAGTTCTTCAATTATAGATATAATTTCATTCACGTGTCCGTCGTTTCCGGCAGCTTGTGATGCGATTAATAATCTTAATCTATCTATTATTTCATTAAAATTATCAAAGTATTTATACTCTAATGGCTTCCCACTATATTTTCTGAAAAGTGCACCACCCCTTTTTTTATAATGTTTAGCTAAATTTCGGGTAACCGGTCCCTGCGCTAAATTTCCAGGAAGTGAACTTAAACGAACTCTAGATGGTTGTGGTCTTGTTTCCAAAGCTGGTTTAATAATAAAGTTATATTTATCCTTTATTTTTGATGGAATACTTTTTATAGGTAAGTCAGGATTATTGTTTCTATATATCGCATTTGTTCTACGTAAAATATCAACATATTCATTAACATCTGGTTTTTTAAACGATACTGGATTCGTTTTAAATAAAAGCTCGTACAGCCCTGGAGTTCCCTTGTATCTTATATTATTAATAATAAGATCTGCGCCATCAAAATCAATTAGAGAATTTCCAATAGAAAATTTTTCAGTTTCCAAATCATGGTAAACTCCTAAATCATGGTCAAAATCACCTTTTGTGTCTTCAATGTTAGCTTTAATATATTTCTTTGGTAAGGGTGATGCATAATTCTCATAAAATTGATTCATTATATCTGGATTTGTAATCATTTGATTAAATTCTCTAAGCGTATCTTCAAAATACCGATTAATATCCTCATCTGTGGTATTAGTTTGTCCTTCTGATTGAAAAGTTTCTTCTGGTGCAGTGCTTTTCCTTGGAATAATAGATTCATCTCCAAAATTGGTAGGTGTTTTTGATCCCCCAGGAAGTACACTCGTATTTGGAGAAGAAAAAGCTAAGCGATAATTGGATTTTCGCATTTTGTAGTCTTTTGGTGTACTCAACTTGATTGATTTATCAAATGAATATTGTGGTTCTTGTTTAATAGATGGAACGGTTTCCAGTTTGTGTAAAAGTTCATTAAGTGGTTGAGTAATAGGTTTATAATTTTTTTCTAAAGCAGACTGAGACTGAGCTATGTCATGTTTTAAACTACGATACTTTTTCTTCAACGCTTGTCGTGATAAAAGCAGTTTTCGCGTAACTTTAGGATCCATTGTGTACTAGGAATATTAGTTTAAAGCCTTATATACTTATCGAACCCATACCGATATCGACCCATTGATTTAGGAGAGTCTTTATCAATGACAAGAAATCCATATCTGTCTTTCCAGCAGAATGAGCACAAATCTTTAAATTGGTGGAATGTCATGTCTATATTAACATGATCGTCAAAGATATGTTTTAAATTTGTAAAGTCTTGTTGAAAAATTACAAGTAAATTAGAATTATCTCTAATTAATTGTTTTGGAATAGCACTATATGTTTGGCATAAATAAAAACAATCTATATTTTTATGCCTTCCATAACAAAAATACTTTTGTATAATTTTTTGATCACACGATGGAATATCATCAAAAATAACTACTGAATTTTCTTTAATATCATCAGGAGATGGTACATTATTGGGATCATTAAATTCTTCAAAGCCAATTTCCTTTATTGGCTCAACCAAGTTTCGCAAATATACATACTTTGGTTGATACAACGACTTGGAATATAAATATATATTCTCAAATCTTAGACCATTTGGATGCTCAATTAAAGATAGTAAAACATTAGTTTTGCCACAACCACTTGGTCCAACAACTAAAAACCTTCTGTTGCCACCAAAAAGATAGCCATGTTTTACATGTTGTTCCTCTGTAACCTCATCATGGTTAGAAATAGGAAGAGAGAGTTTCTGCTTTTCAATCTTCATTAATAAAATGTTTTTAAAAATTTTTGGGGTATATATAGCCCAACTACTATATATATAAGAGAGATACCATGAAAAAAAAGTTCCAACGAAGTATAAAAACAAAAGGACGTGGAATATTAAACTCACTAATTAATAAGCTTCCATTAGAACTTCATCTTCCAGGATATTCCTATTGTGGACCAGGAACTCGTTTACAACAAAGATTAGAGCGAGGAGATAAGGGAATCAATAAACTAGACGAGGCTTGTAAACAACACGATATTGCATACTCTACAAATAGTGATTTACCAACCAGACACAAGGCGGATAATATTTTAGAAAACAAAGCTTGGGATATTGTAAAATCTAAAGAGGTCCCTTTTGGACAGAAGGCAGCTGCTTGGCTTGTTACAACCGCTATGAAAGGAAAACGTAAGTTGGGAATGGGTCTTAAAGGCAAAAAAGGTGGATCTCTTCGTAAAAAAATAAATAAGAAAAAAAGGATCATTAAAACACCAAAGAAAGGTGGATTCCTCCCCCTCCTTCTCCCCCTCATCGGTGCTTTATCTGCTGTTGGGGGCCTTGGTACTACTATTTACAAGACTATTGGAGATGCGAGAGCTAATCGAATTAGTCTTGAAGAACAAAAACGCCATAATCTAGCCATGGAACAGAAAGGCAAAGGATTATATCTAAGACCTTATAAGGGCTATGGATTATACTTGAAGCCTTATTCAAAAAACTGAATCTTCCTCATCGTGCTTTAACAAGTACTGATATAATAAAGCATGGTAAAGATATTCCTTTCTTTAGAGGTGTATATATGAGAAATAATATGCCAAAAAAAATTCATAAAAACGAGTGTGGTATTATAAATTTAGATTCTAATCGTGGAATCGGAACCCACTGGGTAGCTTACGCGAAATCTAAGTCTAACGTAATTTACTTTGATTCTTATGGAGACTTACCCCCTCCAAAAAGCGTAATAAAGTATTTTTTAAGTAGCGGCGATGTAAAAATATATTACAACTATGATAAAATCCAAAACGATTCATACAGGTGTGGTCATTACTCCTTGGATTTTCTATACAACTACTATAAATTGCAAACATTGATTGTTTACGTTTTAAAACAATGTCTTTCAACTTTACGCTTACTGGGAACGCTTCAAATCTGAGTTATAGTTTTAATCCTCCGATTTACCTTGAAGATGAATTTGATTATGAAATTGGGCTAACCAGTTTTTATAGTTTTAATAGTATTCCAAATATTGATGAAAACAATAACCTTTTCCTCTGGAATATACGAAATGTTACTTATACCTATAAATTACCAAAGGGGTCTTATGAATTAGATGATATTACAAAACTTATAAAAGAAAACATGAAAAAGAGAGATAGTGACGCGACTATAGAAATTACTCCACAGTTATCAACCTCCAAAGTTATAATTAATAGTAATAGAGAAATTTCATTTCTTCCCGCGAATTCTATTGGGAAATTATTTGGATTTAAATCTGGGCTACTAGCAGCAAACCAGATACATATCTCAGACAATCCAGTGGAGATTTGGGGTGCAAACGCATTATGTATTGACTGTAACATAGCATCAGGATCCTATTTAAACGGAAATCCAGTTCACATTATCCATCAGTTCTTTCCAACCGTACCAACTGGGTATAAAATAGTTGAGGTACCCAAAATATTTTGTATTATCCAGTAAGTATTAAAACAATCTCGAACCTTACAGTAAAAATTAACAACCAAGCAGGTAAACTTGTTGACTTTGGAGGGGAGGAGGTTACTGTAAATCTACATCTTAGAAAACGTATATAATGGTTTTAGTTTTTTCTCGCGAACCAAAAACATATATAAAGAGATTACCTTTTAAAAAAATAACTCCATCTCTACCAAAATCATATAAAAGGAGATTACCTTCTAAACAAATAACTCCATCTAATCGTCGCTTTCTGCAATCGTTAGGATTTAAAGTCTTGGTATAATGGAAATTCTTCACGTTACTGGTCAACCTTTTAATGATAACACTATTGAAGATTATCAGTTCCACACTTATCAACCCTATATTCCTGGAAAATTAGGATACAGTGATGAATGTCGTATTTCAATACAAGATTTGGATGCACTAACATTTCCAGCAAATAGTTATCTCTATATTGAGGGCAAATTAGCTACACATGACAATAAAATACCAACCAAAATAAAATTTATTAATAATAGTATAGCTTACTTGTTTCGTGAACTACGTTTTGAATTAAATGGGGTAATAATTGACTCAGTACGTGATGTAGGGTTAGTATCAAGTATTAAAAACTATCTTAGCCTTAACGAAAATCAAAGCTTGCTATTGGAAATGCTGGTTGGTTTCCAAAGATGAGTAGAATGGAAAATAATAGTGAAGTCCCTAAAAACAATGTTTTGGTGGATTCAAATGGAAACTTTAATGTGTGTATACCTTTGAGATTATTATCCGGATTCTTTGAAGATTTTAGAAAGATTATTATGAACATGAAACAAGAATTAATACTTATTCGATCAAATGATGATATTGATGCAGTAGTAAGCGAAGATGAGACTGAACGTCCGAAAATTGACATTACTAAATTATATTGGGAGGTACCACATGTAACTCCTAGTATTCGAGAACAGTTGCGACTAAACAAAATTTCACATACAAACCAAGAACTACCTATTAAATTTCGAAGTTGGCAAATGATTGAATATCCAGCCCTAAATAACTCCACACGTCACACATGGTCAGTGCGGACTAGTACCAAAATAGAAACTCCACGACACATTGTTGTTGCTTTTCAAAATAATAGAAAATCAAAATTAACAAAAGATATGAGTAAATTTGATCATTGCACTTTAAAGAATATTAAAGTGTTTTTAAATTCTGAGAGGTATCCCTATAATGATCTTCAACTAGATTTTAAGACTAATAGGTTTGCCAAACTATATGAAATGTTTGCCAATTTTCAGGAGAGTTATTATCACATGACATTAAACCAACCCATATTTAATCCAAATGACTTTAAAACGATTGCTCCACTTATACACATTGACTGCTCTCGTCAAAAAGAAGTAATTCAATCCGGATCTGTTGTGCTTCGTATAGAATTTGAGACAGATGAACCAACAACCTCTGATATCTCAGCCTATTGTCTAATACTTCACGAGAAAGAATTCACATATAACCCTCTAACAAAAATTGTGAAACAATTGTAAAATATTAATATTATACAAAACAGGTGAATGCAAATTAAAGAGCACCTGTATGCAAATTAACGACCACCTGCAAATTAGGGAGTTTATTTTAATTAGGGAGCAGCTATATGCAAAGAGCAGTTGTTGTTTGACAGGTGTTGTAAAATTGTATCTAATGAGAGACTTCCCGTATGAGGACAGATGTATACTGTATAAGGGTCAGTTGTTAATTATGGCATTATATGCTCTCATGCGCATGACTGAAAATTCCTTTAAAAATACAAATTATGCACTACACAAACTCATTCTGAAATCATGTGCTTAGTAGTAGATGTCCAAGGTTTTATTACCGAAAAAAATAAGTTTATCGTGAAAGAGTTTGCAAGTTATGATGGTCAAAAAATTAGTCATTTTTTTTTTAAACCACCGTATCCGATGCGTTTATTAAGTTCTGAATATTATAATCAAGCTGTTTGGTTGATGAATAACCATCATGGATTGAACTGGAATCATGGATTTACACCAGTACACCAGTTTCATAATATTATCCAACATTTGACAAAGGATGTTAATGCGGTTTATGTTAAGGGGCGAGAAAAATCACAATACATCAAAAAGTATAGTTTATCCCCAGTTTTGGAGTTTGATGAACAACCAGCTCTGCAGAAAATGGAGCCAAGATGTCCATATCATTCAAACAGTGGGAGTGTTTGTGCTTTAAGTAATGTATTTCAACTTTATGACACTTTTATAATGAAATAAATTTTTTTTTTTACATTTTGTTTTATTAATAAAAAACCTTATTAAAAAAATAGTACTTTATTCAATAACTATTACATGTTACAATTTATATTTTGAAGTGCAAGTTTACACAAATGACAACTGGATTGAGCTGGGGCGAATCCTTCTAACTCTGTTCTCCACTCAGGACGATTGAAATGAACAAAACATGGGAGACGAGTTTGAACTTCAAAATCCTGGCAAAATTTTGTGGGTAGTATAGACCATGAACGGAGAAGTTCATACGGGTCTACAAATTTTCTTATGTATGCTAGGCTAAAATATTCCAATTCTGTGGTCGTGAACTTGTACAACGGTTTTTTTGGATGCTCCGCCATTATGCGAGACCGAAGGCAACAATCCATCTTTTGTAAATCGGTTAATGTTTTTAAAGACCAAGTCTATCCACTTTTGCTCTTCGTATCTAGAGAGAAAAAATAGTCTTACGTCTGCTTCTGGTTTTGGTGTGTAAACTTTACCACTACGCAAGCGCATCACTCAAACACAGCTTTGAAAACTGTTTAAACATAAGTTGTTTATCTTCGTATTCACTTTTTAACTGGTTAATACGATTATTTATATAATTGATATATCTCTGACTTTTGTAAAATAGAATATCACGTTTTATCCTTTTAATGCGTATACTAAACTGATTAAGCCGTTCACGAAACCTTCTTGAGTACATACTGTTTAAATTAATGACGGCCCTTCCTTATATCTTGCTTACCCCCATTGACACCGGTTGCAGGTGTGTTGCTCATTACCCCCACTCCGAATCTTATGTTAACACTAGAGTGCACCAAGCAAGGTCTGTAAGACTTTATCAGCTGACGGGGACTCATTCCTGTTGAAACTTGTTAAGCTAAACCATAAACCAGTTTGTTAGAGTCCCTCATAAAATCTAATTTGTATACTTTTAATTATGTGTTCAAATATAATAAACGAGAGGAACATACCATATAAATATTGTGATAATCTACTTAGCTATAGCAGTGACGAATGGGAAACATTTTCGAGACTCCCTTTTTATATTGTACGACAAAAGCTTTGTCTCGTTTGTCGTAAAATGTCTGGGACTAGACTTATTCCAAGAAACTTAATATTTAAAGGATGGAAATTGGTATTTGAATTTTGTGCATTTTGTAGTGACACTAGACCTATGGGACTATCTCATCGTTTTGTAGGTTATCGTGATGGATTATTGGAATCCCCACCACATAAATGGGACTCCCCTCGTCCAGAGTTAGATTTACTATAAATAGATGTTAAATTCTAAATAGCTATTATTATGATGGTATCATTAAACTTTATTGTTTTACAAGCAATTTTGGGAAATTTGCTCTTAATTCAAGAACCAATCAATGTCAGAGAAACTTTTGTGTGTTTTGATAGTAATGGTGCACTAAATGATACGTGGCCGTCAAAATGGAGAAGAATGAAATCATATCCGGAAAACAATTTTTTACCAACTTTAAAAGCTGAAATACCTTTAAACAGCACCAAATATAAATTGCGTTTTAGACATTATAGTGAAAAAATCACTGATTCTGGGTGGTTACAACTTTATAATGAAATACCTAAGAAGGATACAGTCATACCTCCAATATTTTATTATATAGCTATATGTTCAACTTTCTCAATATTTTTTGTATTATTAGAAATAATTAAGGTTTTAAATAAAAAGATTTGTTCATACACTTGGTTTTATTAACATACATTATTTGCAAAAATTAAATAATTAAAATAATATACATTGTTTACAAAACATATAAATTTTACAAGTATGAATCATACTGGAATGCATCAATTTGAAACAATTCCTCAGTGGGAATATTATCTAAATCAACTAATGTGGGGTGTATCAGCTCATTTGCAACAGATAAAAAATCATCTATGGTACCATTATGTTGATTAATTAAAAAATGCCCCCAAGCAAGAGTAGATACATCTCCAGGAATAATATATCTCTTATCATCCTGAGGTGTTAAAGATATTTTGTTTCGCAATTCGGTGTAAATAGTGTGCATTTCTGACCTAAAGAAATACATTTTTCTAAAGATGGCTTCTTGATTATAAATAACCCTAATATAATCATTTAACTGTAGTTGGTTTTTAACAACGTGTCTAGAAACACCTTTAGCTTTTTTGACAACTGTGTCAGCCTCTATACAATAAGCTTTAGCTCCGGTGCCATAGAAAGCTTTCAAGGTATTGGTGGGAAATTCATTTTTCATGTTTCCAAGTATTGACTCGGTCTTGTATATTCCGTGTATATTATTCTCCATATAGTTGGATGTATCAAAATAATGTATATTTTTGTTCATATCATCATAAAAGTTTGGTGTTTGTACTTCTAGAATAAGTGAGTCAGTATCTGTATAAAGAAGACTAGCATTATTGTGGTACTTTTTTTTAATGTATCCATAAAAAAAACTATATATGAATGTTTTAGATATATCCAGAATAGAAAAACCAACGTACAACGGTTTATCGTAAATGATCTTTGTTTTATTCAAATGAATAGCAACTAAATTTTCACTGAATATTGATAACGACTTGAATTCTGGTTTAGAAATTAAAGATTTTGCTCCCAAAGATCCTCGAATATTCTCATAATGAGAACATAGACGAATATCGTTTCTTCTGTTAATATTCTCAAGTGACTTACCGAATATAGCGTTAACAAGGAGCTTAAAAAGATCACGCTCAAATTCATTTTTGGCGTTGTTTCGGAGAAAAGTATTTAGATCAATATATTTTTTTAACCACACTGATTGGGAAAATTCTAGTATTCTGTACACTTTTTCTAACTTCAATCCGTACTGTATGCATTGTTTTAAATTTCTATAGTGTATTACATATTTTTTTTTATCGTACAAATTAGGAATCAGTTTTTTGTATTTACTTTTAGGTGGTACTATTGACTCGGGGCAAAATGGTAGCTCGTTATGTTCGTCGTGAACATTGGGTGGGTAATGCAAGTCTACTTCTAGTACATACCCTTTTTCGTAATCATTTTCAATATTAAATACATTAAACTGTTTAATTTCTTCATCGCTTAACCATCTAAAATTTCCCCATGGAAGAGGTTGACTCATGGCTGCGCCATAAAGATTGGTGGCGTCTAGATACATAATATAAGTTTCAGGTTTAGTTGAATCGAAATTACTTAAAAATCTGTTGTTTGCAACAGCTACTCTTTTAACACAAGTGGCAACACCACCCCTTATCCCTTTTTCAAAAAAGTGTAACATGTCAATATCCGTTAAAAGTTGAAGCTCAATGTTTGTATATTTCAACATAGCATCCCATGTTAAAGATGGGGCTGTAAAATAATGTACAGGATCCAGTTTGTATTCTTTGAGACAAACCTTTCTAAAATTTTCAAAAACATCCGCTAGGAGGAGCACATCTGATTTTAAATATAGCATTCCATAATCTATAATTGTTTGACATTTGAAATAATCCCAAACTTCTTGTGCTCTATCATAATCTTCTTGTGTAATATGTTCTTCTTTTAAGTTGTCGTAAAATTTTTCTTTAGGTGGTAGATGTTTTTCTTCCAATTTCATAAAACTATCGATATATGAGTATGGGAATATACCTTTACGTCGCATTAATCCAAACGCTTTTTCATCCGGAAAATACTTTCTGACTTCATTACATTGATTTGATTGTAATATTTTACTTAATTTATCGAGAGATTTGGCTAAAAATCTAAATGAATCTACAAACCGCAATTTTAAAAATACATTAATATTGGACTTTTCAACTAAAACAGATTTTGAAAACGAAATATACTTTTCTTTAGTTTGAGCAATTGCTGATATATGCTCCCCATTAGTTGCTAATTCCTTAATAAATAAATGACAATCGTAAAATGATAAATTATGACAAAAAATTGGAATAAAATTAGGTACCTTGAAATTTAAATTACACGAATTGTGGGCTGCACCCCTGTACAATCCAGTAAGATGGTCATGGTCCCTGACTTTGGTATCCAAAAACGATAATGGCTTCTGACAAATAGAACATTCGGTAGCATTCTGAAAATTCTGATTTTCTTGTTGAGTTAATGGAATCATTGCTTTGGCATGTTTTAGATGGTTGTGGTATAGTTCGTAAGCTAAAGCATCCAATTTTTGAACAAAAACTTTTGCAGCGTTCTTACCCTGGTATGTTTCCAACCTTGACAAGGAATCATCATAATTGCACTTGAGATAAAATGCAAATGAGTATGGCTGGTGTTCGGCGACTTTAATAGAGTAAGATTGACCATCTGATGGCTCACAATGGTGTATCGGCTTAAGGATCGACTCAAAGTCAGCGTAAATTACAAATGGGTGTGAGGACGTCTTCTCGATGTTGGTGAATTTTAGAATATTGGATGGTAGGATTTCACCACACTTGTTGACCCTCAGCTCAGTGGATGGGAGTATTGTTGATATATGTGAGCAATCATGCTCTTGATGACTGTTTAGTTTCTTTGGGGTGTTAAAATTTTGAAGGCATCCATCACAAAAATAATGTTTTCCATTATGTCTCGTTTTTTGGGCACTTACTAGTCTTGATAAGTCAGTAATGAGGCAATAGTGGTTCTGAATTTCATCGTTTATTAATAAAAGATTAACATGCGTAGGTTTATGGTGCTGAGTATAGTGAAGTGGTCCTACAATTTCATATTGCATCTTGTTTTCTTTAAAATATGATTGAAGACCATAAACGTTAACTGATATATTGTTTAAAATCTCGAACTTGTTGATATCTTTTAACTTAACCGGGAAACCGATACCCTCAAAGTTTAAAAGTGCGTCATAGGATGGATACGATTCCGGTATTGTCACATCACCTGTAGCAGGAAATATAGCAGCCATCACACAATAAGCAAAACACTTGTTATCTTTGTTTCGTATATTTAAAATTGCACTTTTTCTTCTAATAGGCGTTGGAAGACGAATATATGCTGAGGCAGAAATGGTAGTAAATTTATTGATGTTGACATCTAAAAACAGAATTTCCTGAAGTCCCCAGTTGGAATCTTTCTCTTGAAATTCAGATGCTTGTGTTACTATTATTTCAACGAAGTCCTGATAAATGTCGGAGATTTTAGTAGACATGCTTATAATTTTATTGCAGGTATTCATTGACTTGATATCCGAAATGTCCTTATCGGGTTTGTAAAACATGGCAAACAGTTCAAAGTTAACTTTAAGAGTTATGTGTTGTCTTAGATAATCGCCAAGGATTTGCAATACCTTTGGTTTAACATCTTGCATAAATCCACGATAATTTATTTTGTTATGTTGACTAGTAAAACGAAAAGACACAATTCGTTCCTTAAATGCGTGTGTAAGTTTAGTTATTCCACTCCCGAACACTTCAACACTTATTGGTCTTAACCTTTTTCTAGGGATAGGGCAACTCAGGTCACAACGACTAACTTGATGACGCCGCAGATTGTTCATAAAAGTAAAAGTCTTTCCGCACTTATCACATATATAAGAGCATGGCTGATCGTTGCTACATTTTTCTATATGCCGACGTAGGTTGTATATGCGCGAAAAGGTTTTACCACACTTGCATTGATTCATTTTGAAAGTATGAGATAAAACTGATGTCATTGAATCACAACATCTCTTAAATACCCCATATCCCATCCATAATTATTTAATAACCATAGGTGGGTATTTTAATTAATGACTGATTCGACATTTAATGAGTCCATATATGCACAAAACAACATACGCCCGCAGGTACTTGTATCCGAACCGCTCTCATGTCAACTCATATCCGATATTCTCTCATTTGCTACAAATGGACATGTGCAAAAAACTGGTTTTTGCTACAAATAGACAGGTGCAAAACTGGTTTGCTTGTATCCAGACTGCTCTCATGCCAACCCCATATCCGATATCCTCCCATTAACAACAAATCGGCAGGTGCAACATTTAATAAGCCTAGTTTAATAAATCTTTCATATACTGGTGCTCAAAAACTGGTTATTTTTAATAAGTTCACGTTTTAAAAAAGAAAAATTATTATTTAAACATTAGCTTAGAAACATGTTGTTATTTATAATTAAATATTTTAACAGTTCAGCGAGTACCCTACTACTATATGTAATTATATAAATTAGATTAATGTGCTGCATTAGTACAGTTTACATCAAGTACTCAAGTATGAGTTTTAGATGTGTAACACCCAAATTATTTGAAGGGTTAATTTCGCCACCAACTTTACAAGAGCTAAGCGCTAATCAAGTATATTGGTCTGTGATAGACGCAAATTATGAAATAAGTGTTGGAATTAGTGAAAAAACTAATCAGTTTACTTTTATAATACCGGAAGAAATTTCACAAAATCTTAACATCTATTCTTTAAATGAGGTTAAAAAACAAATTGTTAAAAATAATGGAGGATTTTATTAATAACGAATTTGATAATGCCATAGATAAAAAACTGATTTGTGTTAAAGAAATAAACGTGTCAAAGTTCTTGTCAGAATTTAAGAAAGACTTGTGCCTTACTTAATATTTGTATGTATCAGACAATTTTAAACTTTGTTATATGTGTTTTGCAGCAATAACATCTAATTTTTATATTTAAATATTTTTATTCCTAGTTTAGTGTTTTTATTATCCTAGTTTAATAAAAGCATAATCTAAAGCATATTACTGTTTAATATTTATTAAATAAATGTTTTTATTCTAAATTTTAATAATTATTTACCTTTTTAATTAGCAAATTTGTACATGTAAATTCAAACATTAAATAAAAATAGGAAAAACGTTTATGCTACGCCTATGCTTTGTATTTACTAATATTAAAATTCTGTCAAATAAAAAAAATTTAACAGATTTTTAATCTATTTTATTTAATAAAAATTCATAGTTATATTGAGGTATTTTTAAGTTATTCAGCAACAGATGGCGCGACCAGTTCTATTTTATATTTAAAAATTATTAAATTACAGTTAGAAAGACAGTAAGAGTAAGCTAAGCATGTTTTAAAAGACAATATGGAGTTTATAGTAATTGACCTTATTTGATGTTTAAAGTCTGAATTGCAGTGCCAAATTAGGAGTATTGATAATAGTAACAAATATAGACGTATGAGTTATTTCTTTGTTTGGAGTTTACCACTGATCAAAAATAAATGTGATTTTCTAAAGTGTTTGTATATGTGTATATGTATAAAGAAGTTTGATTTGAAACTTTCCATTGCCCACTCACAGATATTATCCTGTAGTTGTTTATGTAAGTAAAAACAAAAAATACTTTTTTCTACTTTTTGCCAATCAGAAAGTCGAATAAAGTGTCCGAATTAATGTTACTGAAATTTTTGTGAGTGAAATTTGTTTAATTTATAATCAATGTTTACTCTATAGTTTTTAATAATTGTCTTTAGTTTTCTGATAATAGATAATATAATAAGGTTCTCTGATATATATATCAGCTGTTATTTGCTAATTTTTTTCAGCAGCGTTGTCAAGTTTCAAATATATTCTAATTTCTCATCAACATTTTAAATTTAATTTAATACAATTATTTTTGGAATTAACTGATTGTGTTGGTTAGTTAGTTTAGATTACCTATGTTAGGTATTTTCGCAATAACATTCAAATTTTATTTTGTTTTTCGTTTTGGTTTAACATTTCATAAAATATGCTTGGCTTTTCAGCAAAAATTTATTTTAAAAGTGGCAACATTTACATATAAATAAGTTTTTGGTTGCCTATATTTAATTATTAACACTGGAACTTGGAAAATAAATAAAACAACATTACAAATAATAGATATATTTATTTTAATTATTATAAGTTATATTTTACAACCATGACATAGTCAATAGGTCAAAAATAAACATTCAAAGTAAGTTACAAGGTATTTTACATTGATTACAAATATAAAACTATAAATGTTTAAATGTATAAATTTGTTAGGAAATTATAGTTGATCTTCTATTTATTGTTATATAAATTGTAGGTTCTATTTTATAGTCAGTATTTAGACTAAGTGCTTCCTTCCTGCTAAATATGTGGTTTTATATTTATCAATTTTTTTAATAAGGACATTAATTTCTTCATTTTACTTATTTTATTATTCTCAAAGCAATTATTAGTTAACTTAAAATTGATTAAATTATTAGCAGAAAAAACTTACATTTTTAATTACCACTAATTTCAGAAAGAGCTTCTTTCATCATATTGTCCTGGATTGTCCTCATGGTCTGACATTTCTTCAAATACCATGTTTCGTGTGGCTGTTTTCGACGTATGGAAATTATATATTAAATTTGTTACTTTGTTTAGAGATGAAATTTGATCCTGTATTTTTGTTATATAGTTTTGAATTTTCTCTGTTTTAACCAATATTTCAGTTAAATGCTTTCTTGCTGCTATTCCTTTCATTTTATATTTATCGAGTTTTTTGATGAGGGTATCTTGTTTCTTCAATCTGATGCTTAATTCTTTGCTATTCATCTTTACGTACTTGGTGATGATTGGTTTTATTCGGTTGTTATAATCAGTTTCACTATTCTCCAAATAATTCATAGTGTAATCAAAATCATTTGTATTATTATTAGAAAAACTTACATTATCTTCATTGTCACTAAGTTCAGGTGTCTTTATTCCATTATCTGCTTCTCTCTGGCTCTCTTGGTCGGAAACATATTCATATTTTATGTTAGGTGTTGGTGTTCTGTTCATATTTGAACCAAAATTTCTAAAGCCAATTGGCATCACATTATCACAATTTCCGTAAAATATAATAGAGTTTGAACTTTCAGTACACTTAGGCACAATAATATTATTATGAATTTTGATGTTTTTCTGACCTACTGATGATGTCATGGTTGTAAAATATAACTTATAATAATTAAAAATAAGCAAGACTGATATATTTATAATATATTTTCCCACTATAAACTTTTTGGTAAAATGTGTAATTAAAGGTGAAAGTGTATTTCTAAACCACACCTTTATCTGATTTTTGTTATTGAGTACATGGTTTACAGGATGTAAATCCCTTTTGTGTATTTTTGCAGACATATACAATTACTCCTATCCATATATAGTATTAAAAACATATTTTTATTTTTATTTACATTTGCTGACTACAAATGATTACTTTCATTATTAATATTAAATATGAGACTAGTTAACCTTCACTCATTTTGGCATCTGAAATAATGAAATTTCCAAAATATTAATTATTTTACTTCATGTGTGCTGTATAAGGGCAGAACATACTTTAAATTATAATCCTGTTTGCAATTATTTTATACAAGTATCCATATTAGTAAAGTGAAGAATGCATAAATTTTAAAAATGATTTTCTTTAAATTTCTTACATGGCCTAATATGATAATTTAAATTGGATTATGCACCTTCAATTTTTCCAATTAGAGTTTTAATAATGAAATACAGAAATAGCAGATGGTCAATCAAGGTTTTTTTTGTGTAGATGCTTTTAAATCATTAAAATAAAACAATGTGAAAATAGGTTATTAAAATTGATTATACCTACTTATGTTTGAAAACTTTTATTATATATAAAAATTGTTACAATACTTATTATATATTTTTTAATTTATTCATACCAATGCCTAAGAAAAACATAAACATCAATAATATAAAATTACATTCAAGTTAACAAACGTACAAATTTTTACTTAAAATTTCTTACTAAACAAAAGTTGTATATTTCCAAATATTATTCAAAAAGAACAGAAGAGTTATATTCAATTTACAATTTAAAATTATGTACAACACTGGTTATTTTGTTTAGAGAATTTATTCCTGAATTTAAATTTTCTAGTGCATCTTGAAGGCTTTGTTTTTTTGCACTAATATGCGATAACACTATCTTAGCCTCATCTTCTTTTTTACTATATTTTTGAATTTTTTTTGTAAGCTGCATTCGTTTATTTATTCTTTGGCTTAATATTTGACTGCTTAGCCTAACAAAATTCTCTATTATTGGTTTTAGCCTTTTCTGATATCCCTGGTTTTTGGATTCTGTTATTAAGTCAAATGTTTGGTTTACATCCATGGAACTATCTAAATGGTTGAGTATGTCCTCGTGGCTTCCATCAAGGTTTATTGACTCATCAATCTCCTGGTTGACCATTTTCTTCGTTTTCTTGACTGGAGTTTCCATCTTGGTTGTTATCAACTAGACACATTTGTTTTTCTAACTCGTCATCACTTTCAAGTTCGTTTTTGACACTGATAGGTGTTGACTCAAATTGTACACTTTTTGCAAATCTTTTGTAACCAATTGGTTTCACTTTACTTAAATCACCCAAAAAAACTAGAGAATCTGAACTTGAATTCAAACTTTTGTTTTGATTTAACTTAATATTGCTAATGATGTTTATGTTTTTCTTAGCTAGTGGCATGATGATTTTTAGAAATGAATTGATAAATCCAACTCAAACTAAGTATTTATATTATCAATTGCATATAAAAATAGAAATATGATTTAGCCCCTATATGCACAAAACAACATAGGCCTGAAGGTCCCCACTCATACCAACCCATATCCAATATTCTCTCATATGCTACAAATGGACAGCTGCAACAAACAGGTTTGTTTGTATCCGGACTGCTCTCATGCCAACCCCATATCCGATATTCTATATGCTACAAATCGACAGGTGCAACAAACTGGTTTTACAAATCAACAGGTTTTAAAAATTGACAGGTGCAATAAACCGGTTTGCTTGTATCCGGACTGCTCTCATGCCAACCCCATATCCGATATTCTCTCATGTGCAACAATTCAATCGACAGATGCAACAAACTGGTTTTACAAATCAACAGGTTTTAAAAATCGACAGGTGCAATAAACCGGTTTGCTTGTATCCGGACTGCTCTCATGCCAACCCCATATCCGATATCCTCCCATTTCCTTTCTACTAAGACATATATTATCACAATTGCGTATGAATATCTAAAATCAAAAAGAGAAAAAACGCAAGAATGGATAACAGATAAAATATTGCAGATGATGAAAGATGACAACGAATACAAAAAGTTGCATAAGACTGTACTAAAGGAGATAAAAGGAGAAAAAAAAAAGCATGGCTGACGGAGAAATGTCTGGAAGTAAAAACACTACAACACAAACATGACGATTTCCATATGCACAAAAAAATTAAATAGGTACAGAATTTAACGCTAAAATAGGAAGAGGGAAATTCCAAAATATCGTAGGAGAATACGGACTAGGAGAACGAAATGAAATAGAAGACAGACTATTAGAGTTTTGCCAGCAACACAATATGATAGCAACAAACACTTGGTTTAAGTTACCTCAACGTAGGTTATACACCTGGACTTCCCCGCTACACACAAAAGAAAGAATAATAAGAAATCAAATAGATTATGTTTTAATTAACCAACGATTTCGTAACTCCATTACAAGTACAAAAACATATACTAGTGCTGATGCAAATTCCGACCACAACCCTGTAGTAGCAAATATTCGCACAAGAATTAAAGTAATAAAAAATGCAAAGCCGAAGAACAAACCTAATATGGAACTACTAAAAGATGTACAGATTAAAGATAAAACCACTGTAAAACTAAATGAAAAACTCTCAGAAATAGACCGAACCCAAATAAATATCCAAAATATAAATACAACTTTGCAACAAATAAAATCCATCCTCGTCAATTCTGCAAGGAAAGAAATTCCATATACACGATTATTGGCAAAAAAAGACTGGATGACACCAGCTATTCTAAAGATGATAGACGAAAGGAGGAAATACAAAAATAAGAACACAATCGATTACAAACGATTAAATACAGAAATACGAAGGAAAATAAAAGAATCAAAAGAGAAATGGTTCGAAGAAAAATGTAAAGAAATAGAAGAATTAGAACATAGACATGATTAATTTAATATGTACAAGAAGGTGAAAGAATTTTCATTCATCCACAAAAAACAACATTGCCCACTGGTAAATAACAACGGAGAGTTAATTCATAACACCAAAGATAAAATAGAAGAATGGGAAAAATTTATACAACAGCTGTTCCAAGATGAAAGAATAGACATTACAATAAATAATGTTACTGAAAGCCCACCAATTCTAAAAGTCGAAGTGGAATATGCCATTAAACAATTAAAGACCAACAAAAGCCCTGGACCTGATGAAGTTTATCCTGAAATACTTAAATTGATCGAAAGTAATAACATTGATTTGTTAGTAATTTTGTTTAATACAATCTACGATACTGAGGAAATACCAGAGTAATGGTTAGAATCTATTTTTATTTCCATTCCAAAACAAGCTAACTCCAGGCGATGCGCAGATTTTAGATTAATAAGTCTTATGAGCCAAGTGCTTAAAATTCTATTAAAAATACTTCACAATAGGGTATACAAAAGGTGTGAAAAAGAAGTTGGATACGATCAATTTGGATTCAGAGCCGGAATGGGGACCAGAGAGGCCTTGTTTTCACTACAAGTACTGCTGCAGAAGTGTTACGACCAACAAAAGGATGTCTTTCTATGTTTTGTAGACTTTGAAAAGGCATTTGATCGCGTAAACCATAATAAAATGTTAAATTTCTTGCAGAGCATCAACTTGGATAGTAAAGATCTCCGATTAATTAAGAACTTATATTGGAGGCAGAATGCCAAGATTAGGATCGACGATCATACATCTAGAAATATTAGTATAAATAAAGGAGTAAGGCAAGGATGCATACTATCCCCTATGTTGTTCAATCTTTACTCGGAACTACTATTCAAGCAAGCCTTGGAAAACCTTTCCACAGGAATAAAAATTAATGGAGAACCAATATCTAGCATAAGATATGCAGATGACACTGTCCTACTGGCTGATACAGACACAAACTTACAGGAGGTTGTAGACCACCTTAAGGATGCTTGTCGAGAGTTTGGAATGAAGATCAACGAAAAAAAAAACAAAAGTAATGGTGATCCAAAGAAAACAGAATATCCCCTTACCTATAAAAATAAATGGGAATATTTTAGAACAGGTAAACCAATACAAATACCTTGGCTGTTGGATTAATTGCAAGCTGGACCCAGAACAAGAAATTAAAGCGAGAATTGCTCAAGCTAGGGATAGTTTCTTTAAGATGCGCGTTCTATTCTGCGATACACATATAAATATTAAATTGAGATTAAAACTTGTAAAATGTTTTATCTGGTCTGTTCTTCTCTACGGAGTCGAAACGTGGACTTTAAAAATAAAGAGCCTGAATAGAATCGAGGCATTTGAAATGTGGGTGTACCGTAGAATTTTAAAAATTCCTTGGACAGCATGAAAAACAAATGAAGAAGTACTAGCTAGACTCAATTTAGAAAAAGAACTATTGAGAACAGTCAAAAGAAGAAAAACCAGTTATTTAGGGCATTTGTTGCGCAACGAGAAATACTACATCCCTCAGTTGATAATAAAAGGCAAAATAGAAGGAAAGCGAGGAATTGGAAGAAAAAAATTGTCCTGGTTACGTAATATCAGAAACTGGACAGGACTTGGATTTGAGGAACTCTTAAGAGCAGCTGAAGATAGACAAACGTTTGCCACCATAACCGCTAACCTCCATTGATGGAGACGGCACTTGAAGAAGAAGAAGGTACAGAATACCTGAAAGCAACGCAATATAGGCATAGTTGTAGACATTGAGGGTCAGATTTTGACTACCATTGAAGATAAATTAGGAAGATGGAAAGAATTTACGCAAGAAGTATTCGAAGACGCAGCACGAAGTCAGACTGAAATAAACAATCCCTACGGCCCACAATAACAAACGAAGAAGTAACTTTGACCCTTAAGCGGATTAAAGATGGGAAATCACCAGGACCTGATGAGGTACATGGTGAAATTTTAAAGCAAAGACTGACTACTATTAATATCTATTCCACTTCCTAAAAAACCAAACGCTAAAAAATGTGAAGAAAATAGATTAATTAGTTCGATGAGTAAATGTACTTCAAGTACTCCTTATTATCATTCACTCCCACATATACACACACAAATTAGAAGAACACCTGAGTAAAGGTCAATTTGGATTCAGAGCAGGACTCGGAACGAGGGAAGTACTTTTTAGATTGCAAGCTCTAATACAAAGAGACTAGGATGTCAACTGCGATGTGTATGCATGTTTCATTGATTTTTAGAAGGCAGTCGATATCCTAAAAACATCACGACTCGATGGTAAGGATATAAGACTAATCTTAAACTTATATCTCCAACAAAAAGCAACAGTAAGATTAGAAAATGAACTGTCCAAGATCTTCAGAGTTGAAAAAGGAGTTAGACAGGGTTGCATATTATCACCGGCATTATTAAACATATACTCTGAAAACATCTTTAAAGTGGACTTGGACGAATCAGAAGATGGAATTGCTGTTAATGGTCAACTTATAAACAATATTAGATATGCAGACGATACAGTGTTGCTGACAGATAGTGCACAGGGCGCCAAAGGATAATTGATAACGTTGTAGAAGCATGTAACAAATAGGGCCTAAAACTAAATTGCAAGAAGACAAAAATAATGACCATTAGTAAGAACACCAACATAAACGCCCAATTTACAATTGATTATACACCGTAAGAAAGAGTGGAAAAATATGCTATTTCGGCTACAATATTAAGAATACTTCACAGTTACGAAATAAAAACTTGCATTGAAAAATCCAGAGGCTCTTTCAACAACCTTAGGAAGATTCTCTGCAACTTATCTTTAACTATCAATATACGCATAATAATTGTTAGATGTTACGTTTTAGTCCCCGTCTATGGAGTAGAAAGCTGGAGCCTTACAGAAGATGCCATAAAACGATTGGAGGCATTTGAAATGTGGTGCTACCGATGTATGTTGAGGGTCTCATATATACACCATACAAGTAACATAACTATTCTCCAGAGGCTTAGAAAAGACAAAGACATTTTTAACCTTTCAGTGCTAACGTGAATTATTTTGACATAAGTGCTAACGTCCGTCTCTGGGACCGTATGTTTATACATGCCTAGTACTGTAAATTTTACAAATTTTTAAAATTTAATTATTTCATGGGTCTTATTGAATACTTTTTTATTTAAAATAAATGCAGTTTTATTTAAAAATTATATTAATAAACATTTATTTTGACAAAAATAATTCCTTAACAAAAACAAGCAACTATTCTAAAAAGTGAGAAAAAAACT
>OU898281.1:3208526-3559781 GCA_918026665.1 Diabrotica balteata | reverse complement strand
ACCTCCAGACATCAAAACATCTCTTATAACCAGAGAAAAGTCATCTCGAATTCCAAAGATATACGGCCTTCCATAAGTCCAATGTTCCTCTAAGGCCTATCGTCAGTGCAACCCCACTCAGAAATTGGCAAATCATCTCGCTTTATCCTTACAACCATTAGCCGAAAAAGCTTCGTCTTTTGTCAAAAACTCTTTTCATTTTATTGATCTTCTGAAAAATATTTCTATCTCACCCTCAGATATACTAGTTAGTTTTGACATTGTTTCTTTATCCAACAATTCCCATCGATGTAACAATTTCCATCTTGGACTCTAAACATCAAATCCCCCAAGATACATTATCTCTTATAAAACACTGCATGTCTAATACATACATAAATATAATTTTTTATAACCAAAATACAAAAATCTACATAGTTATTTTATGAAAAATAAAGAAAAAAGAAATACAACACTAATAAGATAACACTTCGAACTAAAATCGACTTTTCTTGACTTTTTAAGTGCAAATCTCCTAATTAGGTCAGTCACATCTAAATTAAAACCAATATTTTATAATTTAAGTTTTGAAAATGATCGCTCCCCATGAGCTACAGTGACTGGCATAGTTAAAAATATTCTAAGAGGAACTAATAAGTAGGAAATATTCCTTTTAACCCGTTAGCAACGAGATTGGCTAACACTTCTTTGGCCGACATTATTATTTTTTTTATTTAAACAAAAATGACCCTGCATCAACTACTAAGAGTTATTAGCAGGGGGTACAAACACAAATTACAAGTATTTAATTTCTTACAATGTGTATATGTATAACTTCAATATATTCTATTAAACACTGTAAAATTTAATGTCTTTAAAATATTTCAGCACTTGGTTGAACTGCCAGCTTAGTAGATTCTTCATGTTGGCAATAATTGT
This sequence comes from Diabrotica balteata, assembly GCA_918026665.1. NCBI lineage: Eukaryota > Metazoa > Arthropoda > Insecta > Coleoptera > Chrysomelidae > Diabrotica > Diabrotica balteata. The sequence continues at coordinate 3,558,863 of OU898281.1, read as the reverse complement.
ATTACCATTTATATTGCATTTATATCTAATTTTTTTGTTTCTGGGTCAGTTAGTTTAGTTTCTAAATTGGTACAATATTTCATTATTTCCTCTTTTGAAAAAACCAAAGGATTCAACATGTAGGTATTTCTAAATCTTGAAATCTCTCATCTAATTTTAAGAAGGCAATATCAAGAGTATAAAAATAAAATTTACTTTAAAATGTAATTCTGGAGATTGAATTGGCTCTTCTTTATGTTCTTATTCATAAAACGTCTTTTTTGTCTTCTTGGTCATACATTTATACACCTTCTGGTAAAATAACGTCAGCTTTTTGCATGATTTTGCTAACTACATTTATTTTTAATAAAATATTGTACCAAACGACTATGGAACATATAAACTTAAATGATTTTATTTTATTAATCAGGGAACTTGCAGTATTCCTTGTTAAAACTTTTAAATGAAACGAATCAGTAAAATATACAGTTAAGGCTGATTACTACTACTTTTTTTACTCCAAAAGTAAATACAATTGAAGGGCTTATTGTTATAATTATAATGATAAGCCACAAAATGGTGATCTGGAGTAAATCAGTGTAAAAGTTTAAATAAAAACTATAAAATCAGAAACATATTTATTCTACATTTGACTGGTTTAATTGAAACAAATATGTAATAATATATAATACAAACTACAAAGAAACATAAAATTTGCATTGGTGTGCTCTAAAACACATAATTAACATTTTTTATAAATATACCATACTTGTCATACCATGACAAAAATAAAAAAACACTTTTTGATATACCTACATGAACCAACTAGAATTATGTTACTCCAGCAATTCTGCTTCACCATCTTCTTTATTTTGGTCAGGCTGAAGGGATTCATAATAATGGTCATATAGAGACTTATAGAGATCTTGATGAACATTTGATGTCGACAAATAATTTCGAGTATTCGAAATATTCCGTCCCACTTCTTTTAACACGCCCTGTATATACATATTATACTCACTTTATTTGCCTTTGATACAGTAAAATCCAATACTATTACTGAACATAAAATACAGGAAATTAAATATTTTTACTTTTCAAGCGATCGGAATTAAATATTGTTTGAGGCCCACTGATCATATCTTAAGTAATATCGGCCGTCATAGGGTAAAAGGATATCACACATTTAAAATCCAAAAGGTAAGAGAGATGTAAGCGGACTTCGAAAAAAATCGTCATAATACACATGTGAAGACAGAATAATTTGAATTTTTTCTTTCTTCATTATTTAAGTTTTGATTCTTTATGTATCGAATTTTGTATTTTACTTCCATAGTTAAATATTAATTACCATGATCCATTAATACCATAAAACCAAATATGCGTCTATAATAAATAAATAATAATTGATAAAACCCTTTCCCACAAATATAATTTTTAAATTACTTAGGCTTGTCTCCGTGAGATGGCGACAGTTTTGTACTGTACGTGCTACCGTAACATTCGTCCAGTAGTTTACACGCAACAGAAATAAATGTACTCTGGTTTCCCTTCAGAGCGAATAAATCTTTCGCCTTTTACTAAAGATTTCCGTGGAGGGGAACAACTCAAATGAGTCTATAACCAATTTTTTGTGCCCAACGATTGTTGGGCTTTTTAAATAATGAAAACAAAAATTCTACAACCATGAAGAACAAATCGTGCAATGTGCAGCAATTTAATTTAGTCATATTATTTCAATTTGCATTAATTGTAGTTGTAGTGTAGTCGTGTATATGGTTGAATTGAAATCTGATTTTAGCGCTTATGCATAGAGAAATAAAAATAAGCTTATATATAAAAATTTGCTTATTTTTATTTCTCTATGGGCTTATGTAGGAACTGTAGGAAAGGAATCAAATGTAATTTAATAAATACAACATGCACGATACACTACACAAACACAGTATCGTGAAACGATGCGTGATTGTAATAATAGATAGATGTATTTGTTGTTATTATTCAAATCGAAATTACTTTGAGAATTTTATCGTGAAGTGATGTTGGATTGGTTTGGATTCAGAAGGGAAAAGTGACGATTCAATGTAGTCAATTCCTGTCTTTTTGCTCGATGGTTAATTCAATTCCAGCAATAAAAAAATGATTAGTTTAAATTAAGTAAGATTATTTTTTTATACAAATATATTTTTTAATAATATTTCCATAATAGTATTCCATTATCAAATTAGCTGTCAATTAAGTTTCATAGAACGAAATATTGAGTTAGCAGTGTTGCCATGTTCTTATAATGTATATGTTATATGCTTTAAATACAAAGAGATAAAGCTTTTAAAAGGTACATTTTTAACATATTATTTTATGGATTCTACAATTTTATACCTTATATAAAATATTAATGAAGTAATGTTTGTTTCGTTTGATATTAGTTGTAATAAATTATTAGAAATTTTTTTTGGCAGTTGCCCTTTGATAGGTTAGCGGATAGATTTGGCAATATAGTCAGAACCCTCAAACCACCAGCTGCCAGATTGCAACAGATGCCTTTTAAATTTTATTATTTATACTGACATTTTACTATTTACTGTTAAAAAATGTTTTAAAACTATTTACTTTTTCTTTTTTTCGTAATCTTTACATATTAGTTTTTAAATATCTTATTGCTTTTAATTGTGTATATTTCATTTGTAATGTAAATTTCAACACTGCGAAAAACCAATATTTCATTCTGTCAAACCAATTTGAAGCTATCTATTTTTATTTCTCTATATGGCTATCTTCAATGGGACCAAATGTGAAAATCGTCCTGACATTTCAAGAAAATTCTGTTTATAAACTTCCCTGTTCGTTGTTTTTTGGAAAGAAGAATATTCTAACCTCTGTTAGATTTGTTGGAATTCTAATTGTATAAAAGTTAAAAGTTTTATCATTTATTCTACTTACATTATACAAATACAAAACTTATTGGTTCTCATTACCATAAAAGCACACTAAGCATGAACATAAGATCTGTTTAATAATGTACGATAATATTAAAGGTATAAAATCCTTTCATTTCTCTAATTTATAACAATGTTGGATATGTGTTAAATGTCGATTATTTTTTAGATAAAGACATAAACGAAATTTTTGACGATATACTGCTGTTTGAAGAAAATGTGATAGAAGAAGCATATGAAGAAGGTTTCAACATAGGTGTACAGCAAGGTAACAAGGAAGGATACCATTTAGGATTCCACAGAGGGTCAGAAATAGGTGCAGAGATTGGTTTTTATCTAGGTGTTGTAGACAAGTATTTAGAACTGTATTCCAAAAGTACAGATGAAAAGTTTTCAAAACCAAGAAGTTCTTTAGAAAATTTAAAAATAATTTTATCAGAATTTCCTCAAAGCAATTCTGCAGAATTTGATGTGTTTGAAGCGCTTGATACAATTAGGGCACAATTTAAGAAGGTTTGTGCACAGCTGAGAGTTAATATTAGCTATCCAGGGAAAAGTAATATGTCGTTTTGAAAATGAACACCACTAGGGTTTTAAAAGATCACATTAAACAGCTTACAGACTATTTAGAGCCATTTCTACCTTTAGCAAATTTTCATATGGTTGATTATTTTATAAATAATGCATTTGTAAAGTATATTCCAATTAAAATTCAAGAAGATATACAACAGATAGGCTATAAAGAAGTTGTCAGTTGCATATTTAATGATAATTATACAGAATTACCAAATCTTGGCATATTTAACAAGAAATCAAAACAATTTACTTTAAAAAATATGGAAGTTTGCCTCAAAATTGATGATCTACAGGAAAAATTACAATCTTTAGGTTGCTCTGATCCAATCAGACTAAAGTTAGACATTTTTATGACTTCAAAAAAATCTCATGAAGTAGATATTTTAAGTTACATTGCGGCTGCTCTGAATAATATATCAGGAACAACACATTTAATTGACATAGGTGATGGAAAAGGTTATCTTAGTTCAATGCTAGCTCTACATCACAAAATACCGGTCCTAGGCATTGATGCTTCTGTAATAAATACAACGGGTGCTGTAACTCGAGTAAAGAAACTATCTAGAGTATGGAATGCTGTTGCATCACCACAGAAGGAAGTAAAAAGTAAAGTACAGGTTACCTCAGATCTGTACAAACAAGTAACGAAGTTTGTTGATAATAATATTGATTTCGTGGAGCTTGTATCAGATGTTTTTTTAGAAAAACCTAATGGTTTAGGTATTGTGGGACTACATACTTGTGGGAACTTAGCTGCAACTTCTTTAAGAGTGTTTGCTACTAACTTGAGTATGAAAACAATTTGTAATGTAGGGTGCTGCTACCATTTGCTGTCAGAACGTTTTGAAGATGATATGTATAATGCTGGAAATGAAGAAGACAGGGGGTTTCCAATTAGTAATTATTTAATAAGTGAGCGATACAAGATAGGAAGAGCTGGAAGAATGATAGCAGCTCAGTCAATGGAAAGGATTTTAGATAAGGGGGAATTGCCGAAAGACACAATATTTTATAGAGCCTTACTGGAAGTGATCCTGGAGAAAAGATTCAACGGTTTGGATCCTGATAAAAGACATGTGGGGAAAATTAGAAAAAAGTGTGAAAACTTTGTGCAATATGCCAGAGAAGCTTTTAAAAAATTAAATGTGCCATGCACGGATGTGAGTGATGCAGAACTTGAAGAGCTGTTTCATCTGTATAAGCAAAAGGAGTATGAATTGTATATTTTTTATTTGATAAGAAATATGCTGTCGCCAATAATTGAAAGCATTATTTTAATGGATAGGCTGCTATATTTATATGAATTGGGTATTGAACAGGCATATCTTGCCCAAGTTTTTGATCCTGTTGTTTCTCCAAGATGTTATGGTTTAGTAGCAATCAAATAAACAATATCTACATTTAAGAAATAAATTTTTATACTTTTGTGGTTTGATTTTTTTATATGTAAGTATATTATGCCTTGTATTTGATATATCTACTTTGTTATTATATATTTACTTCATTGATGATGAGACAGCATTTGCCAATATAAGACATAAATGCTTGATACAGATTTTAAGTGAAACTGGGCTCAATAAACAATGAGAATGTTTAATTATATTTACATTAAAATTAAAAAGCAGAACTAAAGATGCCAAAAGTTTATGTACAAAACCCGCGATATACCAGTGGCGGCCGGTCACTCCTTTATAGATATAGATTCTTTAACTATTTAATTTAATCAGTATTGGGATAATTAATTGTGGCAGCCTGCCACTGGCAGGTAATAAGTTGATATCATTTGTTTCTGTGAAATAAAATATCTGTGAGAAAATAAAGACAAATTTTATTTATGGTTTTTAAAAGAATTCATCTAATCTGAGCGTTAAAGTGATCCTTGCGGAAGACAATTTTCAAATTATATCCGAAATCCGAAACATACATCCGCCTATGTGAATTCTTAAAAAGACACGTTTCAGGGTTTCGGCAAGCCGATCGCGTTTGAAGATATACATGTAAAAATCAACGGGATATTAGTTGATGAGCAACTAACCATACATTGCTATCCTTATGTATTTAATTGCCAAGTACGGCAAATTCAAATTAGTCTATGCCTCATCATTTGGATTGGTCGTAAACTGTACCTTGCGAGCGCAGAATAAAATGTTATTTCAGGCTGGATAAGAGCTTAAGTAGTGAAGTGATATTTAGTGCACGGACTGGCTTTTCTTTCTGGGATGATCTGGAAGCTCATAGAGCTTCAGTGAAAACGCGCCATCACGTTCTATTTTGCGCTAAGGCCTTCACCTCATTCCAAGACTTTCCTTGTTTTCTTATCTCGTCCATGATGGATCTTCTCCAAGTTTGTACTGGGCGACCTTTTTTTCGTTTTCCTTGGGGATTCCACTCTAGGGCAGTCTTTGCAATACTGGAATTATTTTTTCGGAGTGTGTGACCGATTCAACCCCACTTTCTGGACTTTATTTCATTTACTACCCTCTTTTGTTTGGTTAGGTGTAGTAAATCTTCGTTTCTGATGATGTTAGGCCAGAAAATACGAACAATTCTTCGTAGACATTTATTAACAAAGACCTGCAGTTTGTCTGTAAGGGTTTTTGTCGCTTTCCAGGTTTCACATCCGTAAAGTAGTACAGACATGACATTTGACTGGAATATGCGGATCTTTGTCCTCGTAGTGTAGTCTCCAGACCTCCAAACAGGGTTGAGCATGCTGAAAGCTTGTTGCGCTTTTCGTAGCCTCATACGAATATCGTCTTCTGTACCTCCGCTTTCTGTTATGACACTTCCAAGATACGTAAAGTTTTCCACATTTTCAATCTGCATGTTATTAATGGTGAATAGCGTGTTGTTTCTTGCATTTATTCTCATGGATTTGGTTTTACCAATATTGATTTTCAAACCTATTTTATTGGCTTCAGTGGAAAGTGTTTCCAATTGGTCAGCCACATCTTGGAACCTTTGTCCTAACAGGCAGATATCGTCGGCGTATTCTAGATCGCTTAGGCGTGTGGTTAACGTCCATTGTATCCCTCTTGAGTCTAGTTTGTTTTTATATATTAGAAGTTTTTTAATTCAAGTAAATTAACTTAAAAAATGCGAGTTATTGGAGAAACTGTAAATATTGATAAATCTGATATTGTAAATTATATTTTGCAAAATGGGTTTTCATCTATTCCATTATTCCATACGAAGAACAAATTGTTATTAAAAATAAGGGGCGTCCTTTGCCTGAAATTTCCCGGTTTATAAATATTAGTGCGGGGGATAAAGGAAGTAATAGATCATTTTCCGATAATTGGTACAGCTAGCAAAGTACCCATGGCTTACCGGGAGTGAATTAAAAGACAAACTTTTCTGTTGTCCTTGCATTTTATTTTCCACGAATAGAGATTAACATCAAGATCCGTGGTGTGAATTTGGTTACGATAATATAAAGGAATTATTTAGTGCTTTACAGAAACATGATATTTCGAAAGATCATACATACAGCCAGATTAAATTAGATTTATTTGGAAAACAAAATATCTATGTACGTTTCATTAGATAATGCCCAACGTGAAAATGCTATTAAACATAACGAAATTGTAAAAAACAATCACCTTACAACAGCCTTCTGTATAATTGCCTAAGAGCCACCTGTATGTGAAGTGCGGAAGAAGAATACAGTTGACGTACGTCTCCAGCTGTCAAAATAATGATCGTTGTCATAAATTGTTTGTACAATTTTTACCAATAATTAAACAAATTTTAAACATGAGCACAATACTCACAAATAATATATAAACCATGAAAATCAAGGAAATGTGTTCTACATTAAGCTAAAACTAGTGAAAATTTAATATAATAATAGAAATATATGAAATTGTAATAGAAAATGAGTTCTCTTAATTTATTGCTGTGTTTTTTAATTTTATCTATAAATAGTAGTTTCGGCGTTGAAGAAAAATGCCCAGCTAAATGTATATGCAAGAAAAATCTTCCTAATGAAGGTTTAAAGATGTCTTGTGGAGAAGGCGAAAAAGTTTTTCATTTAGATGAATTGGAATTGTTAAATTTAGCTAGCGAGGTTATTCAACTGTAAGTATCAAGTTCAAATTGTTTATTTGTTTTTATTTGCAATGCTTTTCTTCCGTAGGAATTTGTCCGGAAACGGGCTAACATCTTTTCAGCCTAAAGTTGAACTTCCTGATCTACAAAAACTGTAAGTGTTCTGGTTTATCATTATGTATTATTATTAGTTTTATGAGGATTATACAGTAGATGTAAGTACTCCTTAAAGGACCTATGAATGTGTTGGGCTTAATGAGATAGTTCTCAAGTCCTTTTTTGCCTTTAGGAGTAAGGCAATGATATGGATCATTCTGTAACCTCAGAAATGACATGAAGAAAACAGAAGGAAATGAAAGAAAGTTGCACTGCAATAAATTATGGATAAAAAGAGAAAGCTGAACACAATCAGACCATTAATGGAACATTTAGGATAGGTACTATAAAGAGAAAAAATAAGTGGAAAAGTTATACTTCCCAAATTTTCTGTGAATTTAGAATTTTTTTAACTACAACAATGACCAGATTGAGTGGCTTTTGTAGATATGATATTCATATATGCTTCTATACATATTTTGTGACTTGGCTTTAGTGAATCAAGACAGATTACTATGAATATTTCTTGCTAGAATTCTAGTTTTTTAGTTATTCATTGTCTAATTTTCTTATTATGTCTTGTCACACTCATAACACAATGGTCAACATATACAAATAGCTAAATAAACCTTTTTTTGCAGAGATTTAAGTAAAAATCAATTAGCAGAGCTTAAGGCACATCAATTTATCGAGGTTCCAAATTTAAGAAGACTGGATTTATCTATTAATATTATCAGGCATATCGATTTGTTAGCCTTTGACAAATTAAGGCATTTGGAAAGACTTAAATTGAATCAAAATCAGATCACAGCTATTACAATTGGTACCTTTGCACCACTTGAAAAAATAAAACAGCTGTAAGTATTTTTTCTGTTATTTATAGAAATTTTCCAAATATTTTTATTTTAAAATGCAAAAGAATTACTTGGAAGTAACTGATCTTATTGTAATACTGTAATGTAGATATTTATATTGAAAAACCAAAGATTTGTTAGTTCTAGCTAATAAATCTTAAAGTTCTTTTATGTTCTTCTCCACAGAGGGTGCAATTAATGCCTATCATGATATTCATGATTTCTTTTATCTTTTTCAGGGACATATCAAGTAATCCATTAGTATGTGACTGTAGCTTATTATGGTTGCATGATTGGGTACAAAGACAATCTCTAAAGCTATCATCGAATCCAAAATGCATGTCTCCATCCACATTTAAAGGAAGACCATTGAAGAAACTTATAATTGGAGATGATATCCATTGTAAATCTCCTGCTGGTAGTAGTGGATTGCCATTTATTGAATTGAAACCTGAGGAAAACCAGGTAAAGTATTTGTTTTGAATAAAAATCTAGAAATTAAGTTTGGGGACCCTAGGAATAAAGCGGAATTTTCCTATTTTTGTTTTCTTATTTACAGGTTGTATTTGAGGGAGATTCCCTCACAATGCAGTGCTTTGTGCCAAGTATTTCTGATTCGTTAGAGAATCCTCTTCAGAGTGATATTCATTGGACCTGGCTGGATTTCGATCCTAAAGATCATTTCTCTGATATAAGGATAGAAAATGAATTATTAGGTAGTGCCGGGAGGATATCTAGCACCCTTATAGTTCCTAGATTAGCAAAAAACCATACGGGTATTTGGAATTGTCAGTTTTTGTCTTTGCATGGGAATCACTCAAAAGGTTGGTAAATTTTTTTTGTTTGCAATAGATTTTTTTAATTTGGTACAAATTTTAGTATTTAGTTTTTTTATCATACTGTATGTCTTTCAGGAATTGCGGTGGTCGTTATATCAGATAAAACCAAATACTGTCCCATGACAATAACAAGAAACAACAAGGGCAGCTACAACTGGCCACGAGCTATTATAAATTTTACCATAACGATGCCCTGTGAATCATTGAATCTTAATTATGACGTCACACATCAAATAGCTTCCTACACCTGTTCAGAAAATGGGCAATGGTCGAATCTAAACACATCGATGTGTTCGTATATCTCTGACACCACCAAAATCCTCGAACAGTTCTCGATGGTCGATTCTAGCATAGAAGAAAGTGCCAAACACTTCAGGAACTACACTCTGAACAAAAGTATATTTAACGATGTAGTCGACTTGTCATATGCCGTTACTACTATCGAAAATTACGTGAAGTATGCGCCAAAAGAACACGTCGGAACTATAGCAGCTATATTAATGGACGCAACGAATAATCTGATGGATTTGCCGAGAAGTTACATAAGAGAGACTGATTTGGAGTTTGGAACTTCGGGAAGGTTATTGAAGGCCACAGAGAGGATCGCCGTTTTCTTGAATCCTTCCAACTTTCGCAAGGTAAGTTTATTTGATGATTTTGACATGTATGTAATTGTAGTTATCGTAGAATCTTGTAGCAAGGTATGCGTTACCAATATTGTATGCGAAAATTGGCCCATTTTTCAAAAAATCTTATCAACTAATTAAACTATTTAATCTATCTAGCCCATCTTTCGCACACAATTCAAACACGATAAGACCCTCAAGTTCAGGTACTGTTCATTGCAAGATATTTCAGATTTAATCTTCTAGGTATGGTTGTATACAGGGTCGGACTTATATACTGATACATTTTATAAAAATTACAGCAATCCCACAAAGTAAAAGAAAAATACATATACAGTATAGTTAAAAGTTTATGGTCGATATGGACCTAACGTGAGATGGAGTGAGAAACGCCTGTTTAAAAAGAGAGAGGTATATTAGGTCCGTCCTTTATATCGCCGAAAATGCATCAGCGGAAATAATAAAAAAGGGGAAGTTCAACGTTGCCAAACTTATTGGTTTTATTTGACCTGTTGTCTTTTTAGCATTTGAGAATGTTCTAAGATAATCAAATTTGAGTGAAATAGATTTAAATGGCAGCTTACTGTTTTTTATTGGGAGTATGTCACAATTTTACTTTACAATAAGTGTAATTTAACATTTTGATTTCCATTTCGGAAATCGTTTTATATAAATAAAATTTATTAATGTTTCGTATTTTAAGTATCTCTTATTCTAATCTCTTATAAACACTAGCTTTACTTACCTAGAAATTTGTAATTTAGAATTCCAACTTTACAAAAGCAATTAACTGATTAAATTTAAATAGGTACACAAAATTATGCTTAAAATTTTATTTACCAATCGTTAACAACTCAAAATTGAAATACGTACCTGGCTACACCTACTTTGTTTCATTTAGTAAAGTACCTATAAACTTTAGATAGAATTTAATGTAACGAACGACTAGGGGTGGCTATTCGTTACAGCACTTAGGGAGTACAAAAGCTTGATATCAGCCCAGCCTCTTAATCTTATCTTGCAACAGATAGTACATTTAAATAAATTTGAATCTTCTTCTTATGGTGCCCTATCCAATTAGTGGATATTGGCCACAATTCTGGCACACTCCTCTCGATCTGTTGGCTCAAAGAGCGCATGGGAATCGAGGTTTGTCCAATCCCTTATGTTTTTAAGTCATTAATATTTCTTTCTTCCGATGCCCCGTTTTCCTTCTATCTTCCCTTCCATAATAAGCTTTAAGAACTGGTACTTGGAATTTCGGAATATATGACCCAGATAAGCAGTTTTTCTTCTTTTTATTATTGGCAGCAATTCTCGTTCTCTGCCCATTTTATTTAATACTTCGACATTTGTTGTGTGATCTGTCCAGGGAATTTTAAGTAGTCTTTTAAATACTCACATTTTAAAGGCCTCCAATCGGTTCATCATATTGGCCTTTATAGTTTAGGTTGCTACACCATATAGCAGTATGGAGTAAATGTAATATTTTACAAAGCAATATCGAGGCGTTAAGTTAAGTCTTCAGTTATCCAACTACCGAAATATCTAAACTTAGGGACCTTTTGGATGTTCTTATTGTTTACTCTTATATTTAATTCATCGAGCAAAAAGACAAAAGAGGGAATGTAAAGATAGTGGGGACAAAAATATTGTTAGACAGGAAGTGCCATCTTAAGAGGCCACTTTAAACAAGGAAAGAGAGTCTCTTTCCTTGTTTAAGAAATCAAATTTAGTTTGGTCATAAAGGTTGGTTTCGAATCTATAAAGCATAGGAAGACATCTTTTGGCTGATCTCTGCATTTCTGAAGTAGGACAGTTAAGCTATAAAGTGCTTCTCTTGTGCCAAATCCTTGTCTGAAACCGAACTGTGTGGGGCTAATGTCTCTTTCACACCTGTTGCATATTCTTGTGTGAATTATCTTTAAGAAGAGTTTTAAAACCTGGCCCAATAAGCTGATCATTCGGAATGTGTCGCAACTATTAGCGTTTGGCTTTCTTCTTCTCTTCCAGTTCATGACCGTATCGATCGTGGATATCATGTTGGCTACCATATTCGCTATCGGACTTATTGACAGCAGCTCTAATAACGATGTAGTTCTTACAATTGGTATAAAGGTTGATTGAAGCCACTTCTGTGGTATTTGACCGAACCTATAAATGTCATTAAAAAGATCTATTTTAGGCGTCTGTATTGTCTTCACTCAACATTGTTGAAGTAGATCCTCGGGATCAGTAATTAATTTATTGTCCTTCACAATACTGTTAAAACTGCAAGGTTTTGCATGTATGACCAGTCACTTCTTTAACGAGTTTATGTATGTTAAAGTGGTCATGTTTTCCTTCCAATTCCTCCATTTCTGCACACCTGTCTAGCAGCCACTGTTCTTTAGCTTTGCGACACTCTTTTCGTATTTGTCGGTTAATATGTTGATGTTTGGTTCAGTCTTTTTTTAAATGATCTACGGTCGTCCATCATTGATATTATTTCCTCTGTCATCCATCCAAAATTGAATAAATAATAAAAAAGTTATTAACCCTTTTCAAAAACAGCGATTTTGTTGTTCATTTTGCAGTAACTTTTTTGTGTATTAACCGATTTTAATTTAGCAAATTTCATTTTGTGTATCTTTTTGGCATATATTTAAGAATATAATAGATCGATACGATTATAGAAAAATCGTTCCTTTTCAGAACAATTTGGCTATAGAAATATTTCAAGTTAAAAAAGAAGGCTTTCAAGGTCTCACCTGCACCTTATACACAAATCCGAACAACAGGAAAGATTCGTTATTTTCGTGCGCGTCGAACCACCAAAGTTATCAAGAAACATCGAGTTATCAAGGGAAGACCACCGATGCTTCCGTAACCATACCGGAAAGTCTTTTTAAACAATTGCAGAAGAAAGAAAACTTGACGAACAATGAGTATGACCTACTGGTCGCGATACACTCTAGTAGCAAGCTGTTCTCTATGGATCAGAAGAGATATGGGAAAGAAGATGTGACTTCCGCCGTCGTAGGAGTACAACTAGGTAAGTGACTTCAACTAAATATATGATATTACATTTTTTTGGTCCAAAATCGTCACAAGTAGAAATCTGAATGCGCTGGACGATCAAATCTACCATTTACAATTCCCACTGTTGCTTCTCATATAATTGAATTTGTTTGAGAAAATTTGTTTCTCTCCAATGGCGCTACAGCCCAATTCTGAGCATTAGCCTCCTCCAAACTATGCCTTCAACCTTTAACCGATCTTCTCCAGGTTCTCACGTATAGCAAATTGTGCGCTTCTGTGGCCTCCCTTTTGGTCTTGCGCCCTCAATTTTACTATCTAGGGTTCTTTTTGGCAATCTTTCGGTCTCCATTCTCACTACATGACCAGCCTATAGAAGTCTCTGAAGTTTAACGTATTCTGAGATCTGTGACTCTTTGAACAGTTGGTAGAGTTCATGGTTGAAGTGACATGTTCAAGTGGCAAAATCTGTTGGCAACTTCATCCCAATCTCAGCAAGAGTGATGCTCATACAACTGAAAACAAGACCAATTGACATCAATATAATTCAAATGTGTGTACCTACAACAGAAGGAACAGAAGAAGGGCTAGAAGAACTATACCATAACATTAATCAAGGCGTAAAAATTTGAAAAAGCAAGACCTAACAATTTCATGGGTGACAAAGTTGGGGCCAGCAAAACATCATGCGCAATTGAACCATTTGGATTAGGAAACCGAAACGATCGGGGAGATACATTGGAGATTTTTGCGGAAGCAAAACAATTAGTAATAATGAACACCTGGTTTAAGCTATACCACAGCCACCTTTACTTACAAGCCATGAAGTAAAAAAGGCAACACCGCATTCTATGACGTCGGTAGTCCGATAATCAGCTGTAAGGTCTACCAGAAAATTAAACTAATTTGAATTTTAGGAAACTGATAATTTGAAAACTTCAATTCATTACAGAAATATTTTTAGTCAAATTAAATTCATAAAACCTAATATATACCTAATATATATATATATATATATATATATATTATATATATATATATATATATATATATATATATAGTTTTATTATTATTAAGGTTATATTATCAATAAAATAATCACTAGAGTAAAATTTATTGCACTTAAAATACAGTGTCAAACAGTTAATCTTACAATCAAATGCAGTCAAGAATCTCTAGCAATTTTAAATATTAAGTACTTAAGCATATAAATAACACAATACATTAACACGACATTTAAAAAGATTATTAAAAATACAAAAGATATAAAATTTGTTAAGTAAAAACTTAGTGTAACTATTATGATTAAAAAAATCATCCTAAGAAATCAGACACAATATAAATATGGTTCTAAATTAATCTAATTGAAAATTAAATATTTTACTATTTACTTATAACTTTTGTTGAATTTTCATACTTAGGTATACGAAAGTAGCAATTTTAAATATGAATAGGTTTTTTGTCATATAGACCAAGTTAAAAGAGTTATACATGAAAAATGTGTTGAATGTAACATACCATTTATAACTTGTATATCGATTTAAAATAGCCTATATTCTCAAAAGATTTTTGAATGTAATACTCAAATTTGTTATCACTTATCTAAAAAACAGATCTAAATGAGAAAGTAAGTTCTCTAATTGTGACCATCTTGTTAATTTACTATATTGTAAAATCCATTTCAAATCATTACTACTTAATCTATTCTTACCTACATTGACGATTACACTAAAATTACTGCTAACTATTACACTACTTATTACACAAATATTATCACACTTGTGTCCCAACTGATTAATCTTTAATACATAGAAATATACACAGTCACTTGTAATTTTACTTGTCCAGTTTTTCAATGGGATATTATTGTCTAAGTCTCTTAAAAATGACTCAAATGAATCTATTAAATCATTGTCTAAGAATTCTGTTATCTCTTGTTCCCTCTTCTTATGCAAAAAGATTCTTCTGTCTTCGGGATTCCTTCTTTCTTTAGTACGATGAACAGTTACATATGATGGTACTTCAGGAAATATATTAGGAACTGCATTGTCTTTTAATTTGGGAAATATTAACTTTTCAATGTGTACATTTCCATCTTTATCTTCTCATTGTTCAGTCCGCTGAATATCATCTTCATGAAAATGTTTGGCACATACTACGGAAGATTTGGTAATTGTATAGCCTTCTCTATGAATAGAGCATAACCCAGTATACCTTCTTTGGGGATCTTTGGGAAACGAAAACGTACTTTCTGCCTGTTTCGTTTTTAAAGTACTGGCATAATTGGTTTTGCAACCAGGTACACAGCAATGCCAGGGCATCTGTAACAAAAAACAAAAGTATTATTATTGTTGTTTTTAGTTTACTTATTTTGTAACAAGAAGCAAAAGTATTATTATTTTCAGTTTGTTTTGTAGGTTATATTTATACTTGCCTTTTAAATTGTCGTTAAGAATCTTCTAAAAGTTCTAAACTTAATGAAATTTCACTTATATTAATATTTTCTAATTGATTTAAACACAATTTACAAATAAAACATTCGAATAAAGTTAAAAAAACACTAAATTCGACTAACTTTACAAGCCTTGCTATATGAAATGTTAAACAAAACAAACTACGGTCGGACTACCACGCGTTGTTGCCAAATTTCTACTTCATGGCTTGGAAGTAAAGGTGGCTGTGGCTATACCCAAGGAAATTGTACTAAACAGCTGTACATCTGTCAAAACATCGAGTATCCACCGTCAACATCAAATTTTAACCTAAAATTTAGTGTAATGTGAACACGTTGTAAGTACGATCATATAAAACTGTGTTGATAACATATTTCTGTTGGCGTAAGGACAATTTTGGTTGCTGATTGTTAATTATAAAAGATTAAGTGGTATTAATAATAATATTAGCCCACATAATTAATATTATGTGGGCTTTGATATTTACTCTGTGATCAGTCCAAGGCATTTGATTTATGATAGCAATACTTTGGTCGGTGGTTGCATTGCTTGCCAGAGAGTCCACTTTCTCATTACCATTTATTCCCATATGGGAAGGTATCCAGATGAAGGAAATATCTTTTTGTTGAGTATGTAGGTAAGATAACTCTTCTTTGATCTTGAGAAGTATGGCGTGAATTGTATATAGCTGTATATTATTATATTATTATGTTATTAAGTAATGCGTTCATTGAATCGGTGATGATAACAAATTTGCTTTCATTGGTAGAACCTCATTTTTTCATTACCTGATGAATAGCCGTAATTTCTCCGGTATATATACAACAATTTGTTGGGATTCGTATGGTAGACTTGACGTTTTCGTAGATGTAGGCTGCGCATGTCCTTCATCACATTTGAAAGCATCAGTGAGATTTGATGGTTGTTGGGTATTTGGATATTACATTTTTATAAGCTTGCTGTATAAGGAAAGGAAGTGTGGAATGTTTCGGGAGTTCTTTTAGAGACGTGTCTATTTTTGGAGGTTTGATCATCCAAGGAGAAACATTTACATGAATAGGCATAGTAAGACTGAACTGTGTTTATCCGACCAATACGTTTTACTCGTTCAGGAAATGGTAGTTTTTTTATTGCAATGTTTCTGTACAGATCGGACGATATATTTGTTCTGCAAAGTATTGTTGAGTAGGTTACGTTGCTGTTGTTCTGGCAACGTAATTTAGTGATAGGAGTTGCCTTCGGCTTAAGGGCAGTTCATTAGCCAGAGCTTGTAAGCTACTTACTGGACTAGTTCTTTTGGCACCTAAAACTAATCTCAAGCACATATTTTGAATTAGTTAAGTTTTTTTAAAGATGTTTTGTTAGCAGTATCGTTGCATCAACAGCCGTAGTCTAGTTTACTTCGTATTAGTGATCTGTATAGAGTAAGTAAGGTTGTTGTATCTGCCCCCCAAGATGTATTTGACAGCATTTTTAGTAGATTAATTCTGGATTGACAAGAACGTTGCAGATTGGTGATGTGGGTTTCCCAGTTTAAGTTACGTTCAAAAGAAACTCCTAAGAAATTTATTTCTTCTGCTTATTTCAGAACAACTCCATTTAGTGTTAATTGTACATTAGGATAATTTTTTCTTTTCTAAAAATTAAATAACGTGTCCTTTCACTAGAGAATATAAAACCCGTGTTTTGCGACCAGCTTTCAATTGTGCGTAATGTAGTTTGCAGTATATGTGTTCCCAGAGTTACATCGTTTGTTTTTAGATAAATGACTAAGTCATCTGCATATAGGCTAGTAAATACAGGTAGTTTTATTTGATGTATAATACTATTTATTGCAATTAGAACGGGAGTGGGACTTAGAGTAGATCCTTGTGGAGTGTCGTTTTGAAGTATTCGTCTGGAATTTATTTGTAAAATGTGTGATGTTCCCTTATATAGCGATTGTTTTAACCCATATCATGTATAAACATTTATCGTTTATGTATACTGTTGGGATTATATATCCCATACAAAAATACTGTTGGGATATATAATCTCATGCATTTTTTACCAAAAAAAAAAAAAAAATGAAAAATAAATTTTTTTTAATAAATTCTTAGTTCTTTTAAATGCTCTAGAACAACAAACTACATACAAATATCAAATTTTAAAATAAATAAATCAAGATGCTGTTTGTGCTGTTTGTGCGACCCAACTGTCTTTGGTAACTATTTTTGAATCATATGGTCTCACAATGCACGTTAATTCTCCAAAAAGAATCTCAAAAACATCATCCTCGACAATTGATTATGTGGTTTTCGATTTTCCACCCGCTGACGTCCATTCTACAGTTATTAGTGGGGGGCTTTCTGATCACGAAGCGGTATATACCAAGTTTAGCAGTTTACAAACACCTCACTCAAAAACCCGACGATTAGGTAGGATTTTTTCCACTCAAAACTTTCGTAAATTCTATAATTCATGCTTGACTTCTGACTGGAGTTTTTCTTCTGGGGACATTGACTGTAATGTTAGTGATTTTCTAAATAGACTTGTATCTATTTTTAATAAAGCATTTCCTCTATTAAACATCAGGCCAAAACATAACAAACCTTGGATTACCAAAGGCATTCGCATATCTGCGAAAAATATGCGTTCTCTGCTATATATTAAAAAATTTAATGACAGTATCCCCATCTCTGATTATATCAACAAGTACAGAAAATGCTATATAAAACTACTCAAAGTAGCCAAAAAATCCTACTTTCATAATCGCTTAACAAGCTCCAAAAATATTTCAAAAGAAACTTGGTCAATAATAAACGATTTTCGAAATAAAACCAGTACAGCGAATCAAACCTTTTCTTTTCCTAACCCCGAAAATCTAAATGATTACTTTGTTAATGTGAGTAAAAATATAACCTCAACTATTTCGCCACAACAAGATCCAGTTTCCTATCTCTCTAATTCAAAAAACATTGCTGATACCTTCTTTTTAAGACCAGTTGATAAGACGGAACCCATTTCAACAATTCGTAGTATAAAAAGCACATCGTCCTGTAGTACAGATGGATTATCTATTAAAATTTTCTCAAATCTACCGCATAATGTTTTGGAGGTCATGGTCTCGTTAGTAAATGATTCCCTTGAAAAAGGTACATTCCCTAACTGCCTAAAGACTGCCATCGTCATTCCTCTTCATAAAGGTGGAGAAAAATCTGATGCCTGCAACTATAGACCTATTGCCTTGTTACCAGCACTATCAAAAATTATTGAAAGACTTATAAAAGTTCGACTTATGCCCTTTCTCCTTAAATATAATATTTTATCGCAAAATCAGTTCGGCTTTTTGTCTAATAAATGCACTAGTGATGCCATATTTTCTGTGTTACATGATGTATATCTATCACTAAACAGTAACCTCTCCTCCGCCACCGTTTTCTGCGACTATTCCAAAGCCTTTGACTGCGTAAATCACGACATTCTATTAAAAAAATTAACTTTCTATGGAATTCGGGGTGTGTCTTTGAACTGGTTCAAAACTTACTTGGTAGGTAGGAAACAATTGGTTAGAATAAATGACACCGACTCTAGTTGTAAAGATATTGAGTGTGGAGTACCGCAAGGTTCAGTATTAGGTCCCATTCTTTTTTTACTTTTCATTAATGACATCACTTACTTGAAAATTAAAGGGAAAATTTTTCTATTTGCTGATGATACCAGTATTACTTGGAGCAGCTCTGATATTTCAAGGCTTCATTCAATTATAACCGCTGATTTACTTATAATCAAGGCTTGGTCAGACTCCAACTTACTTAGCTTTAACGTGGATAAGACTGTAGCATTATCTTATAAAGGAGTCATGCAACCCTTGCTTTTGAATGAGAGCCAAATCAATATCGTAAATTCCGTGAAATTTCTAGGTATTCTCATTGACAGTGATCTCAAATGGTCCTTGCATACTGACTCCTTAAGGAAGAAACTAGCCTCAGCTTGCTTTGCAATAAGATCTGTTTCGAAGGAACTAAATTTATCTTCTGCCAAAATGGCATATTTCTCATTGTTCGAGTCCCATCTTCGATATGGGCTTCCATTTTGGGGTTCTAGTACAGCGGCCCAATTTGATACTATTTTTAAGTTGCAAAAAAGAGCAATCCGTTATCTATTTGGTCTCAAACAAACAACTCATTGCAAGACCTACTTCAAAAATCACGGAATTTTGACGCTTCCCTCTTTATTTATTTTGGAAACGGTTTGTTTGATTCGAAAGCATCTAAACATTTTTCCCGATAGACCTGACCATGGCTACTCCATTAGAAATTCGGATTGTAACGTTTATTTGCCGATCCCGTCCACTCAGCTAGTAAAGAATTCTATTCTATATCGTGCAAAGAAACTTTATAATCACCTTCCAAGAGAAATTAAATCCGCAACATCCTTCATTAAGTTTCGTAAGGTGACAAAAATCTATCTCTCAGAAAAACCATATTATTCAGTTGACGAGTTTCTTAATGTATAACAAAGAAACAAAATTAGTATTGTTTATAATTACATTTGGGTGTCTCAAGCAGTGGCTACAATTTGTCTCATTTGTTGTTGTCTGTACAAATTATGTAGGTTATACAATAATTTTACTAATTTAAAATTGTGTTATTCTGTTTTTTACTATATTTGTTTTTGTTTTATACTTTTTGTACTATTTGACTGATTTATTTTTTAGCTTTGTCTATAAAATTGTTCAATAATTTTCAGTGACAATAAAGTATATTTCTATTCTATTCTATTCTAAGAGTGAAAGGGTTCAATTGCATGTAACTAAGTAATTTTGGTAGGTAATATAATAGTCTATAAATGTGATAGAAATTATATTTTCAGTTGATTACGTCGTGCGGAATCTAACAGATCCAGTTTACGTGATGCTGCGGACGCCATCGACGACCATCTACGACGTGACCCCGTTTATGCCAGTTTGGTGGGATGCAGCCGCTAACAACGGAACGGGAAACTGGAGTTCCGACGGCTGTAAGTTTTCTCACGATATACAGGAGTATCTGGTATTCTCGTGCGACAGTTTCGGTTATTACGGACTTCTCCAAGACGTCACCATGCTGGAGGAACACGTCAGTGCCAAATTCAAGCTAAGTCATCCAGCGGTGTACGTAGGTGTTTTTGTTTTGTTTACTTCGTTTTTGATAGTTATTTTGACGTATCTTCTTTGCTATGTCACTATACAAATACCTAAGAAAACGAAGCATTCTTTAATTAACACGTGGATATCTATATCTTTACTAACTTTTCTGTACATATTTGGTATTTATCAAACTGAGGATACTAAAGTTTGTCAAATTGTTGGCATGATTTTACATTATTTCACTCTATGTTCGTTGCTTTGGATGTGTGTTGGTGTAAACTGTATGTACAAGAGACTAAGCAAGAACGATATTATAGGACTCCAAGATGACGATTTACCATCAGACTATCCAATACAGAAACCTATTTTAGGTTTGTATCTTGTAGGTTGGGGCATCGGTTTGATCATATGCGGACTTTCAGCTGCTATAAACATGAACGAGTACGCTTCATCTAGTTATTGCTTCCTCAAATCAGGTCCAGCTCTAAGCGCCCTTTATGTGCCATGTATAATCTTTACTGTCTTCCTGATTATATTCTTCCTGTTGATACGATGCGCTATTTACAATTTGGACGCCAATGGTCACTTAAGTGAAGGCACACAAGCTACAGAACACGTTGATTTGGATTTACTAGAACCCGAACCGAATTTTCCTCATGTGGAAACTAGAAGTATATCGACCAAGACTGGTTCTAGCGAAATAGAAGACCCAGAGCATGCTCCATCGGCCCAACTAAAAGCCTATGTCATATTTTTGATTATATACATCATGACGTGGTTAAGTTGTGCATTTGCCACAGAATCACCGTTTCACATATTTTCTTTCGAGGAAGATCTGTTCAGTATAGCATTTGCTATATTAGCAACAACCCTCAGTGCATTTACGCTCTTCTTTTATTGTGTTGCAAGAAATGATGTTAGGACGCAGTGGGTTATAATGTCCAGATGGATGAAGCGTAAGCGTATGTGCAAGGTTAGATCAAGAAATATATCAGACACTGTTCCTAATATTCCTCAGATCCAAGTACAACCGCTGCCTTTGCCTCCTGTCAGCAATCTCGAGGCGCAGATCATCTCTAGGTCAACGAGCCGGACTTCCAGTCACTCAAAAACTAACTCTAGGAATAGCAATATACTCAAAGGAGCAGTGGACCTTAACGAAAGCTTCAGTGACCATCAAGGAGCTAAGATTAACAACGTTAATCTAGTAGTGTTACACCGAGCGCAGTATAGGAACAGTATTATTCCTAATATTATAGAAAATCCCACCAACGCTGATGTTTTCTACAACCCCCACCAAAGTACAGTGGCTAGGAAGTTCTTTAAACGACAAAGGAGGAATATGATGAAGAAGAATAATTTGGCCAAACCTCCTAGGGATATAAACAGCGATACTGCTTCGGTGTTCTCAGAACCGAAGCTCAAAATCAAAAATAACAGTGAACAGAACATTTTCGGGACCAATTCTAAGGTAAACAATACGAATATACACGTTGAACATAAACACCGAATACAGCAAAAGAATCCTAATATATTCTCCGACAGTGCTGACGATTTTGATTCGGAAAGTAATATTCCCGTAGAAAATATCGTCATACATGCTGAAAGACTTCGAAAAAAAGAGCTATCTAGGAATAGAAGCAGAAAGAAACATAACACTACAGAAAATAACATGCATTCCGTGTCTCAACAGTGTACCTTAGATTATAGCTCAGAAACTATTTCAGATTCTATCTTAGACAAAACTAGTCCCGACAAAACACTACTGCCAAATCAAGAGAGTTTTAATACTACGGAAACGAGTGAACCAGTTGAGTCTCTTAGGAGAGAAAACAGCCCTCTCAGCATCCTAACGGAAAACGATCCAAACTACTGCCAAATCGCCGACTTACCTCCCAGAGACGAATATTTCCAAAAATCCGGCACCGTTGGTCAGTCTGCCAGTTGTAACTTTAGTGGCCTCGATACGTCATCGGTAGGTGGCGCTTCCACTCCTAGAATCTATGTAAATCCCCAAGACTTGAGATTAGGCAAAGGAGACGGCCAAAGCAGGGCAAGTAGTGTTTCGGTTAGCGACTTGGATGAATTGTATCAACAAATCAGAAGAGGTCCACAGTCGAAGAGATATAGGCAAGTGTATACGCCTTCTAGGGACAGTCCGTGTTTGTCGGATTCAGAAATTAACTCGTTTATTAATGACAGTAGGCATAGGAGGATAGATCTGAGGAGTAGGGATGAGTTCGACAGATTAAGTGATGATATAGAGACTAGAGTCTAAAGTGACAGTGGTGATTTGGAGTTAATAGTCTTGAACGACTAATAACCGACGGCTGGTCCATGCTTTTATTTGATTTGCTCTCCTCTGACTTGAAAAATAGCTTTAAAGGCCCTTATAGTAACTCATACTGCTAATTTAATATTTGAACAAATGTTTAAAAGATTTAACCGATGGTATTAGAATTGTGATATATTATTTACTGTAATAATAGATTTGGCGACGAATGTTCGTTGTAATAAAGATGTAGTGTTAATATTTTTCAATAGTTTTGAAAAGCTAATAATTACCAAAAGAAAACACTTTTTTTAAATAACACAGATGTCGGTATTTCATTCGTAGTATGAGCTGCTGTAATTGGGCAGCTTTCTTCTTGCCCAAAAAATGCTCAATAGTTAGCGGAATAACTAGGACCACCCTGGACGGTTTATATGAATCGTGTCTTGGTTTACAGACAGTATTGGTGAAGCTATAGCTTAATATGTATATTTTTGGAGTTATTTAAAGATATATTGCGGATAGTGGATTTGATTGGTAGTTTTTGAGATTGCGTGCAATGATTTTTAATAGACATACAAGCTCAATGAGTGATTAGCCGTTGTAGGGCGATATAGAGTGAAGAAAATACGTAAAAATATACACTAGATATTTGTAAATGGGCCATTCTACGGAAATTTTGACTTCGAACAAGTGTATTCTATTTATTTATCAATTATATTTTACTAAAAGTGCCCAATTAGCGATATAAGTACAGTTATATTAAAAAAAAGGGTACAAGTATTAGAAAGAGAAGTTAACGTCATCCTATTTGTGTAAAACCGGCTGGGATTTTTGGAGGTTATCAAATGTTACAGGTTATTAAAAATATAAATCATTGGCGTTGAGCATTAATTAGACGAATCCATTTATTCAACAATTATATAAAGAATAATTTTAATGACTGTTACAGATAGAATTTAGTATTTGGTGATAGAACCGTCTGCTTCTATAACTTTACTTAATCTATTTGGCATACTTTGAATTATATTAGATATCATATTTGTATCAAGATCTTCCCAGCACTCTAAGATTGTATCCCCCAATTGATCTGAATTTTGTGGCATAAAATTTCTTTTATATATTTTTTTAACAATTATGCCCCAAATGTTTTCAATTGGATTTATATCTGGACTGTGCGCAGGCCATGGCAATACTTCCAGGTTTTGCGTTTGAAACCAATTCCTTACGGCATGGGCAGTGTGGACCGAACAATTATCTTGTTGATATATAAAAGTATTATTAGGATACAATTGCTCAATAGAAGGGAGCATTACGTGTTCCAAAACGTTAATGTAATTTGAGAAAAGGCAGCAAATATTTGATTTCACGCAAACAAATCCTATGTATCTCTTGATACGTATTTCGACCTAATAGGTTTCATCAGAAGAGCTATTCATAGGGCTTCTCAACGTGAAAAATCAATATTTTCTGCCTTTTAAGAAGCAACAATAACATGGCTTCAATACGGACGCAGTAGCGACATCTAATTACAACAATCGTAAACTAGTTTCGAAACACAATTCAGATTTCTGCTTTATAATCTGAGCCTTCTAAAAATTGCAAGGCAATCAGACGTTGATAAAAGATGTTAAAAGAGACATGGGGAATCTAAAATTTGCATTCCACGACATGTCTTTTACAACTAAGCAGAAATCCTTAGCGAATTGTGCTTCTTGTACTCACACAGAGTAAATCCGAATAAAATGAGAAAAGGCAGCAAATATTTGATTTCACGCAAACAAATCCTATGTATCTCTTGATACGTATATCGACCTAATAGGTCTCATCAGAAGAGCTATTCATAGGGCTTCTCAACGTGAAAAATCAATATTTTTTGCCTTTTAAGAAGCAACAATAACATGGCTTCAATACGGACGCAGTAGCGACATCTAATTACAACAATCGTAAACTAGTTTCGAAACACAATTCAGATTTCTGCTTTATAATCTGAGCCTTCTAAAAATTGCAAGGCAATCAGACGTTGATAAAAGATGTTAAAAGAGACATGGGGAATCTAAAATTTGCATTCCACGACATGTCTTTTACAACTAAGCAGAAATCCTTAGCAAATTGTGCTTCTTGTACTCACACAGAGTAAATCCGAATAAAATGAGAAAAGGCAGCAAATATTTGATTTCACGCAAACAAATCCTATGTATCTCTTGATACGTATTTCGACCTAATAGGTCTCATCAGAAGAGCTATTCATAGGTTATATATTCATAGGTTAATGTAATTGTCGGCAGTAAATCTTCCCTCTAATCGCCAACAAACACCAGGTCCATGTATACTAATCCAACCCCATACATTTACAGAAAAAACGTCCAGATTTATTATGAGAGTGAATATATCGTTCTTCAAACCTAGTATTGGCTGGACGATAAACACGGATTTGACGTTACAGGTCGATTGAAAAGTCTTTTCATCAGTAAAAATGACGTTGTTCCAAAATTGTGGGTTGCGGTAAATATAGTTTAGTGCAAATATTACTCTTGCTTGCCGATGTTCAACAGTTACTAATGGTTTTTTAGCAGCTGGTCGGTTTTTTAATTCAGATTCATTGATCCTTCTGCTTACAGTAGGTTGGGCACCAGGAAATCCCGTATGAATCCTTGAATCTTTCGACGTCGCAAATGGATTATCTCTTAAGAATTGAACTAAAGCAGCATCTTGTTGAGGAGTGGATACTTTGGAACGCCCTGAACCAACTTTTCTTTTTAATGATTGTTATTGCACCCATCGTTGCTTAATTCTGAAGATTGTTTTCAAATTTCTATTATAGAAATTTGCTAGCGCACGAATTGACCATCCTTCTTCCATTTTCGTAATTATTTGAGCCTTTTCAATCTCACTTAAATGACGAGGCATATACATTTTGTATTGTACGTAACGTTAAACCTTCTATCAAATTAAACGTCTTTGACGTCTATGAGTTGCATTTTTGATCACTTATGACATTTGAACTGCTAGTAGAAAAAAACTTGTATAAAAGGGACATTTGAATTATCTCTAAGATTTACTATAACCAGAAAGCAAATATCCGAATAGAGCAAGAGACAACGGAGGAAATCGAGATCAAGAAAGGCGTAAGACAGGGTTGTATACTCTCACCGACCTTATTCAATCTATACTCCGAAGACATTATAAACAAAGCACTTTCGGATCAAAATATAGGTATTAAGATAAATGGCATCCGAATAAACAACTTGAGATATGCCGATGACACGGTACTAATCGCAGAAACTTGGGAAGATCTTCAAATACTAATTAACAAAATAGTAGAATGCAGTGAAGAACACGGATTATCACTTAACATAAGCAAAACAAAAATAATGCTAATATCTAAATCACCACAAAACTTCCCTGACATAACCGTGCATGATCAAAGAATCGAACGTGTAAGAAGATATAATTACCTGGGAACTGTTATCAACGAAAATAATGATTGCTCTGAAGAAATCAGAACCAGAATAGAGAAAGCTAGAACCACATTTACTAAATTGAAAAAGGTGTTCTGCGGAAGAGATCTAAGTCTAAAACTTAAAATTCGCCTTTTGAGATGTTACGTTATGTCAGTTCTCCTCTACGGGATGGAAACATGGACATTGAAAAAGATCGATACCAAAAAGATAGAAGCATTTGAGTTGTGGATGTATCGTAGAATATTAAGAATACCCTGGACAGAGAAAGTAACAAATGTGGAGGTTTTGCGAAGAGTGCGGAAAGAGAAAAAGCTGATACTTACTGTTAAAAAGCGCAAACTACAATATTTGAGACATGTTATGAGGGGAGATAAATACCAGTTGCTGCAATTGATTATACAGGGAAAGATAATGGGAAAGAGATCTATAGGAAGAAGAAGGCATTCATGGTTGAAAAACTTAAGAGAATGGTACAATTGCACCAATTACCAACTGTTTAGATCTACAGCATCAAAAATACGCATATCTTTGATGATAGCCAAACTTCGGAACGAAGACGGCACTTGAAGAAGAAGATGACATTTGATAACCTCCAAAAATCCTAGCCGGTTTTACACAAATAGGATGACGTTAACTTCCCTTTCTAATACTTGTATCCTTTTTTTTTAATATAACTGTACTATTTTAAGTCACGTAATAGATTTTTAATTATCAATTAAATTTCTCGTACTTATTTTAATTCGCCATGCGCAGAATAAATATGTACAGGCGTGTCTAAAATATTAACACATTTTGATTTTCAATCCCTTTTTTATTTATGACCCAATTTTGATAATATGACTTGATATGTATTATATTACATACTGTACTTCAGTTCTCCGTATTTGGTTCAGTTCCAAATGTTTCTTACCTTCGTCAAAATCCAGCTCAGTTTGCTGAAGACGAAATGTTCGTGAGAAAGGGAGTCTGCAGACCATCTATTGGTCTCAGACAACTCGATAAGCCGCCTTATTCCGAGGCCAAATTCCACGTTAAGTAGATCTCTGGGTCAGCAGTCATGTTTGAAGTCAACATATCGCATTCTGCATCACGTTTAAGGAGGGTTGTAAGAAGGAGTCGAAACGCAATGCCTTGTTTGTGTGCCTACTTTTTAACATTCGGATTGCCGAATATAAGCCTCTTCTAAATCTCGCCATTCATCTCTGTTGTTTGTAAGACGTTTCAACATTGGTCCTGCAGATCTTTTAATATCGTCGCTCCAGTGCATTTGCAGTCTTCCTTCTGAGTTGATAGTTATCTGCTTTTTCAAGTTCTGCTTTGAGGAGTTAGGGGGATCATTTCTGGAACGATACAGATCGGCGTAGAATTTTTGAATTGAGTTTGCTATATCAGATTTACTTTTTTCTAGTTGTCCTTGTTTACTTTTATTGGTTATTATGTTTTTCTTTCCTAGTTTCGGTTTGGTGCATTTGAGACTTCGGTTTTTCTCTATGACTTGTTCTATACGGTCTTCTTGCGGTTATCGCTACTTACTGACGCCGTATTTTATTACTGTTACGTCATATATGATACTTGTTTTGTTACACAGTATGTAATGTATTTCGTTCCGAGTTTACGTCTGGGAATAGCCACATCCACTTTCTTTGATGCTTTTTGTTATAGAATGTGTTCATTGCATAGTATTTGTGGGTTTGTAGGAAGTTAACAAGGTTTCTCCTCTCTCATTTCTAACTCCAAAGGCGAATTGTCCTAGATAGTTTTCGGTTTTCCAAGTCGTTGTCCAATCTTAGCGTTGAAGTATCCTATTAGAGGTAATGGATTTTGACAAGAGCTGTGAGTCATGCCGATGCAGTACACAAATTTACCTGTATTTACAAGGTCATAGCTCTTGTCAAAATCTATTACCTATATCATCGTATACGTGCTGTGATAATTCGTGCTAATTTCTGCAATTTTGTCTTAAAATTCGTCTATCTCTTCATCGGGATGTGCTGCGGTTGAAGTGTATACTTGAATATTTTTCAGGGAGTTGTTCTCGATTACATTTAGCCTAATTATTGCAATTCTTTTAGATATTTCTACGAATTGCTTTACTTTATTTGCATATTTCTTGGAAATTAGAAATCCTACGCCATATAGTCTTTGTTCTTCTCGCCCTTTGTAATACAGGACCTTACCGGACTCTAGTGTTATGCACTCTTCATCTTTTCTTTTTATCTCTGCTAGACTAATTATGTCCTATTTTAAGTCCTAGGTGTCTTCTTCGAGTTCGTAGACTTTTTCATCTTTGCTTAAAGACCTTATATTTATAGTTGCGATGTTCAATCGTGTGGTTTTTAGCGATTTCTTGCTTCCCCCAAATTCCATAAAACTACTCTTTTTTCCAAAGGAGTAGGATTTGCTATTACTGTATGGTCTACCCACCTGGGGACCTATTTCTTTTGTTTTAGATATCGCCATATTCCATTTAGGAGGTTTTTAGCCTTAAAAACACCATGCTGGCTAGACGGGTTGGTGAGTGATTTTATGCAATCCCTAAAATCAAGGGATTAACACTTCCGCCATCCACACCGTACCTAAGGTATTCTTCTCCGCCGTGGCTGCCGTTGTGGACTTTATCTTTATCCCTGGACAAGGGACCTTAAGCAGGTACTAGTTTTCCGGGTCAGGAAACACCTGGAATCTGCGGAGGGCGGCGATTGATTCATTTTCCCTGATAAGACTATCCACAGGAGTTCCTACCCGCTATCCAATAGTTTCTTACATACTTATTTATTATTTAATTCATTTTATTCATGTTTTTAGCGTTATTAAACATTCATTTATTGGTTGATTAGTGCCGAATATGTTTCATGCCATAAAAGACTTAACAGATCTTGACGTAGAATGAAACGATTTGTCCTAAAGCCTGACATAACAAGAAATGGAACGTAAAATGTCAACTGTCACGTTTGATGTCAACATCTGGCGTCCTACGTCACGTCTTACGTCAAACTGTCACATTCAAGTAAAAATCTCGCGTTTTACATCGCGTGATAAACGGTTGAATGAAACACGATTGATAAAAACGAATCTAGAATGATTTCCTTTTATTGTCCAAAACTTTATCAAAATTGGGCCATAAATAAAAAAGTTATTTAAAAAAAAAATTTGTTAACATTTTAAAGAAATTTCCAAGATTTCCAAGAAATTAATTATTGGTATTAAAACTGTACATGCAAGAGTCACACCGGAATGGCCTAAATGGTTTTTATTTACAATGAGGTTGATCTTTGTGTCTTATTGTAGTCGGCTTGTGGATTTGTATTTTGAGCAGCTTTTTCTAAAACAAAAATGTTTTTTCAACCAATTATACATAAACTATAGTAAACATGGATTTAATTTTATTGTTATATTTTTCATAACTTTAATATTATAGAACAAAATAATAGCATACCTATTATAAGTGTTAAAAGCCGTAGTTAAGAGTCAAATGAGGAACTGAATCTTCTCTTTGACATTACGGTAGGAGGTTGTTCAATCTAGTTCTCGAAGAAGATATCTACAAAGTCAATGGATTCGGCCGTACCCAAAGTAGCTGATGCTTCCAAAATTACTTTGTGTCGGGATTGTTAAGCAAACTTGCTTCAGCTACTTTCATCGTAAATATCTCCTTTTGAGCCTAGTAACATTTTTATGTTGGTAGAATGTTATTTTATACCCATTCGATCTTCGATTTTTTGCCGCTACCATAAAACTACAAGACTTTGTCTGTATTAGACAGGTTCCTTTTGATGAAAGACTAAAAGGTTTTCTATTGCCTTAGATATCAGAAGAACAAGCGGGATTTGTCCTAGGAAATGGCATAAGAGAACACATCCTAAATGTCAGACAGCTATATTGTTCTGAAGCTATTTTCTTGTGGTATTTTAAATTAATTACTATTTAACTGGGAATAAACCACAATTATCAGAGAGGATTAATTACACCTCATTACAGTAAGACTCCTCATTTTTACGGAGTACCGAAAATTCATAAAACGAATATACCACTTAGACCCATTTGTAGTACCATGAATTCTCCTTGTAGTGAACTATCAAAATTTTTATTAAATATTTTAAAACCATTTACAAATAAAAATGACACATTCATAAAAAATACACAACATTTTTTAAATAAATTATCAAATATTGAATTTAATTCAAATAATACTTTGGTAAGTTTTGACATAAATAGTTTATTTACGAATGTGCCATTAAATAAGACTTTAAGTATAGTCAAGACAAAATTAGAGAGTGATGATTCATTGGCAACTAGAACAAGACTAAACATATCGGCTATAATGGAGTTATTAACATTATGTACTGATAATACATATTTTCAACTAAATAATGAATTCTATAAACAAAATTTTGGTCTAGCAATGGGCTCTAGTTTATCTCCATTCTTAGCCGATATATTTATGGAAGATTTTGAAACAAATATCATTTCTAAACAAAATTTAAAACCCACAGTATGGTGGAGGTATGTAGATGATGTATTCTCAATATGGCCTCATGGATCAGAGTTGTTGGACACATTCCTAAATGATATAAACGATAAAGAAGAGACAATAACATTTACCATGAAAAAGGAATATAATAACACGCTACCTTTCCTGGATGTTTTAATCTCTAAGAACGATACTGGATATGAGACTCAGGTGTATAGAAAACCAACACACACCAATAGATATTTAAATTTCAAATCAAATCACAATATTGATGTAAAAAAGGGAATAACTAAATCCTTATACAATAGAGCCACAATTACTTGTTCTAACCACATCTCAAAAGGGATTAGGACTGAGGAGGAGTTATTGTAGGAGAGTGTTTCCATCGCCATACAGACGTTTTAATTGAACATGTTGTGCATCGGATATACTAAACGTTTTTTTGGGAACTGCTGATAAGTTAGAGATTGTTGTAAATGGAGAATTGTTCTAAAGAAAGCTTTGGTTTATAATAAGCTGTAACGCCACTAATGATGATTATCAAAGAGCAGAAGAAATCTTGAAAGACTTAAAATAACTGGCGCGGTCTAACACCCTTAAACTTCTTATCCAATTGCATCTTTCTTATCGGTCAACTTTATTGCAACACTATACTATATCAATTTATTTTGTACAAGACTATACCAAACTCTTTATTTTATATGAAATGAAACCC
This sequence comes from Diabrotica balteata, assembly GCA_918026665.1. Taxonomy (NCBI): domain Eukaryota; kingdom Metazoa; phylum Arthropoda; class Insecta; order Coleoptera; family Chrysomelidae; genus Diabrotica; species Diabrotica balteata. The sequence continues at coordinate 3,527,404 of OU898281.1, read as the reverse complement.
TTTAGTTTACTATAGTTCATGTAACGGTTGGAATTATTTGAAGAAATTCTTTTTTGACGGTTTATTTTCTAGTACAGGAAAGAAGTTTCTTCCGTACGTTGAATCATCATAGTAAAATAGTACAAATAACAGTTTATATGTTTTTCTGAATCGAAAAATTCTATTGATATTATAAAACGGTCCTAGTCTAATAATTCTCTTTAGAATATATATAGACTTTTATATAAGAACGGTAAGTAAAGACAGTGCTGAAAATATAAAGAGAAGTAATTTAGTTAACGTAACTTTATACAGAGTTTAAACGGCCGTTTGCACAGTTTGATCGTGATTTAGAACTCTGGAATACTCTTAGTATTAATTTTCGAATATATTGTGGAGTTTAGGATTAATAAATGGGAAGAATGTGAGATGTGAGAATAGATAAGATGGTGAGGTCACGGATGTAAGAATTATACTTACTCAAAGTCACGCAGAGGATCTCTAGAGACAAGCAATTCGATTCTCACGATTATTAGTAAGTAGGAAGAATGTAGAATATTTTAATATGTAGATTGGTGTGATCTACACTAACAGGTATCTACGATGGAAGACTAACCAGTCTTCGTCTTCAAAGTTCTCTCTATTACGGCTATTTTTGTACGGCTATTTTTCCTCTAGTTTTGTACTCATATATTCCTTGTAAGTCTTCTTCAGATGCAAATCCACTAATGGATGTTAGCGATCACATTTTCCATTAATTCTCTATTTCTTGCAATATGTATCAGAGATTGTATGTCGTTAATCCCTGTCCATTGCCTTATGTTTCGGAGCCAGGACATTTTCTTGCGTCCCATTCCTCTCTTGCCTTCAATGTTACCCTCGATTATAAGTTGGAGGAACTGGTATTTTTCATTTCGCATGATGTGACCTAGATACGCCGTTTTCCTTTTCTTGATGGTTTCGAAAAGTTGGCGTTCTTGGTTTATTCTTTTAAGGACATCTATATTTGTGATTTTCGCTGTCCATGGTATTTTTAGGATACGGCGATAAAGCCACATTTCGAAAGCTTCTAATCTGTTTATATCCCTCGTTTTGAGTGTCCAGCCCTCTACGCCATATAGCAGCACTGACCATACGTAGCACTTAGTAAACCTTAGTCTCAGTTGAAGATCGAACTCTGAACAAGTCAGTACCTTCTTGAATTTTACGAAAGCTTGTCGAGCTTGCTCAATGCGACATTTTACTTCCCTGTCCGATGCCCAGTCTTCAAAAAGCCACGATCCCAGGTATTTAAATTTACTCACTCTTTCAATGGACTTAGTATTCAGTGTTATGGTGGAGTTTTCAAGTGCATCTAAGTTTCTGGAGATGATCATAAATTTGGTCTTTTTGGTATTAATCTCTAATCCCATTCGCTTACTGTATTCTCCGATTATAGTGACAAGTTGTTGAAGATCGACTATGTTGTCACAAATTAAGACACCATCATCAGCATATCGTATGTTGTTGATCAATACTCCATTCACCTTGATTCCCATCTCTGCATCCTCCAAAGACTCTTGAAATATGGCTTCCGAATAAATGTTAAATAAAAGAGGGGAAAGCACACATCCCTGTCGAACGCCTCTTCTTATATGTATGGGTTTGGATATAGAATTGTCTATTTTTAACTGTGCCGTTTGATGCCAGTACAAGTTTTCAATGCATCTTATGTCTTTTTGGTCTATATCAACTTTCTTGAGAATCTGCATTAACTTGTGGTGTTGGACACGATCAAACGCTTTTTGGTAATCTAAAAAGCATAGGAACACATCCTTCCTCTGATCGTAACAATTTTGGACCAGCACCTGTGTTGCTACTATTGCTTCTCGTGTTCCTAAACCTTGCCTAAACCCGAACTGGGAATCACTGATGTCCCATTCACATTTTTTGTATAATCTTTGATGTAGTATTTTTAAGAATATCTTTAAAGTGTGACTCATCAGGCTAATGAGTCTGTGATCCTCACATCTTTTTGCATTGACTTTCTTGGGCAGGGGAATAAAGGTAGAGCGTAACCTCTGTTGAGGATAGCAGCCAGTTTCATAAATTAAATTAAATATTTTGTGTAGTGCTGAAATTCCCCTGTCATCCTGTAGCCTTGCCGCCTGTAGTCGGAGCTAATAATTTTTTATCTTTTTCTCGTATATAAAAGCTGTAAAGATACGTCGCAGTATAAAAATTACTTCTCTTGTTATTTTGAGCACTCTACTAAATGTCTGCTTAAAAAATATCCAACCATTTTATACAAAAACATACTTATTTTGTGTGATGTGAAGGTAAATTTTAAATAATGTCGATATAATTGTTTTTCGTACATTCAGTATATACAGTCATCGAAACAATGGTAATTTGGATTGGCTGCGAAATTCATTAGTTATAAAACGTTTTGGTAGTGTAGTCACACAAATGTAAAAATAGAAGAGTAAGTAAACTTCTTAATTACAACGGAGAGGTAATCGTCGACAAAGAGAGTATTGATAATACCTGGAAAAATTACATACGAAATTTATTTTTTGATGAGAGGAAAAACCATTCCCCAATACCTTCATATAAAAGTGTCATCATCATATTCACAGCTTGAACAAACTTCATGTGCCCAGCCACCATATTTGCAGCATCGAATCCAACCTTCCTGATCGAAAGAGTTTTTGTACATCTCGTTGCAAAAAATTCAAGCTTCTTCGTCTTCTTCTTCCTCGTCTTCGTTAGAGCGCGTATTAGAATCTTCAGCCTGACACTTTTTATTTTTACGCTTATTTTGGATAGACAAACCATTGTTTTGTTTCATTTTCTTGGGCTGTAGCAGGACTGGTTCTCTAATCTTTCTTTTCTTTAATAGATTATCACTGGAAGTCGCAGATTTTTTATTTTTGTTGAAAAGGTCTTTTTTGTGTTTATCTTCTTGTTTCTCTTGGCGCCCCTGTTCTTCGGCCTCTAGTTCAGACTTGTATGGTGACGATGTTATTATGACAGTTTTACCATTCCTCTTGGTACTATTTCTTTTGGTGACGTAGACCCACCTCTTGAAGTAGAGGGCTAAGGAGAAATTTCTTTATAAGGCTCAGGAGAAGCGTCGTTAGAAGGCACAGTTCCACTTGAAAAAGTATAATGTTTTGTTCTAGTGTTTATGGTGTTGGCAATAGTGGCGCATGATATCTGCTGCTCAGAATTGTGGTTTGGTTGTTCTGTGGTATCTGACGGGGCAAACAGGTAATCAGGGAATGCATCTCTATTGAAAGGATATATTCCGGTTTTTGCAAATCCCTTCACTGCGGTTTGAATCTTAGCTGCTCTTGAAAAAGCAGCATTGGCTAGCAATCCAATTTAGTAAATTGTAACACCCCTGCAAGAGAGATTAAGCAACCATTTTTTAACCTCTTGTGCATAAAATGTACTAAATGGTATCATAAATGAGACATTGAGCGGTTGTAATAGATGTGTGGTGTTTGGTGGAAAACACAATAATATAACGTTATTTTCCCGAGCAAGATGAAGGAGTCCTAAACTTTTGGTATGGGAACTGTGACCATCAAGAATAAGCAGCACTGGTTTTTAGAAACTGGAGATTAGAAAACTCAATAAACTTTTTAAACCATAGAATAAAGTTTTCTGTGGTAATCTAACCAGTCTTATAATGCACTGCAGATGACCCTGGTGGGGCACCAACCATTAAGAGCGGATTTGCTTTCTTACGGGGAAATACAAACATCCCTGGCATAAAATTCCCTGCAGCATTCACACAGGTTTCTAAGGTCACCAGGACACCTCGTTCTGCTGAGGACAAACAACCCACTTGCTTTTTACCATGCCGAGCAAGTAAATTCACGTATTGTTTATTAAACATTGAACTGGATCACGTAATGTTTTTCTTCTTCTTCTTTTTTATAAGCAAAATGCTTGTTCAATGTCGATTAATGCCTCTATTGGAGGTTATCACTCCATCTTTTGCGTGGTCGCCCGATACTTCTTCTACCTTTTGGTGATTTGTCCCTCGCTATTCTGACTAATCGGGTCTCTTCCATTCTGTTTATGTGTTCGGTCCATTCCTTTTTTCTGTTCAGTGTCCACTCATTTATTTCTGGTATATTGCATTTTCTTCTGATCTCTTCACTCCTCATTCGATCCCTCAGTGTGTTTCCTGTAATTCTCCTCAGTAAACGCATCTCCGCTGTTTCTAGTAGTTGCTGAGTTTTGGAGGTATCCGGTCTTGTCTCTGAAGTGTATGTCATTATTGGTCTTATTGTTGCTTTGTAGATTCTTGATTTCACGTCGGTATTAATGTGGGGATTGCGCCATATCGTGTTATTAAGACAACCTGCTATTTTATTAGCTTTTTGTACTTGATTTTTCACTTCCTTCTCCACATCTCCGTAGCTAGACAGTGTAATTCCTAGGTAATTTGTCTCCATTACTTGCTCAATGCTGATACCGTCGATTTCCAGTTTACATCTAATTGGTTCTTTACTGATTACAATTGTTTTAGTTTTCTGTGTAGAGATCACCATATTAAAGTCCTTTTCCCTTGTGTTGAATCTATGGGTTAGTCTTTATAGATCGTCTTTATTGGATGCAATTAGGGCCGCATCATCTGCATCTGCTGCATGCTGCATCTGCATGCAGCAGATGATGCATGCATTGCATCATCTGCAAACGTAATGTTTTTGGCTAATACAATGCATACTTCCAAGCTGCTATTTTAATAATTATAATAATTAGATTAAATTTTCATTAAATTTTTGTTTAAAGAAAACAAAAATTATAAATAATAAGTTAGATTGTTTTATGTTGTGCGGTACTGTCTAAACTACCAAACGACAACAGTTTTATTTCACAGCCAACTCTAATTACGATAGTATTACGATTAGAACTACGATAACTTACTTAGTAACTTACTAATTACGATAGAACTACGAAGTAGTTCTTTTATTATTCGACCATAGATCACAACACCAATGCGTTTTAAAAAAACTTAAAAGATTCTTCTGTGACAAGAAAGTTTGTGACAGGATTTCATCGTTTAAAATTTACCTCCACCTCGCCATATCGTTTGACATACGAAACTTTGAAACAAAAAACGACAGCCATATGGATATTTTTAAATATTTTTCTGAACAGTTGTGATTTAGGTTAAGTATACTGTAACTGGTAGTTTTAAGTTCTCGAATGCAACTAGATGTGTATATGTTATTTATTTTATAGATGTCTAAGATAGATTTTACGAAAAAAAAATGTATATTTAGTAAAGAACATTATTGATGTTTATATAAAATGCTTATATGGTAAAATGTCATTTGGAAAAATGTTCGGTTTACGCCATTTTAAAGAGTTTAACTTGCACTTTGTGTCGATTTCGTGAGATCCAATACACGAAACTGAACGGCAACACCGCAGTTCCATTACTTTTGTTTATAGATGAAATTTCCGCGAATAATTTTCTTTCGTATGACGAGTCTATGGATTTTTGGCAGTTTTTTATATGATGACTCATAGGAACATTGTTGTACCATAATTTTAACTTGTGCTGCAAGTTTCTCTTGTTAAAATGTCGAATATTTTTCTAAGGTTGATCACCCGCTTACATGCTGCCTTAATGTATTTGTAAATATCGAATATTTAAACTAAATCTGTCAATAAGTGTTCAAAATGTGGGATGATGGAGCAAATATAACTGTACAATTTTTAAAGACTGTTAATTATTTAAATGGTATTACTCAATAATCTCGAAATTATTTATACCTGATAGTTGTATAAAAAATAAATCTATTGCAATCAAGATTTGGTTTGTTTTCTTTTTAACGATCTAAAGAGCGAAATCCAGCAGCAGAGATCGAAGGAATGAGGCTGAGTATTTAGGTAAGATATATTTTAAATAAAAAAATACAGTTTGTTTGCACTTTACAGAAGCACTGAGTACACATAACATTTAGTGAGCCTTATTTTTGTTTCTAGGGTGAGGTCATGGCTCTTGAACACAGAACTCATAGTCCAGAATGCACTTTTGGCCTTTCCGATGCGACATTTAATCTCTTGGGTATTGTCCCACGACGAGTAGATTAGACGAGGTCAAATGTCAATCTACTTGAAGTATCTACTTATCTATTAAAGAGGTATATACAATAAGCACCCATCATTCTATCAATATCCTACTAGATGTGACGTAGTTTTATCAGCTACCTAACAAACGAAAATTCGGATACTATCAAATTCGGAAAATATCAAATTATGATAAAAAATATATAACACTTTATTTCTGTAATCCATTAATAGTGTTTACAATAATATTAATAGATTCTTCGAGTTGTTCCTTGTTAATAACAAGAGGAGGAGCAAATCTAATGATGTCTTCGTGAGTGTGTTTAGCAATGACACCATTCTCTTTCATTTTCAAACATACATCCCACGCATCAGCTACACCTATAAACAAAACATATTAGATCAAAAGCAATAACTTACAATGCTTATAAGAAGTATTAAAAACTCTATTTCGAAGATATATTACCTTTGTTGATGACTACAGCATTCAAGAGACCTTTTCCTCTAACTTCCGTCGCAATGTCTTTATTTAATTTGCTTTGAAGCTGTTGTCTGAATATCTCTCCCATGTTGAAGGCGTTTTCTGCGATGTTCTCGTCTTCTAAAACTCCTAGGGAAACAATTGCTACTCTAGAACCGAGAGGGTTGCCTCCGAAGGTGGATCCATGCGTACCTAAAACGTAAGGAAGATTAATTAGTCTGTTTGAGGTGTATGTAGTTACAAAATAACAAGATGGTGCGCTTATACTACGCGTGAGTTAGATTCGTGCAACTGATAGTTCTTTATAGAAGTTTTTTTAACATAAGATCTATCTGGTTTCGAACAATATTCTCAGATGCCAAAGTTGGAGATTTTCAAATATATAGGCAACTTAGTAGCAGCTTTGGAAGGTATTGGTGACTATGAGTAATTATTTTCTTCAAAATTGAATTCTATTTTTTGTATTAAGACTTAAGCATCTTCTGAGCCTGTTCCAATCTTGCATTGACATCAGTTCCATTTCAGTGTGGCAATTCGGGAAATTACATCGGTAACTTCTCTTCTTCGTCCTAAGTCTTTGTTTCTAGCTCGATCACGAAGCGATATACTCAGCATTGACCTTTCCATTTTCTTCTGAGCTATTAGCAGCATTTTAGAAGTTGTAGTCAGTTGTAGAATGTCAAAGTTTTGGCTCATCACATGCAACACACGTTGGTCAAATGTTTTACGTTTTAAAGAAATTGATATATCGCTTTTAAAGATGTCTTTGGTGTTCCATAGTTGCCCATGCTATGTTTATTCTTCTTCGTTGTTCGTATGTTTGGTTGTCTCTTGTGATCTTTATTTCGTGTCCAAGTTATATGTATTTTTCGACTAGCTCTACTTGGTTGTCTTCAATATTGATGTTTCTGCTAGGTACTAGGTTTGTCATGAACTGTGTTTTGGAGATGTTTATTTTAAGGCTCACACTGGCACACACCAATTGAAGTTCATGTAGCATTGTACATGAGGTTGTCCGAGAACAAAACTATGTCGTCTGCGAATTTCAAATTTGTTAATCTTCTATCGTCAATGTTCAGGCTTTTCTCTTCCCAGTTAAGTTTTTTGCAAGCATATTCTAGTACTGCGGTAAACAGTCTAGTACTAGGCGATAGGTATCACTCTGTCGGACTCCTCTGCTGATTGGGATATGATCCGTGTTTTTATGTAGTTTCACCGACATAGTTGTGTTCTTGTATATATTGTAAATTAACCTTGTATATCGCTAGTCAATGCGGCATGTTTGTAATGCTTCCAGGATTTTGTCAAATTCTACCGTGTCAAAGACTTTGTCGACTCTACCGTCGATTGTATTCGATAGTCTTTTCTATTACCGTTTTAATGCTGTGTAGGTGATCATTTGTTCCAAATCCGGTGCTTTTGAAGGATCAGTAAGATCACAACGATGTTCCTAAAGAATCTTGAGAAGTGAATTGTTTTTACTATTATGTTAACATGCAAGATCTTACCTGGTTCAATCACCAACATAATATCATCGTTAGCTAAACAAGCTGATACCGGATACACTCCACCTCCCAACGCCTTTCCAAGGACCAGAATATCAGGCTTGACATTTTCGTAATCTACAGCCAGTCTTTTTCCAGTTCTTCCTAAACCAGTTTGGATTTCGTCGGCAATCCAAAGGACGTTGTATTTGGTGCAGAGGTCTCTGACTCCTTTTAAATAGCCTGGAGACGGTACTCTAATACCGGCTTCTCCTTGGATTGGTTCAACCATATAGGCACATACGTTGGGATCTTTTAATTGCTCCTAAAAAGTTAAAAATTATTTGTTCGATAAACATAATAATCAAAACTAGATGAGTTTGTGGGGCAACATGAAAAATGTTCGATTTAGTGATAAAAATATGAGATTTTTATTTAAAAATCCTTTGACTCTTTTTAGTATGCCAATTTAAAAAATCTCTTTGCATTCTTCGGTGCAACAGTCTATTTGTATTATATGTCTATGAATTAAACAAAACATAACCTAACCTAACCTAAAATTTACCTCTAGTGCCTTCAGATCGTCATAAGGTATGATTTTAAAACCAGGCATGAACGGTCCATATCCCTCATAGCTTGTGGGATCTGTGGACGCTGATACTGCTGCCAAAGATCTTCCCCAAAAGTTGTCCTCTGCAAAAATAATTTTGGCTTGATCTTTGGGTATCCCCTTCTTTTTGTATCCCCATTTCCTGGCTAATTTACAGGCAGTATCGTCTGCTTCCACACCTACACAACAAAAGTTAAAGAATACTGTATTCATACATATTTTTTAATGTGGGATTTTTTGTCGTTTTTTAAAGAGTTTCTTTACACTTATTGTAAGAAACAGTAGACTATTGGTCTTAAATACGACACGTTCTACCGCGAACCAAAATTTAACAAAACAAATCTTGTATTTACCTGTATTCATCGGCAGAACCTTGTCGTATCCAAAAAGTTTGGTTAGAACCTCTGCATACTCTCCAAGTTGGTCGGAAAAAAATGCTCTGGATGTGTGGTGAAGTACTGCACTTTGGTCTTGTAAAGCCTTAACTATTTTCGGATGGCAATGACCAAAATTGTTGGCTGAATAACCACTTAAATAATCAAAATATCTTTTTCCTTCGACGTCCCATACAAAAACACCTAAAAGAGATCATATTAGTAGAATAAAATAGAATCTATTTAGTCAATATACAAAAATAGTTTTGTTTTTGACAAGTCAGAGGAATAGTTACAATTTTTACATACATGCATATAAGATTTTTGCGAATTTAAACATTACAAACAGATATTTAATATTAACAATTTCAGAAACGACAAACACACTAAATAAAAATATAAAAACATGAAGTATCATGATAATAGGCAAATACCCTGACCAAACTAGTACTATTGTGTAAAAGCTGTAGGTACTCCGTTTTTTGAATAGAAACAATGTTTCTTTCTTTCTTTCTCCCCTTCCTTTTACCCTATCAGGGTGTCGGATTTGGGCTAGCTATTTTAATTTCCATTTACCCACCTCTTCCATTCTTTTCTGTTTCCTGCCATTATTTTCAATTCCTCGAGTGATTTTTGTTTAAATTTTCCCGCCTCTACTACTTGCTGTATCCATTTTTTTCTTGGTCTGCCTCTTTTTCTTTTTCCGATATTTTTTGCTTCATAAACTTTTTTTGTTATTCTATTGGATTGCATCCTCGTCAGATGCCCATACCAGTTCATTTGTCTCTTTGCTATTTTGTTCATTATCGGTTCCTGGTTGGCCATTCTCCTAATAGTCTCGTTGCTTAATCTATCCCATTTTGTCTTTCCAACTATCCTTCTTAGATGTCTCATCTCCATTGCGTTTATCCTGCTCTTATGTTTTTCCAGAATTGTCCAGTTTTCACTTGCATAGAGCACAGTCGGTATCACTATTGTGTTATATATTTTTATTCTTGTTTCTCGTGTAAGTTCTCTTTTTCCCATTATTGGGGCTAACGCATAGTATAACTTGTTTGATTTCTTTGCTCTATTTGTTATTTCCCAGTCTATTTTTCCATCATTAGTTATTATACTTCCCAGGTATTCGTAAGTTGATACTATTTCCAATTCTGAGTTTTTACATTTTATCTTTATTTGATTATCTTCCTGATCTCCATTGCCGCTGATTATCATTATCTTACTTTTTTTCTCGTTTATCTCCATTTTTAGTTCTTCTATTTGTTCTACCCATATATCCATTAGTTTCTGCATTTTATTCTCGGAATCTGCTATTAGTACTATGTCGTCTGCATACATTAAGGACTCTATTGTTACCGGTTGTAATCTGTGGTAACCTATTATTGTCTGTAGTTGATTGGTTCTGATTCTAGTGTTTCTTAACAATTCGTTCATTACTATTATGAATAGCAAAGGGCTGAGACTATCTCCTTGTTTAATACCTCTCTTCCAATTAAATGCTTCCGATCTTTCCCCTGTTATTTGTACCCTTCCTTTTACCTCTTTGTAAGTACTTTCTATAATTTTTATCAATGCATTAGGTACATTTATTTTTCTCAAGCATTTCCCTATAATATGTCTTTCTATCGTGTCAAATGCTGCTCTTAGGTCTATGAATGCTAATACTAGTTTTTCGCCCGTATCTATGCTTCTTTCTATTAGGTTTCTAATGATATATATGTTGTCATTTGTCTGTCTTCCCGGTCTAAATGCCGTTTGTTCTTCTCCCAATACCATTTCTACTTCTTGTCTCAGTCTCTTCTCTATTATTTTCGTATATATTTTAAAACATACCGATGACAGACATATTGCTCTATAGTTGTCGCAGTTTACATGTTCTCCTTTTTTGTATATTGGCACGATGATATTCTTCTGCCAGTCTTTAGGTATTGTTTGTTTTTCCCACGCCTCTTTATATATTTTCGATAGCCAGTTTATTCCTTCTTCTCCCATGTATTTTACCATTTCCGGTTCAATTTCATCGTCTCCACCTGCCTTGCCTATTTTTATATTTGATAATCCTTCTATTACTTCTTCTCTACTTATTTGCTCTAGCTCTGTGTTTTCTTCGCCTTCATTGTTTATATTGTCTTCATTTATTACTTTTTGAAACAATGTTTCAAAAAGTTTGATTTAATTTTAAGCTTAAACAATAACAAGTGAACAAAACTTTTACTTTATCTGGCCAAAAGTTATACAAACCAACATCAGTCGAATTTTTTATGCTCTTTGTCAACCTAAAACGAACATTTTGAATACTAGTAGTACTTTTGTTATTTTTAATACATCTGGAAAGTCCCTTCAGTAAGACAATTATTATAAAGTATAATTAGTTTGTCAATAATTATATTGATTGTTTTCATAGTTATTGTTTTGTTTAAGAAATAAAAATCAGTGCAGTGTGAATTTTTCAATCTATACAAAACATTCCTGATTTCAGTATCACTAACAGGTAATAAAAATAAAGAGTCGTAAGGAGAGTGTACATCTTTCAAAAAATCTTTGGTTACATTTTCATTTGTGGAATTAAAAGAACTATATTTTCTGAATTGGAAAAGAAATTCTCAGAAGTTAGTTTTTTAATGATATTGTTGATTTATAGTGCTTCTTAAACTTTTTATATCACTATATTCATCCGTAACATAGAATTATCTTGAATGTGGAAAGATTTTCTCGCATTACTATTAGTTCTAGAATTTTACACAACACATACTTTCCTCATAAAGACCAACATAACTACACTTTTAACAATAATCGAGGCCAGCGATCAATAATAGATTTTATAATCACAAATCGAGTGATAACACACAAGTCACAAGTACTTGATGTCAGAGCCCTAACATCTGCTAACCTGGAGACCGATCACAACCTTGTTTTATGCAAGATGCTACAAGAACGTCCGCAACGAAACAGAAAACACCCAATGCTCATCGAAAAACACAATATAGAGTCGCTAGCAATAGAGAGTACACTCTTTATGAGTACAGGATTACCAGTAAACTAAAAGAGATCGAGTTACAACAAAAGAGGCAATTGGAAAGGGGAAAATTAACACGAGGTCGATAAACCACACCAAACCGTGGTTTTGTCAAGGGGTAAAAGAATTCTGTGAATTAAAACACAAATGCTACCTAGATATTAGCTACACTAACAGTAAATACGTTGTATTTGAGAACGATTTCAAGTGGAAATGAAACGTCATAACGTATTTTCTTTAATTGGCTATTCCAGTAAAAGTAATTAATTACAGCCACAGAATAGCTTCACAAGTCCAAGTAAGAAACGAAGTAAACGCAAGAATAAAATCAATCAAAAGAGAACATCTCCATGCTGCTAGGGCAGTGGCTTTAGTTGATGCTGATACAGTCAAAGTCGTATCGCTGGTATACTCGATGTATCCAGAACTACGGTACAAGATGCCATCAGACGATTTCGGGAGACAGGATCGTATAACCGCAGGCCAGGTCAAGGCCGAAAACGATGCACTTCAGTTCGAGATTACCGCTTCATTGTTACTAAAGTATTGAGAAATCGCTTTTACACCGCTCCTGAGAAAGGTTAAGTGTGAGTGTGAGAAACCGAAACAGTGGCTTACCGAGAAGGGGCAATAATGATTTGGGGAGGTATTTCTTACGAAGCGCGTACTGATCTTGTTGTGTTCGGTTGAGGCAGTGTGAATGTCCAAGTACACGTGCAAGAAGTTCTCCAAGACCATGTCATGTCTTTTGCACCATTCATTGGTGATAACTTCAGACTAAAGCATGATAATGCACGTTGCCATACAGCAAGATCTACCCGTGAGTACCTTAATGAGGTCGGTATTCAAGTTCTACCATGGCCAGCACACAGTCCCGATCTTAACCCAAATGAGCATATCTGGGACAACCTTAAAAGACGGGTAAGAGCAAGAGTACCAGCCCTGCATCATTTGAAGAGCTGAAGACAGCTGCGGTAGAGGAGTGTCACAATATCCTACAATCTGATATCCAGGATATCATGAATGGATTGCCAAACCGGCTCCAAGAAGGCCTAAGGGCTAAAGGCGGCAACACCAATTATTGATACCCAATTTTTTTTCAATTAGAGTTTGATTTCCAAAATATTGGTAATTTGAATTTTCTTCGAAGATTTTATTCATTGGATTTTTACTATAACAAATGACTTTTTTTTCAAAAAGATCTCTTTTCTCTTCCGCGGAGATAAAAATTGTTAAAAAACATGTTTGTACACCCGGTATACAATGAAAATTTCTCTGTTTAACAACAATATTATTATAAAGATATTGTCAAGGAATAAGGCTATAACATATTTAAAAAATCACTTAAATCGGACAACAGGTTTAGGAGATATAAGAAATAAAAAATTACCCATTTTTAAGGTGGTCGATTAATTTTTGCCCAGAGTGTATTATTACGTGGGTTAAATTGTTATTTGTAAGCTCTTATATTTTATAATCAGTTACAAACACTTTTAAACAAAAAATCAATTTTATCACGTATCTCTATTAATTTATCTGTACTTACCTTGTCCTTTCGCTAGAGCCACAGGCAGAGGGTGGTAGTTATGGGCCGCATATTTCTCTTCCTTATGAATAACCGTCTCGGTGCTAAAAGCCTTCTTCGACAAATTAATGCAGCTTTTGGCATTTTCTAAAAATCGTGGGGCGTGTCGTGAAGGAATCATTTCTGCATCCAATCAATCAATCGATTTCTGCAACCTAAAGTATTCAATGTCAAGTGACGAGAATTATTGTAGTTCCAGTATTATTTATATCATTGTACAAACACGTATATTTTTAGATAAAACATTGAAAATGATTCTATATTAATAGACCAGGGAAATCAGAATTTGTCAAGATAAATTCATCCAAATTTGGATTCATTCAAACAATTGAAGTAAAAAATTGATATTTTTAGAATTCTTGTTTGTAAGTTAGGTAAGACTTTTATATTTTATTAAACAACTCAAATAAATGGTCATATTTAACTCATGTTTTACATAAGTAATATACATTTCATTAACTGTTTTGTAAATTGCAACAATTATTTTTTTTATATTTTGAACTATATGATAAAACTCCGCCTCCGGTAGGATGTATGAGACTAATGCAACGGAAAAAGAAAATGATATTGGCTACATGGAATGTACAAGGAGTTAGAACCAAACAAGCAGAAATATTCAAAGAATTAACGGAAAGAAAAATAGTTATATGTATTCTCACCGACACCAAGAAAAAGGGAAAAGGAAATGAAGAGATAGGAGAATATATACATATCTACAGTGGAGTAAGTAAACATAACAGAGCTAAGAGAGGAGTCTCTATTGTCATTCGAAAAAATCTTAAAAACAATATTCTATCGTGGACTGAAGTAAATGAACAACTGCTAATACTGTAAATGAGAAAGAATGGGCAGAACATCGTAATTGTCGGAGTGTATGCCCAAATAAAGATGCAGATCCAGAAAGTAAAAACGATTTCTACAACAAGATGAATGAAATACTCTCTGAAGTTAAAGAAAACTGTGAAATCTTTTTATTAGATTTAACGGGCACAGTAGGGAGAGAAGAAAATAACATAGTCGTAGGAAGATACCTATGGGGAACAAATAACCAATGACAACGCAATGACTACGCTCATGCCAGTATTGCCAGTAACTAGCAGAGAATTGTCAGATTTGTTGTGTTGGTGATGAAAATTAATCGTTTTATATTTAAACTGTTAATATAAAAATGTTTCGTTGGGGTAATGATAAAACTATCAAATGTATTGCCATATATAGAGAATTGGAGTATCTATTGAATTCTAAATCATCTCTATATAAAAATAAAATAGCCCGTGACAATGCCTACACAAAAATTCAAGAGAAAATGGTTGAAGGTATTACTATAAATAAAGTATAAAGGCCAGAATAAAAAATTGCTCCAAGATTTTCTTGCATACCAATCCAATTTTTCACCCAAATTTTTCTCTTTTTTTGAGTTCAGCTTCAGATTCATTATTAAATTTCTTACAATATCTTTGGTCATCAGCAATATTTGCTTGTTAAATTCATTCCAAATACCTTCCATGGATCCCTTTTTTGTTGTGAACTCAAAAACTTTTAATTACAAAACAATTACTTTAGTTTCAGAAGAAAACCACTCGATTGTTTACTAGCACTAGCATGTGTAAAAATCTACCCCGCTTTTTCGCTTTGCCAGTACAGGGAAGCAAGCTACTGGCATGCCAATTACTAGCAAATGTGTTTTGTGCTTGCCAGTTACTGACCTATGCCAGCAACTGACATGCTAGCTACTTTCCCAATTTACTGGCATGTGTGTACCCGGCTTAAAGGTAGTGTAATATCAATAACAACGTTTGAATCAAAAACAAGAAGAAGAGAAAGCATACTTCGTTTTGTTCATTTGAATCTTAACGTGTTTTTTAATTTTTATGTAATAAAAACACTTTTTCTACTAATTCATTTGCATAACATTATTAGGCAATAAAATCTGATTTTATGTATATAATATCTATATTACTATAAATTAAAATAAGGTCAAAATCAACAGCGTAAGAAGAAATCGATAGAAAACGATACGAAAAATAAAAAAAAATTAAGAAAGACCGTTAACAAGCAGTTATTTATTTAAATATACTGAAAATGTTGCTCACACTTGTTAATATAAATTACCTCGTTACTTTTCCTTTTTTCCTTAAAAAACTTCACTCACTTTCACGTAGTTACCAAAACGATTGACTTATTTCGTTATTTCTCTATAAAAAAGTTGTTTTTTTCGTCATTAACCTGATAATCCAAACCACTACAAAAATATCATCACGTTTCCTAACAACAGAGGTGCACTCAGCCCGAGTGTAGAAATAATATAAACCATCACAATTAAGAAGCTATAAAAAGATGTCATGATCATTTTCAATATGAAAAAAACGAATAAGGAACGCAGATGGACTATTGGACGATTTAATGCTTGATAGTTGGTGATAAAAAAAGACAAAAATAAATCTCTGATAAAGTATATGAGGCCTGGAAGAAACCAAAGTGTTTGTAGAAGTATTTAGTATTTATTTAGTTATTTTATTTTTAATATTTCTAATATTTTATTATAATACGATCTTATTTAATTGTATATTTTAATTACTAAATTAATTAATAAATTGATATGATTGAATAAAAGCATATGACACAATTCCTGTGAGAAAGCTGTGGCAGTCTCTTGAACGATCTCCATTAAATAGCACGATCATCGCCGCAGTCAAACAATTATACAATAAAGCATCATCAAAAATCAAACTAAACAACACCTTATCAGAAGAATTTCCAGTAACAAAAGGCTTACGACAAGGATGCTGCCTCTCTCCAATACTATTTAAGATCTATTTAAATGAAGCACTAAAACACTGGAGAAGATCCTGTTCAGGAATGGAGATAAAACTTGACGACGATACAACATTATACACTCTACATTTTGCAGACGACCAAGTAGTAGTGGCAACAGACAAGGAAGATTTAGAATTCATGACGAGACGGTTGTTTAAAACATATGAAGAATGGGGCCTCTCAGTAAATAGAAACAAAACGCAATACTTACGCATCGGGAATGAAGTAGAAGACCTAATGGTCAACGAACATGAAACAATCAAGAGCTGTGTGGAATACGAGTTGGGAACAACAATCAACAAGAGTGGGCACACCGAAAAAGAGATAGAGCAAAGAATCGTGAAAGGAAAAAGGGTGATAGGATGCCTAAACCCGATGCTATGGTCAAAAGAACTATCAAATCAAAGAAAGCATCTCCTCTTTAACTCCATCTTTAAAAGTATAGTGCTCTATGGATGCGAAACATGGCAACTTACTAGATCCCTACTTGCATTGGAAATGGACTTCTGGAGAAGATCAGCTAGAAAATCAAGGCTTGATAGAATATAAAATGAGCTTCTTCTTCTTAACGTGCCCTATCAAGTCCCCTTGACGTCGGCGATTAACATGGCGAAACTGTCTCTGCCTCGAGCTATTCTAAATATGACAAAATGACCATATCAGAAATATAATGGGAGTCAAGTAAACCATCATTGACGAAATTTAAAGGAGACAACTAATTTGGTATGGTCATGTGAAAAGAATGGACGACGACAGTCTGTCAAACCAAATTTTAAAATGGACGCCAAGGGAAAGAAGGAAGAGAGGAAGGCCAAAACAATCCTGGCTGGGCGGCATTCAGAAGGCAGTGTCGGAAAGAAACCTTCACCCTGGCGAATGGAATGACCGACGTAGCTGGAAACTGGGAACTGGAAGGCGGAGAACGCTTTAAATTACCGGGATAATAAAAAAAATTAATAAAGTACTAAATTTAGAAAAAGCCATAAAGCCCCAGGCGCAGAAGGCGTACAGGCGGAACTACCAAAAAAAAAAGGCGGAGAAAAGCTCCACCTTGAGATATATTATCTTATAAGAGAAGTCTGGGAAAGAGAAGAAATACCGAAATATTGGCATGAAAGCCATATAGTTCCTATCCACAAGAAGGGAGACAAAAAAATATGTCGGAACTATAGAGGAATATCGTTAATCAATCTAACGTACACAATTATATCCATAATACTGTCTAGAAGACTAACTACAAAAGCAGATTCAGACCGGGAAGGTCAACCATAGACCAAATATTCGTCCTACGCCAGGTGTTGGAAAAAAACTGGGAATTCAACCGCGATGTACACCAAATCTTCGTGGACTTTATACAATCTTACGATTCTGTTAGCAGAGAAGCATTGTGGGAGACCATGGTAGAAATGGGAGTACCTGGAAAGGTGGTACAATTAGCACAGGTGAACACAGAGAACGCTTGGGCAGACACTGAGAACGGATTGACACCGGTCTTAGACAATGAGATCCTCTCGCCCCCCTGCTATTTAATTTTGCACTGCAACATGTGGTAAGGAAAACTCAACCACAACTGACAAACGGATTTGCCGCCCAAGGATCAAAAATACTATTGTGTGATCTACGCAAAATGGGAATACAGCAATGGGAAATAGCTGCTCAGGACCGACAACAATGGAGGGAAATAGTAAACGCCGCCAAGACTCACATATAGAGCCAAATGATGATGATATATGAGACTAAGTGAAAAGTATTACTCTGTACAACTGTGATACACAGCCACTGAAAGATAGAACAATGGCAACGCTGAAAGCAACAGAAATATATATTTGAAGAAAAGCAAGAAAGATCTAGAAGAGAAAGGATTAACAACAAACGCATTAGAGAAATAATGAGAATCAAACAAACGGTCACAGATGAATTTTCAACAAACAACTTATCTGGTTCGGACATATACAAAGAATGGCTAAACAACGAACACCATAAGAAATTCTAATATGGCAACCAGAAGGCAAGAGAAAAACAGGTAGACCGAGAACAAGTCGGAGAGGACGAATAGGCAAAGAAGTGACAGAAAGTTTCATAAAAACAAAAGGGGACCTAAGGAACCACTGGAGGAAGTGGCGATTGGAGTCGGAAAGAGGGCGGAAAACTTTAAGATATACCTGTTAGTTTAGTTATTCAAAAATTGCCTTTACAACTTTGTAATATCTCACTGTTGTCGTTAGTGTTAACCTATTCACCTTTTATTCACAGCTACTATCGTTTTCTTAGTAAAACTGGTTGTTTTATATACAACCTTTATCTTTTTCTTGGTAAAACTAGTTATATATCAACAAAATGGTTATGTTTTGATATAAAAATATAAATAATAAAGATGTATTATTGAATTATCAAATAAGTTTTACTTAATTAGTTTAAATAGTTTTAATAAGAGTGCTAGTCTTGGTTAGACACTACCAGAGCTGTTACAATTTCATCCTTGTGGCCTTCTTTCGAAGGCAAATGAATATTGGCCCATGCAGGTTAATTTTCACTCCTCTTATCCCACGAAAATCTTAGAGGAAAAATTACAAACTATATTATCATTGGCACTGATCATTACAGATAACTTTGTATTTACTTTACTTTCATAAATTTTTATCTCTGGTAAAAATTCAGAAAGAAAGTTTGAATTTCAGCACGTCACGAGAAATGCTTCCATGAAGACAATATTGAGTGGAATTTGAAGCTGAAGTTGTGTAGTTTTGAAAAACGTACTTGTTTAATCGAAAAGAAGAAGTTTTAAACTTTTTAGTATGAGCATTTTTATACTATTTCAAATGCCTTACTTTAGTTGCCTCAAAACAGAAATTTCATGCTCTTGGGTTTAAAGATTATTTATGCAAAATGCAAAAGGCATAGGAAAGCTGCACTTCTCACCTTTCAAACGCATTTTGATTTTGGTCTATAGGACACTCTGATCAAAAGATATTGAATTTTTACCGTCAAGTTGATACAAATTTTATTTAAAATTGATTTCGCGCGCGTAACTGACATTCAAAATCGCCGGTTGCTTCAAGCGTTGTTTCTAAGGAAAACGGTTTATTCTACACAAAAAGTGCCAATGAACATTTTTGATCAAAATTATCTCAGCTACATCTTTTATTTGAAATATTTTTTTCTACATCGTGCAGATTCTTGGTAAATCGATTTTTTCAGTTCTTTCCTTCCTACGAGAGGGGATTTTAGAGGAAAGCCCGGGATAGTAGAAGTGTTAAATTTTTTTATATGTTTTTTGAGGATCCAAAATTGAGATTCTCAGCAAAATTCATCTTGTTCGTATGATTTTTAAAAAAGTCAACCAGCTAGGTGATATTGATTGAGATTGTTCAGCACCATACGTTCAGGAAACGAAGTTTAAAATAGGATAAAACCTTACAAATTTTTCGGAAAAGACCAATTTGCATAAAAATTTGGGATTAAGCTCAACTAACTCCGTACTTACATCAAAATCTAAATTGTGCTGATGGACGCTTTTTATTTGTTAAGGATGAAACCTACTCCTTAGCGCAAAAATCTGCAAAAAAACTTAAAAAGAGTGAAATTTAGTTTCTTAGATTAGATTAGATTCTCTAACTATAATTGTTGACTTTTTTAACCCTTTAAAAATTCATTTTTAAGGGTGAAACTACTCCTAATTGATCAAAGTACTTGGGCAAGATTTAATAAAGAACTATGCTCAGAAATGAAGAACTATCACAAATGGGAAATTAGCAACTTATCACTGTATAAGTTTTTTAAGCTTTGCTTCGAATTTGTGGAGATCATATTCTCAACAATCGAAAATTATATAATAATACGAAGAGCTGATATCAGGAATAAATGGATACGTTTGAGAATTTCCAATATCATACTATGAGAACAAAACTCAACTAGTACTTTTGGAGAAACTTAGCACAAATTATTTTATATTAAAAAAGATGACGTTTTTCATTATTATGTAGATTAACAGTTACATACAATTAAATAATACTAAATCATTATTAATATTGAACGAACTTACCGAATATCTCATCCACTGTGTTCTAGTAGATAGACCTAACAAGACTGACGATATAAGTCACTTAATTCATTGAAGGGGTCATCAATGTCATCAATATACCAAGTTCGATAAAACAATCAATCAGTTGTTATCACTTTAAAGTTAAAAAATGTGAATAACACGTTAAAAAAGTTAATATTAAGATTAGAAGTGTCAGGAAATAATTATGACAAAATTGTACGGGGTAAATAGAAACATCATTACATATAGCTCTTATATAAATAGAAGAAGGTGGGAGGAAGTACTACAGATACAGATCACCTTAATGATTAATCATACTAACTAGCCTTAATGATTAATTAAAAAAATAATATTCCTCTAATGTTTTCTTACATTCTTAGTTTTTGCATTTTAAATAACTTTTAGTTGTTTCCATCTTATTTATTGTTAACGAACGTGCTCAAATATATTTATATTTTAACATGCATACACATTATCAAAAATGTTTATTTTAATGTCAAGTTTATTTATGTGTGAATACTACATTTCTGTAAGTATTGTAAATCTAAGTGTACGTCAGTTTTTTGAAATGTTTGTTTTTTATAGTTACTCCTGATGAAGCTATTAAATAATTGGCGAAATATCAATTTTATAAAAACAACATTTTTTGAGTTGTCTCTTTTTTAGTGAAGGTACTATATAGGTATTGATAGTACCAACCACAGTATAGTTGGAGTAAGGCTAGGCGCATACATATCGAATTTGGACGGTCGATAAAAGTTCGATCGAACTTTTGTCGATGATGCCTTGCGCGCACACTACACGATATTTATTCGATGACGTTTTTTAATCCACAAAGGTTTGTTAGCTGGAGTACACAAAAGCACAATGAGCAACACAGAACCACATAGCAACACGGAGTAACTACGCCTTGGTACCTTGATACTATACGCCTACTAACTTGCCTTGATACTATACGCCTTGGAACGACCACAGCAGCCGTGAATGCAAATGCACATGCAGTGACATTCATCGATCGCCACACGACCATCACACGACATCGATGCCGTGCCGTTTGGCGATCGATGGACGATGTGTGTGCCCGCTCACATTATTTGTTTCTTCGCGCCACTAAAGGAGTTTGTTCGGTCGAACTTTTATCGACCGTCCAAATTCGATGTGTGTGCGCTTAGCGTAAGGAAATGATTTTAAATAAAAACCAGAAACCATAATAACAATTTTAATACCGATAACATTATTAATATAAACATATTTTATAAAAATACACATATAAAAAACATAAAAATGTAAAAAGTATTATTCCTTTGGAATGATATAAAATCAGCAGAATATTTCGTCACCATTTTACTGAATAATAATTTATTAACACCTGGAAATTATCGAAAAAAATCTTAAACTGGCTGAATTTGAAGTACAATACAAGAAGAAAATATCCCTTTCAGTTAATTGTTTAAAACTTTTGTTTATTGAGTTTTTACTTCAATATTGTTAATGGTTCTTACGATAATATCAATAGCTTCCTTCATTTCCGCTTCAGTGATTATTAGAGGTGGTGAAAATCGTATGATATCTTCGTGGGTATGTTTGGCAATTAAACCATTTTCTTTTAACTTCAAACAGACGTCCCAGGCATGTATACAATCTGGAAAGTAACAAAACGTTATTATTGTCACATAGTCATCGAGCAAAAAGACAAAAGAGGGAATGTAAAGGTAGTGGGGACAAAAATATTGTTAGACAGGAAGTGCGATCTTTAGAGGCCACATTAAACAAGGAAAGTGAGTCTCTCTCCTTGTTTGACATCAAATTTAGTTGGGTTATGTTATTGTTTGTCTCAAATGTCACATGAAATCTTATTTATATTGAAGTTTTTTAACAATTGTGTTGGATTTAAGACTATTAACGTTAATAATTAATTAAAACTTTTTTGTCTAAGACACATTCTGAAAAATATTATATAGCTACTGTTAATAAGTGTCGAAAAATTTAAATTTGGCGCCTTCGCATTTCCGGATATGTCCGCCATCAGAGGCCACTTTTTTGGTCTCCTTTTCATAAGGATTAGATTCCCTCTTTTGTCTTTTTGCTCGATGCACATAGTCCAGTCAATATGTTTACAAAAATAGCTTAAGTTGGTTATAGCATCATCAATAAATTATTTCGACAATAATAAAAAAATCGATGTGGATCTTGCTCCCAAATCCATAAAAGTAATAATCGCATATTTTAATACTCGATTAAACTAAACCTTGTTTTTACAGCGGTTGTCAAAAGGTGCGTATGAATTGCGCAAACAATTTGATTATCAGCGCCTCTGTCGGCCGGGTTACAAACCTTTTTTATTCACGTTTAAAAAGGAAGATATCTTCTCCACACATGCCTCTGGAAGAGTTTTTATTGCGAGAATTTGAAAATACCCGATGCAAACGATCATATCTGCTACAAAAACAGATATTAGTAAAATTGTTAGCAATGATTTCAAATAAAAGCTGCTTGAGCAATTAATGAAAAACATTTTTAAGTGTATAAATGAAAAATAGAAAAAAATGTCCATTTGTTGTTTTAATATTTTTTCTGCAACTTTTGCAGCTGAGTATATTCAAACTGTAGTTTTACACACCTTCCTGGTAACATTTCTTCCAAAATATAATGTCCAACTCACTATAACCAATCATTACTAGATTTTTTATGTACTAGAAATACATACAATACAGATTTTATTTGGCATAAACCAAGACATGTTTTATATGGTGTGGTAATAACACTGTATGGTTTAATTGGTATCTCTTACTTCTATTTGTTCTTCTACATCTTTTAGAAGGGCAAAATGAGTAGTAAAAGTAATTGAAGAACTAGATCATTGCCTTGTGATGACCCCAAAACAGAAGTGAAAATTTTGTCGCCGCTAAAATCGATTTAATTTAAGCCGGGAACTGAATAAATTTGATATTAGGTTGAATAACAGCTATTTTTCATAATCGCCATTTAGAGAATCTTGCGGTGTTGCCGGTACAGATGCCGATATCAATCAGGGCTTCCAAACAGTGGACTTAAGTCCCTTTTTCTTTCACGGTAACTAACATTTGGTAAAACGGAGATGAAGATAACACAGATAAGTACATAAAAATAAGGAGAGATGAAACTGAGGACGAAAACGACGACTCTTTTGGGAAAAGTAGAAAACAGGGAGAACGCCAAACAAAAGTCAGCGATAGATTGCAAAAAAAATATTTTTAACAAAGTTTGATCAATGATATGAAACTCGGAACAGATCATAACGAGAATAGAGCTCGCTTAGAAAAGAAAAGAAAAATTAAAGTAAGGAAAGATTTAGCTGACTTGGACAGTTAACTAGAGAATTCCAGAACAACTAACGGAGTCCATAGGGAGTGACAAAAAGAAGAGATTTCCCAAGGAGGAAATGATGGAACCGATGAAATCCGACTTAAGAAGAGTGAAAGTAGAAAAATGGAAACAAAATGTAGAAAATAGAGAGCAATGGGAGAAAATCTTCAAAAGTATAGACTATATTACTACAATAAACTGCTATACTTAATTGGTTTTCATCTTAAAGATCGTAGATATGGTTCTCGAGCATTCGAACTCGCTTAAGAAGCGCGTATCTTTATGCTCAGCTCTAGATGCTAATATAAAAAAACGAATAGCAATCAGACTACTTACTTCTATTAATATCGATAGCGTTCAATAATCCTTTGCCTCTGACATCCATCACAATCGGATTTCCATTGTTCAGCTTTTTCCTTAACTCTACCCTGAACATTTCTCCTAATTTAAAAGCGTTTTCAGCTAAATTTTCATCTTCGAGAACTTCTAGAGCTGTTATAGCTACTTTTGATGCTAACGGATTACCGCCGAAGGTAGAACCATGGGTTCCTAAAATTTAAAAATAAACACGTTATTTTATGAACAGTCTTTTAGTGCGTGTGTTATTCGGTTGACAATACTGTGTTGCGTAACAACAACATTTAATATATTTTTTTCAATTTTGTATCATATCATTATATCACACTGTATATTAGTTTTAAGGTTTAGATTTGTAAAATTCTTTTGTACCATCTAATAATCAGTACGGACGCCGATAGCTTGTATTCAAAAGAACTTTTTAGACATAACTTCTAAAGTTGTCAAAAAATCATAAGAAACGATCATTAGTAATTTCCAAATTATCGGTTTGAGTCATTCGAAAAATCCCAACAGAAAGGTAAGTTGAAAAATAACCTTTTCAGGTAGTTTTACCAATGAAAGGAGAGTTGAAAGTAATGTAAATGTAAACAGATCCATTATATAAGTCGAGGATCAGGGGGCGATTTCTTAATTTTAAGAAACCGTTATGAGCTGAGTGTGATTCAAGGGGCGAGTTGACAGTTGACATCAGTTCAAATCCAGCATTGGATAAGCTCGAAGCTCTTGTTCGCGCTAGCCGCACTTCACAAGTTTTAACACAGTGGGAATATTAATAATTTTACTTAGTTAATGTTTATATTGCATCACCTACAAGTTATCTAGTTTTTTCTGCCAGATGCGGTAATTGTTTAAACAGACTTGCTAGAAAGTTCTTTGCGAAACTTCCACTTGTCCCAGTTTTCTGGGTGGTCCTTCAAAAAAGTATAGAAAGGTAAACTTATTTCTCTAAGGACAAAACTTGTTCCACAAGCGAAAAACCAGCGACCTATGACTGGTGCGCGAAACAAAGGCATCAGGACAAGGTGTAAGGACAAACACACCTGCATCTTCGCACATACTGCTAAAATATCTTACCGTGAAGCCGTTGCGCGAGTAGTTTGAGGATCGAGATCATAATTTCTGTGGTTCCAAAACGATTCTTCAAGAACGGCTGAAGAAAGTCATCATCAACAACGGAGAAAATTCAGAAACACTCGAATTCTAGTCAACTGATGATTAAATCATAAAAAAATCGATGAAAGTTGCAGATATACCAATGGAAGATTCAGAGAAAGTTCTGAAACGATCAATAAGACTTCCAGAAAAACAGACGGAAATTGGAAGAAGTTTCTAGGAAGACTGATGAGAAATTCTAAAATATTTTACAACAATTTAGTAAATGGTTAATTTAGAAGTAAATGTTGTAACAGAAACAATAGAATGAACCAAAAGAGCAACTCATTTTAATGGATATTATCCTATCGTCAACAGTATTATATCCAGTTACGCAGTCGTTCAGTTTAGAGGGTACAATTATTGTCCTCTGCCATTCTACTGATGTGTTCGTTCCACTCCTGTTTCCGTTTTTTCACCCATCCATTTACGTCTTCTATATTACATGCTCTTCTTATGTTTTTGCTTCTCTCCCTATCCAACAGAGTTTTACCTGATATTCGTCTGAGTATTTTCATCTCTGTTGTTTCTAGTAGTCGTCTCGTTTTAGATGTGTAAGGTCTTGTCTCCGCCGTGTATGTTAATATAAGTCTAATTGCTGCTTTATAGATTCTTGTTTTTGTGTCTTGTCTTAGGTGTTTGTTCTTCCAGATTGTGTCATTAAGAGATCCCGCCGCTTTATTTGCTTTTAAGCTTTGTTGTCGTACTTCTTCTTCAACATATCCGTAACTAGTTATATCTATTCCCAGATATCTAAACCTTGCTTCCTGCTTTATTATTTTTCCATCAATTTCGATTTTACATCGTAGTGGGTATTTAGATGTTGTCATACATTTTGTTTTTTTCTGCTGATATTATCATATTGTATTTCTTGGCTGTTGTATTGAAAATGTGTGTTAATCTTTGGAGTTCGTCTTCTGTCTCGGCGATTAATGCGGCATGCGCAAATATTGATTTCTTGTTCCCATTCTGTAGCCGTGACCTTAACGTACTGCTTGTATTATTTCGTCCATTATTATATTAAAGAGAAGTGGGCCCTACTGAGTCACCCTGCCTGACTCCGTTTTGTACTGGTATACACTGTGTTAGTTTTCCATTTACCTTTGCCTGTATTCGATTATGGAAGTAGATGTTTTCGATGGTTTGTATAATATCGATTGGTATGTTTCTTTTATACAGTAGGTGTAAGACGTCTTCGACTTGGATGCTCGGATACTCGACGGCCTTCTCTGTGATTTGTTTTAGTACAAATACGGCGTCTACGCATGATCCGGATCTGGAATTTTGTTGAGAGGACTACAACTTAAGACTAGTTAAAAAAGAGTAAAAGCTGAAGGCCCGTATGTATGTGTTGTATGTATGTATGTATGTGTTGACTACAGACTGTATGGCTCGTCCTGCATGCTATAGAATGGAGGATAGGGTGCACGCCATTTTACAATGTAGACGTCCTAACTTCATGGCCTAACATTTGAGGCAATACAAATATTGATAAATAGTAAATATAAAGAAATAGTAAAAATAAATTAAAGAAAGAAAGCAAAAAAAGGGGAGCCTGATGTGGGGAGCCACGTGAGTAAGAAAATTGTGAAACTACCAGAAAACTAGTACATAAATCCAAAAATTGTGTAGTAAAAATATAAAACCATTTTAGGGCCTAAGTAGGGAATTGAACCCAGCGCCTTCGGACTATAAGCTGGATACACTAATATTACGCCATTGTAGCTTGTATTAATCGATTTTTCTACAACAAAAACCTAAATATTTGAATATTAACTTTACTTTTTACTTGTTTTATGTTGCAAATTGATTAACTCAATATTTGCTATGCTATTTTTCCTATTATTGTAACAATGTAAGTTAAATAAGGTATTTATGGAATGCAATCCAACAATATTTATTTGTAACAGCCACACAGGTCCGTGGCTGAATACCACCGAAGTTACTATGACAGTGTCCACCAAGAGTGAACGGTGACAAGAGACAGATACATATGTTTGTTGTTGTAAGATCTAGGTTAAATTGTAACACATAGTTTTCTTTTAATAAAATCGTGTAAATCAATATTCACAGTCATTACCTAACTATTTTAACTAATACCCACATCAGATATTTCGATTTATATTATACACTGAATTTTAAAAAAATTTATTTTTTTCTTCTTTTATGGAGTTATCGATTTGTGGAGTCAAATTTGCAATTCATACCTGGTTCAATGACTAGCATAACATCATCGTTAGCCAAACAAGCTGATACCGGATACACACCACCTCCCAAGGCCTTTCCAAGGACTAGAATATCGGGCTTGACATTTTCGTAATCTACAGCCAGTCTTTTTCCCGTTCTTCCCAAGCCAGTCTGGATTTCGTCCGCGATCCAAAGAACGTTGTATTTGGTGCACAACTCTCTAACACCTTTGAGGTATCCTTCGTCCGGTACTTTGATGCCAGCTTCACCTTGAATGGGTTCCACCATGTAAGCACAGACTAAGGGATCTTGGAGGGATTTCTACAAAAAAAAATACAGACAATACTTTTGAACATCCCCTATACTT
This sequence comes from Diabrotica balteata, assembly GCA_918026665.1. Taxonomy (NCBI): domain Eukaryota; kingdom Metazoa; phylum Arthropoda; class Insecta; order Coleoptera; family Chrysomelidae; genus Diabrotica; species Diabrotica balteata. Next base: position 3,499,530 of record OU898281.1, on the reverse strand, counting down.
ACACAAACTGCATAATTAGTTTCAATGTCGTTATTTGTTTATGGTGAATTTAATAATTATTCATAAAGACATTAAATAACAATAAAATGAAAAGCAAAAAAATGAATTACAGCAGTATTAATCAAATCTTCTTCTTCTTCTTAGCCTTCTGTCGTCCATGTTTGGACATAGGCCTCTCCCAACTCCTTCCATCGGTCTCTATCCTGAGCAACATATTTCCAATTTGTTCCGGCTAGTCTTTTAATGTCATCAACCCATCTCATCTGTGGTCTTCCTCTTGGTCGTTTACTTTCGTAAGGTCTCCAATGTTGTATTGTAGTATTCCAACGTTGGTCTTTCTGTCTAGCAGTGTGGTCCGCGAAGCTCCATTTAAGTTTTGCAATTTTTATTGTTATGTCCTCGACTTTTGTTTTGGATCTTACCCACTCGTTCCTCTTTTTATCTGACAGTCGTATACCTAACATTGCTCTTTCCATTGTTCTTTCTGTTGTGGCTAGTTTATTCATGTTTGCCTTGGTTAAGGTCCAGGTTTGACATCCATATGTCATGATAGGAAGGATGCATTGGTTGAACACTTTGCTTCTCAAGTATTGGGGTATTTTGCGGTGCTTAAGTATCCAACTAAGTTTTCCGAATCCTGCCCATGCTAGTCTTGCTCTTCTAGTAATTTCCGCACTTTGGTTCTCTTTGTCAAGTCTCAGGGTGTGGCCTAGGTAGATATATTCCTGGATTTGTTCTATCTCACTGCCGTTTATAGTTATATGTCTGGGGTCTTCTGTGTTTGTCATTATTTTTGTTTTTTTCGTATTCATTTTGAGGCCGACGTATTGGGAGCTGGCTGCTAGTTCCCCCAACATAATTTGCAGTTCCTCGAATGTGCTTGCTATAATCACTATGTCGACAGCGAATTTGAGGTGGTTTAACTTGTTGCCATTAACTTTAATGCCATAGGTTGAAAAATTTGTAGTTTTGAAGACGTCTTCTAGGGCTAGGTTGAACAGCTTTGGCGACATTACGTCTCCTTGTCTCACTCCTCTCTTAATGGGGATGGGATTTGTATTTTCGTCTAGTTGTACTATCATAGTTGCATTTTCATATATATTATGTATTAGTTGCCTATATCTCGAGTCTATTCTACAATTATTAATAGCTTGTTCTAGGGCCCACATCTCGATACTATCAAACGCCTTTTCATAGTCGACGAAGGCAAGAAATACGGGTAGTTGGTATTCATTTGCCTTCTCTATCAATGTTCTCATTGTCATCAGATTGTCTGATGTACTATATCCTTTGCGGAAGCTAGCCTGTTCAACCGGTTGGTAATTATCCATTTTGTAGGTCAACCGTTTATTAATAATTCTCATAAATAGTTTGTATACTTGACTGAGCAACGATATAGGTATATAATTCTGTAGATCGCATTTGTCCCCTTTTTTGTATAAGAGTATTACTAGACTCTCGTTCCAGTCTTTAGAGATCTGGCTATTATGGAGACATCTATTAAATAGCTCTGTTAGTACAGGGAGTCAAATCAATTAATAATAAAAATAAACTGCACAAAGATCACATAAATGACAATCATCAAACAAAGAAAAAAAGAAGGCTTATATAGAATACCGTAATCAATTGAACATACTTATGAAGGCTACAAAAAAAATTACTTTAAAGAAGAAATTATGAAAAATAATAAATCTAATCGTCAAAAATAGTTATTTTAAACTTAAATTGTGGCTTATTCGCAATAAAAATGGTAATTACGCGAGTACTTTTTGTACAACTCGGGTAAGCACTTAAAAATGTTCATGATATGTTTTTCAATGACACTGAGAACGAGTTTGTAGAAAATTTTTGGCCAGAAATTCATACATGACGAGGTGGCGTTCAAAAAAGAATTTGTCACAATAAATCACATGTTGAGATTTTGGTGTTATTTGAAAACTTATTTTGGACCCCACATGTTAGTAAATAAAAGTATGATCAAAACGAATTTTGTCGTGTGGATTTTCACATATGAAATATAGGTAGCGGAACAAAACAAGTTTTGTCCACCATAAGTAGTTAATCAGAGAAGGTATAGTCACAACCAGCCAATCACAGAACAGCATTCGCCCTATCTATGATGATCTGTTGTTTGAGGTTAGGAGTTTTCACAATATTTTGTTCAGCTTCATTTTTACCGTGTCGCAGAGCTAGTAGTGTTTAATTTAATATCAATTAAGATGAGTGAAGATATTGATGACTCTTTTAAAAGTGTGGAAGATGGAAATGATGGCTCTAGGAAGAGGACTATAAATCCACGAAAGAGAGAATTGGCAAAGAAGAAAAGACTAACCCAACCTAAAGGTTACAATACCTTCAACCCGTGCTCACATTCATCTAAAAGGTTTTCGTGTAAAAGCTTTATTCCCAGTGATTTTTCTCATGTGAGGAAAAACTTGCTATCTGTGCCCAATAAAACTGCTCAGGACAACTTCATTTCAAGTCAGGTGTCCCTTCAAAACATCAAAAGTAGAAGGCCATGAAATACAAGCAACGAGACACGGCCTAACTCTTGTTCTGTCGAGTACACTTTGATTAAGCAAAACACAAAATTATCAAGGTATGTAAGAAGTTGTTTATGTCAGTGATGATAGTCAAACCTACCAGATTAAGCAGCATCATAAAATGTATTCGTAAGGGGAACATCTAAACGAGAATAGGGGGGACCGCAAATCAGCGAAGACAGCTGGCAAAAAAGCGCGTGTAAGAGATTTCATTAAAAAGTTAAGAGGTAAATAAACACATTATTCTAGATATAAATCAAAGCGCATCTATTTGGCTATGAAAAAAGAAGAGTCTGGTTCACTCTTTATGTGCTTCGACTTACAGCAGATTCAACCGTTACCAAAATCACCGATTCAAAAAGCGTATTACTCTAGGCAAATTGGATTATACTGTTTCTGTGTTGTTGGAATTGACGGAAAGAACCTGACATTTTATATGTAGACAGAAGATGAAGCTGGAAAGGGTTCTACTGAGGTCTCTTCAGCTCTTTTGCAACACATTTAAAGCCTTGATCTACCTGAAAATGTTACATCAATCAAACTTTTGTGATGGGTGTGGTGCTCAAAATAAAAACAATTTCGTTTTGCATACAATTATGCTCTTTTTGATCAAAACTAAGTCCAAAGTAACAGACATCACAATTACATTTCCTGTGAGAGGACACAGCTTTCTTCCTGGACTGAGTGTTTGGACGAGTGGAAAAATCGTTGCGTAAACAGCCAACTATCATCTACAAAGAAACCTACATTGATGTATACAAATCAGTTGGAACAGTAAAACTACTGGGAGAAGATTGGAAACTGTTTGACACCAAAAGTCTTTCATCAACAGAAAAAGGCTGCTTTAGGAGTCTGGACGGTATCTCAGACTGCAAGAGAATTTTCATAAAAGGAGAATTGTTAACACAAACTAACTCTTGGTCAGAGGCCTAAAGAACTTTGTGTTTGAATGTGAGAAGGAGGCATGGAAATCTCACATTCACAAGAAAAGTTGGCCTGCTAAAAAATGCGCCTTATTAGAGATAGACGAGTTGACACTCGGTCACAGCATACCTCCAGCCAAAAAGAAAGATTTTGACAAGCTTTTGACGCAGATCTTTGGGGAAGCATGGAAGGACGATCAAACACTATATTGGTATCTTCGTGTCGTTTCTAACAACGTCCCTGGAACAGAAGAAGCTGACCATGATGAAGAAAACTGACTGTTTAGAGGAAGATGATACTACCTGTACTTACATATGGAGCTCAAACCTGGATATCCACTAAAATAAACATGGAGAAGATCAGAAAAACTCAGAAATCTATGGAACGACTGATGCTGGGTATCTCACTCAAACACTATAAAACCGATGAAGACATTCGTAATAGAACAAAAGTAAAAGAAGCTGTTGAACAGGCAGCTAAATTGAAATGGAAATAGGCTAGACATAACGAATGACTTAAAGATGGCCGATTGAATAAAGAAATCGGGAATTGATATGAAGCCATATGAAGCGACGATATTAAAAGGACCAATGGTGTCGATAGAAGTCGAATTAACCACTTTGTCAGCAAAGTTCTCGAATTCTTCATCTGTATTTTTCTGGAATCTCGTGTTAAAGTTTCGGTGGTTGACGCTGATTCAGCGTTAGTACCTTCTACGGAACTCTAGTAACAGATGTTCGTGTATATAAACTGCTGGACTCCTTTGAATAAACAGTCATTAGATAAGTGTTTTTGTAAGTGATACCCATGTCATTGTCGACGATAAGTATTATTGTATTTATAATTATTAATGAGATATTTGTTATTTAGTGAGTCTATTTTGTAGTTAAGTGAGTTAAATAAAATTCCTGAACCTACAGAAGAACGTAACAATATCTTCTGCTTTTTATTGCTATTTATTGATCTTTATAACAATAGAAATAATTGTCCCTTCTCAAATATTTCCCTACATATATTTATACACAAATACTATCTTTATTTGTTTAATGAGTACTTCTTTGCCTCTAATCTTCTTTTTTTGGCTCACACACGAACTTAACCTAATATAACCTAACCTAACTAATATTGTTAGTAAAATAATTGTACTACATTTACCTCTAAAGCTTTCAAATCGTTGTAAGGTACGCAGCTGAATCCCGGTAGAAATGGTCCGTAGTCTTCAAAGCATAAAGGATCTGTCGATGAGGAACATGCAGCTAATGATCGTCCCCAAAAATTATCCACGGCAAAAATAATCTTTGCTTGGTCCTTGGCGATTTTCTTTTTCCTGTAGCCCCATTTTCTAGCTAGTTTACAAGCCGTATCTCCTGCCTCAACACCTAAAATGTAATTTACCCTAAGCGTGATATTGATAAAGATAAATAAGAATGTAGGAACAATTAAAAAAGTGCATCTAACCTGTATTCATAGGCAATAATTTGTCGTATCCAAACAACTTGGTGATCACTTCAGCATATTGGCCCAACTGGTCTGAAAAGAAGGCTCTGGAGGTGTGATGCAAAACGGCGCTTTGTTCGTGTAATGCCTTTAATATTTTGGGATGACAATGTCCAAAATTATTGGCTGAGTAGCCGCTTAAGAAGTCGAAATATTTTTTACCTTCCACGTCCCAAACAAAGACACCTAAAACAATAATAAATGTACAGCGCATTATAGTTATCGTATTCACTTCAATACGATACGCATAATAAATTGAAGATAAGTGTAATGAGACTCTAGGCAAGAACAAGAAAAAAAGGTGTAGGTAATGATTACGAAAATGACATCAATTGTAATTGAAGAAGTGGATACCAAAAGGTCATAAGTCAAAAAAGTTAATTTTTTAGGAACGAATTTTTTCTGTGTTTAAGAAAGAATATAATTAAATGTTACTTTGAAATAGAATCAGTCATGTAATTTGCAGATTTAAATTCTTGTTTTAAGACAATTGAAAGTAAGAAACAAAATCATGGCTTTTAAGAAGTTAAACATTTGGTTTTTTTTTTCAAAACGACCTGTCACTGACTTAAGCACTTTTGGAAAATTCATGTGCGAGACAGATTCATATTATTATTCATTTGTAAGTTTATCGATAATCAGAGCTTATCTTTAAGATGTCATCAAAGGTTTAATAACTATCTAAGTACATAATTAAAAATTAATTTTTATTAATTTGAAAAGTAAAGTTTAATAATCTTTCGAATAAAAAGCTCTACTTGATCATACACTACAGTGTTATTATCGTTGGAACCATTTTACACATTGGTAAGTCCAGTATTATAAAAGTCTTTTGAACTTTCAGATAATGAAATAAGTTTGAGAAGGTTTTCCACATCTTTTTTCTTCTTTTCATTTGCATGATTCACTAATGACACAGACTTCACTGTACTGTACACTCCCAGCTAATTGCGACCTTTTTTTATAACTTTAAAAGTACTAAAATCACCACAGTAGGTATTTTTAATTTCATTGTCTTTATTACTTTTATTTGAAAATGAAAAAACTCGTTGTTCACGCATCAAAAAAGTGTGCTTCTTCAATAAAACTCGTTTTGCAGCATGGCAGAACGCTATCATTTAAAGAGCATTTAACAAAAACTTCCCAAAAGTTGAGTACAAGAAATAACATTATACAGAAGCTCTGCGGTACCACCTGGGGAGCATCGGCTTCCACTCTCTGCTATACTGCTTTAGCCGTTGTTTTCTCAACCGCTGAATATTGTGCCCCAGTTTGGCTACACAGTCCACACGTAAAAAAGGTCGACACTCAGAAGCACTATGAGGATGATAGCTGGTACAATTAAATCAACTCCCACCCAATGGCTTCCAGTATTAAGTCACATTCCACCTTCACATTTACGAGTAGTTGACGCACTTACACGTAAATACAAAAAGATCATGCACAATATAAACCTGCCGATCCACCAAGCTACCGAGGATGCACGAAATACCCGTCTACGTTGTAGAAAACCACCAATGAAAACGGCAAGAATGATACATGAGGAGTTCAACATCACGAGTGCATGGTCCCAAGAATGGAATGCATGGCAAAATAACATGCCCTGCATTATCCACAAACCACCAGGTTTTGATCTTCCACGTAAAACATGGTCCACTTTAAACAGGATCCGAACCAGACATAGCAGATGTGCATATATGCTACATAAATGGGAAAGAATCCGTCTCCTCAATGTGATTGTGGGAAGAACCAAACGATCGATTAGCACGCCTTCGACGGATGGGACATGTAATTAGGCGAGATGAAGATGCAACGATCAGACAAATTGTCGACCAAAGAGGACCAGTGGGAAGACTATCCAGAGGAAGACCAAAACTTAGGTATCGAGATAACATAGAGGATGATCTAAAATCCATCGGAGTTAAAGCATAGAGAAGAGTTGCCAGAGACAGGGGAGAATGCAAGATTGTTCTGAAGAAGGCTTTGGCTAATAACACGCTTTAATGCCACTGATGATAATGATGAGGTCACGTGGTCGATAAACCTTGCAAATTAGACAGAGATGCAGGGACTGCTTTGCGTCAGTTTTTGCTGTCGCGCTAGGGGATCGCGACTTTATGGCAGCAGTCAGTCTATTTTTATTATATATCTATGAACAAAACCAATTAAAACATAACCTCTTATCCTAATCACTATATTTACCTTGTCCTTTGGGTAAAGCTACTGGTAGTGGGTGATAGTTATGAGCAGCATATTTTGCTTCCTTGTCAAAGACTTCCTGTGAAGTGAGTGTCCTTTTTTCGAGTAGTTTTATACACCGTTCGAGATTTTTTGATAGTCTTGTAGCTCTTCTATACGAGGGTAACATTATTTATCTGAAAAACAAACACCATTTAAGAAATAAACCACAATGACCAGAATGTAAACAACAAAATTCTCTTTTAACTCCTACAAGTAGAGTTGTCAAGAAAAATACAATAAATCAAAGAATGGAAAAGAAAAGTATTTTTGAAGTGTGAAACATTTATTTCCCATATGAGTTCTTTTAACTTACAAAGACATCTTCAGAGCTATGCTATAATATAACTTTGATATAAGTAACTTATTTAAAGTTTACAATGTTTCACTTACGTTAAGTTTTTAAAGTATCACTACTTGAAGAAATCTCATTTGTTAAAAAAATTACAGAAATTTTCTTTTCAAGTTGGTTTCATGTTAGAATACATAGCATCATAATGAAGTTGAAAATTGACTGAAGGTCAAAGTAGGTTCAAATGCACCTATGTGTGTAGATGCAAATGCACCCCCCTGAAAAGAAGATGCACCCCCTGAAAATACTCCTGACGGCACCCATGGTGGTGTTTATTTTTATGCATAACATTTTAATCGTGAAGTAAAAAATAATGTTTTTGCGATTAGATATTTAAGGTGACCCTGTATTGCACATACAAATTTAAAATTTCTAAAACTCATGCACACTTGTGTGAACCATTATCATTAATTTTAATTGGAGGGAAACATACTGATAACACAGACCAACTGAATTTAAAAAAAAATTGCTGGTGAGGTAATAATAAATTTTGCGCCTATTTAAAAAACGAACTTTGATAAAATGAAAGGCAGATGTCGAGCAGTTTTATTAATTTAATCTTGCCCAAGTACTTTCGCTTCCAAGAGCATCTTCAGGGGAATTTCGTCAATTTTGAGCTATCCAACAATCACGAAATGTCATAAACATAACATTAAAAAAATTATTCAAAAAATAGTCGAAGCTACATTCTGGTCTGACTACATTCTGCCAATCTGGTTTGCCACTGATTGGCAAAATTAGGCTCAGGCTAAAGAAGGTTAGACGTAGTGTCAATCCAAAATTCGACATCAAGCTATTAAAAGACCAACACACAGAACATAGTGTAAAGCGGTGTATACAGAACAATTTGAATACCGTTATTCAATCGGATGTAATGGACCAGGAGCTAGAAAAGTTACATACAGTTTCAAAAGACATACGAGAGAAATTTCTCAAACCACCAAAAATAAAGAAGAAATCGTGGATGACAAATGAGATTCTAGATATGATGGAAGAGGGCGAAAGTTCAAAAATCAAGACATGTCATTATACAAAAGAATCGATAAATAGATCAAAAAATCTATTAGAATAGCTAAGAATACACATCTAAGAAAACATAGTTACATACAGTTTCAAAAGACATACGAGAGAAATTTCTCAAACCACCAAAAATAAAGAAGAAATCGTGGATGACAAATGAGATTCTAGATATGATGGAAGGGGACGAAAGTTCAAAGATCAAGACATGTCATTATACAAAAGAATCGATAAAAAGATCAAAAAAGCTATTAGAATAGCTAAAGATACACATCTAAGAAAACAGTGTGCGGAAATACAGCAATTGCAACATAAACACGATTCATTTAATATGCACAAAAAAGTTAAAGAAGCCGCAGGCTTATACAAACCTAGAAGAGTTGGGTGTTTGGCAGATAACCAAGGCAAACCACTGTTAACTGTGGAAGAAAAGCTAGACACTTGGAAGAATTATGTGTAAGTAACTGTTACAGATGAAAGGCAGAATACGATTGAAGACACTGAATGCCAAACGGGACCCCCCATTACCATTGAAGAAGACACGTCAGCTATTAAAAGATGGCAAAGTGGTAGGGCCTGACGAGTTTTGTGCAGAATTCCTAAAACTTATGCATGAACAAGGAATAAAATGGATAACAACTGTATTTAACAACATATACATAACTGGAAAAATACCCCAAAGCTGTAACCATACCAAAAAAAGTAAATGCCAAGACATGCGAAGACTACAGAACAATTTGCCTAATGAGCCACTTACTTAAAACGTTCTTGAAAGTGATACACGGCAGAATATATAAAAAATGAGAAGAACAAGTATCATGGACGCAGTTTGGATTCCGGGATTCCTTAGGCACCCGAGAGGATCTATTCGCTGTCCAAGTGCTTATGCAAAGATGCAGGGATGTTAACTGTGATGTTTATATTTGTTTTATCGGCTACAAAAAGACACTTGATAGAGTAAAGCATGATAAACTTATAAACATCTTGAAAGAAGTGGGGTTAGATGATAGGTTTGAGAATCATTTATAATTTATATTACAACCAAACAGCCAATATTAAAGTGGATGACCAATTGACAGAGACAGTCTCCATAGATAGAGGAATGAGGCAAGGATGCATTCTGTCCCCGGTGTTATTTAATATATACTCTGAATATATCTTCGAGCAAGCGCTGGGAGAACTACAAGAAGGCGTATTAGTCAACAAAATACGTCTAAACAACATTAGATATGCCGACGACGCAGTAGTTTTTGCAGATAGTCTGGACGGTTTGCAAAGAATAATGTCGCGTATATCAGATACAAGTAGAGAACACGGACTTGATCTAAATACGAAGAAAACAAACTACATGATAGTCAGTGAGCGCGAAATATTAAATACACAGCTTTTGGTTAACCAACATCCAATTGACAGAGTGGACAGCTACACATACCTTGGTACCAACATTAACAGCCAAGGGGATCACTCCAGTGAAGTAAAACAACGCATAGGAAAAGCGAGATCAGCGTTCATAATGATGAAGTCTCTTTTTAGAAGTCACGATTTACCATTTGCTACCAAAATCTCTCTCATTAGATGCTATGTATTTTCTACGTTATTATACGGAGTAGAGGTCTGGACACTTTCCGAAGCTTCTTTAAGAAAACTCGAGGCATTCGAGATGTGGTGTTACAGACGTATTTTAAAAATTTCATTGGTGGATTGTGTGACTAATGTTGAGGTCCTACGGAGAATAGGCAAGGAATGCAAGATTATTAACACCATCAAAGAGCGCAAACTAGAATATATTGGCCATGTTATGAGGAATGAACAGAGATACGGTTTGTTGCAACTCATTCTTCAGGGCAAGGTATTTGGAAAGAGAGGACCAGGGAGAAGAAGAATATCTTGGCTTCAAAACTTGGGAAAGTGGTTTAATACATCGACAACCGGACTATTATATCAGAATAGCAGCAAGCAAAGTTAGGATAGCCATGTTGATCGCCAACATCCGGAACGGATAGGTACTCTAGGAAGAAGAACATTCTGGTCCGCAACAGGAGGGAGAATGATTCTGTCGGCACTGGTATAGAGGTTTTCCGACTGATAATGAACATCACGAGATTCAGAAATTTACTAAGGTGCATGCGAACTGATGATATCAATACAAGGCATGATAGAGTTAGTTTGAGTAAATTAGCGCCAATAAGAGATCTTATTACCAAGTGGAATGAAAATCAGAAAAAAATGGTTCTCTTATTTGCAATACGTAACCGTGGACCAAAAGTTGGTCCGTGATACGGTGACCGGTGATACGGTATAAAAATATTTGCACTGTCTGATGCGAAGTTATTTTATACCAGTAACATGGCAGTATACGTTGGCAAAAACCAAATGGGTGGTCCATACTGTCTAGATACTAGTACCAAGCCAGTGGCGGAACGGACCTGTCAACATCTCTATGGATCTAAGAGAAATGTTACCACCGACAATTGGTACACCAGCGTTGATCTTGGTATAAGCTTGAAGGAAAATGGTTTAATCTTTGGGGAACAATAAAAGTAAATAGAAGAGAAATTCCTACATATTTATGTAACAATCAAGGACAACCTATTGGCTCTAGTACATTTGGGTTTAGTTCAAGAGGAACACTAGGTCATATAAACAAAAAAAAAACAAAAAACGTTCTGTTATGTTTCACTATGCAGCACGGAGAGGACGTTGATAATATAACTGGAAAACCGGAAATCATATTAGCATATAAAAGCACAAAAAGCGGTGTTGATACCGTAGATAAACTATGCGCACAATATTATGTACGTTGTAGTAGAAGATGGCGTATGGTTGCTTTGTAGAGCCTTTTAAATGTTACAGCAATAAATTCCTTTGTTATTTACAATTGTCACATTTCAAATTCCACAAAGACCAGACGAGAAGTTTTAGCAGTTAGCCTTAAGTCCTTATGTACAACCACCAGAAGAATCGAAGCCAAAATGTCTATATACCCAAGACAATAACGCTAAGCGCACACACATCGAATTTGGACGGTCGATAAAAGTTCGACCGAACAAATTCCTTTGGTGGCGCGAAGAAACAAATGTGAGCGGGCACACACACACACACATCGATCGCCAAACGGCACGGTATCGATGTCGTGTGATGGTCGTATGGCGATCGATGAATGTCACTGCATTCACGGCTGCCGTGGTCGTTGCCGTCGTTCCAAGCCGTATAGTATCAAATGACCGCGCGCACACGCATCGATCTTTATCGACCGACCAGAGGACCAGTTGCGTTTTTTTGACACTGCTCAAGGTACGTCGCTCCGTGTTGCTACGTGGGTCGGTGTTGCGCATTGTGATTTTGTGTACTCCACCTAACAAACCTTTGTGGATTAAAAAACGTCATCGAATAAATATCGTGTAGTGTGCGCGCAAGGCATCATCGACAAAAGTTCGGTCGAACTTTTATCGACCGTCCAAATTCGATGTGTATACGCCTAGCCTAATATACGACTAAACATATTCCTATTCTACGATCGAAATCTTGATGGTCGTTTATTGAAATGGTGAAAAAAAACACGACGCTATATAATTTACAATAAGCCAACTGGATGCACTACGACCAATTCATACTCGTATTACGTAAAACAAATCTGATAAAAATATACAGTAATTAGTTTGAATTATAATGAGCAATTGGGAAACAGACTGATAATAAGCCTATAAAAATACAGCGGCCGACTCTGTTAAAGATAATAAAAATAAGGAACATAAAATCTAATCGTTTTATTTGAGTGCTATTTTTATACCACCGGTCATTGAAAAATTACCATCTGGCTTGCTTTTTGAATTTTTAAATACCTGTGAGTGAGGGGCCACTTTTTTAAAACAGAAATTTATAAGTCATTTAAGTTATACTTATTAACTGGAGAAACGAATACTTGAATGCTATATAAGACCGGTACTTTATCTGTTTTGGAATCCTCTCATCTGACATTCTCTGTACATGGCCGTACCATATTAACTGTTTTGTTTTTATGTCATCAACTATTGTATGCTTGACTCCCATCATTTCTTGTATTCTCTCATTTGGTATCCGATCTCTTCTTGATTTGCCTGCTGCTCTTCTCAAGAAGTCCATTTCTGTTGCTAGTAACCGTTTTCTGTTCTTTGTTTCATTGGCCAAACTTCACTGCCATATATGATTACACTTTTAAGTATGGTGTTGTATATGAGTTGTTTGTTCGCTTTAGATATTGTTTGGTCCCACAGAATGCCGTTCATTAAGGATATGGCTTTTCTACCCTGTATGTTTCTGTCTTTTATAGCAGCATCGAGTGTTCCATCTTGAGTTATCTTCATACCCAAATACTTGTATTCATCACAGTTTCTAATTTCTACCCCATCGTCTAATATAATGGATTGTTTTGTCCCTCCAATACACATGGCTTCTGTTTTCTTAATGTTGACTTCGAGACCCCATTTGTTATACTCATCTATTAGCTTCCGAGTCATGTAACTCAAGTCGTCATGATCTTGGGCAATCAGTATTTGGTCATCAGCGAAACATAAGGTGTACAGTGCAGTCTCGTCATTGAGAGGGATTCCCATGCCATTACATTTTCTTTTCCATAGCTTGAGTGCTTGTTCCAGATAAATTTTGAAAAGGGTAGGCGAAATACAGCAACCCTGCTTTAGTCCTTTCGTGACCTTAAATCCTTCAGATATCCTTGATCCAGTTTTAATTTTTGCAGTCGTTTCATTATACAGACTTTGGACTGCTTTGATAAGACCATGCTTAATGTTGGTTTGCTGCAGGGTTGACCATAGTTTACTTAGGGGTACACTGTCATATGCTTTTTGTAAGTCTACGTACACCAGGTGAACTTTTTTATTGAAGGCTGTTTTTTTCTCAATAACTTGCGTAATAGAGTACAGGTGGTCTACTGTGGATCGCCCAGCTCTAAAACCAGCTTGCTCCTCTGCTTCGTAATCTCCATAGTCATTTTCTTCTTTAACTTATTATGATGGGTAAAATCGAAGGACGTAGAGGAATTGGTAGAAAGCAGGCCTCTTGGTTGAAGAATATCAGGAAGTGGACAGGAATAAGGAAAGCTGAGCAACTCTTTAGAATAGCTCGAGACAGAGACAGTTTCGCCATGTTAATCGCCTACGTCAAGGGGACTTAATAGGGTACGTTAAGAAGAAGAAGAAGGAGCTTTTGCACAAGAATGGAGTTTGGTGTTATTTACAGATAAAGGTAGGTTTTGTCTCTGCCCTGATTAAAGAAGAGTGAGAGTTTTGAAAGGGCCTGGTTCACAAGAGAGACTCAGGCAGAGAACATACTGCAGGAAACAAAGAGATTTGGGTTATCGAGATCCACAAAACTCAAAAAACTTGTCAGACAGTGGACAGGTGAAATTATATTGGAAATTGTAAACCTGGTCTGGCTATTAAATAACGAGACTGCGCGTGCAGAAGGCGTCCTAAAGGGGAAGAGTGGGAAAAGAATGCAGCATTGGATAGCTGGAAGCTGGAAGGAAGAGTGTCTACTCTTCCTTCAGTACGAAAACACGTTGTCGTCGCTGAAATAGTATTTTTTCTGTAAAGGTTAGAAAAGAACGTGTTTTTTTCTCGTGTCGGTAACAATGTGTGACGAAAAACTTGCGCAACGGATTAATGTGAAATTTCTCGTTAAATTAAAAAAAACTGCGACTGAGTGCTATAATTTGTTGAAAGAGGCCTATGATGAGAATTCTTTATCTTGTGGGCGTGTTTTCGAATGGTTTTCTGAAGGTCGAAAGAGAGCCGTAGATGACCAACGTCCAGGTCGACCTGTCTCTGTTTCAACTCCGCAAACAGTGACCTAAATAAATGAAATTGTGAACGGAGATCGACGTATGAGAATTCGGATGATTGCTGATACTATAAACGCCGATAAAGAAACTGTTAGAAAAATTTTACATGGCGAATTGAACATGAAGAAAGTCTTCAAGGTATGGAAGGCGAAGGTATGGAAAACATCATCACTTGCGATGAAACTTGTATATTCAAATGCGATTTTAAAACTGGAATGAAAAAAGCAAAGATGTCGAAATCAAAATTTAAAGCCATGCTAATCGTTTTTTCGACATTAACGGCATCGTGATGACTGAATGAGTTCCAATGGGTCAAACTGTAAAGCAAACTTACTATTTAAAAGTTTTGGCAACGCTGCGAGAGCGACTTCGTAAGAGACAGCTGGGGTTGTAGAAAAACAAGCCGTGGATCTTGCACCAGGACAACGCCCATAACGCCATGATAGATAGATAGATAGATAGGTTTATTGACAATTTTTACATAGTAAACACTACATGTCATGTCACAATAAAAATAATTTACTTTTGTATGCTAAGAACTAAGAAATAATACAAGAACATATAATAAAACATATACAGTGAAAATTAGATATATAAAATTATAACAAATAAGAAAGAAACATTTCAGTAAGGCGTAATACTATTTTTCATTAAAAACGACCACACTAGGAGCTCAAACAAACAAATTCCTGTATACTATAGAAACAGTGTTCCAGCAGGAAGTGTTTTGCTAGTTTATAAAATTGTTTAGAATTCATTGCCTTAATATTAATATTTTTGTTTAAGTTTAAAAAACAATTATACAGATTATAATCTATTGTATTAAGTTGTGTAACACACAATCTGGAATATGGTATAATGATATGACTTTTATTTCTTGTATTGTAATGATGTTGATCAGCGTGTGATTTTACATCTTTTATATTATTATGAATAGTTAACAAAGTTTCAAATATATATATTGAAGGTAAAGGAAGAATGCCATACTTCTTAAATAAGGGTTTACAGCTGGCGCGATATTCTGCCGAGTCAATAATTCGGATTGCTGCTTTTTGAAAAGTGAAAACTTTATATGCATAGGACGAGTTTCCCCAAAGAAGTATGCAATATGTCAGGATACTATGAACCATTCCAAAATAAACTGACCTAAGAATATCTCGACTCACAGAAGTAGCCAATCTGCGCATAGCAAAAATCTGTGAGGCGAGCCCCCTACACAATCGTTCAATATGGTGCGACCAGTTCAACCTTGTATCCATAGTAACACCTAGTAACTTTACTGGTTCAGATGGTGTAACCCATCTATCAGAACTAAATACGATTTTCTGGGTTTTCTGCTCGTTTAACTTAAGTTTGTTACAGTTAAACCAGGATTTAGATTTTTCTAATATATCCTGACTGTAATCAGTTTTACCTCTACATAATAAGGTTGTGTCATCTGCAAAAAGAACACAGTTGGTGTTATCCAATGCACTTGGTAAATCATTTATATATATCAAGAATAGTAGAGGACCCAAAACTGATCCTTGTGGTACTCCGGTTGAAACTGGTAAAGGATCAGATTCTTGATTATTAAATGCAACAATCTGTGTTCTTCCTGTAAGATAGGATTTTAAAAGGTCATGTATGGTGCCCCTTATTCCATAGTACTCCAATTTTATCAAAAGTGTTTGAATATCTACACAATCAAAAGCTTTTGTAAGGTCACACATTAAGCCATTAGTAGGTTCACCTGCATCAAAACCGTGAACAATATGTTCTATTACTTCTAATAAAGCTTTAGTTGTTAAGTATTTTTTTTTTAAACCAAATTGAGAGCTAGATATAATTGATTTGTTATCCAAATAATTTGATATACGATCTTTAATTAAGATTTCAAAAATTTTACTTATTATTGGTACTATGGTAATAGGTTTGTAATTGTCAGGAGCATTTTTATTTCCTTTTTTATGAAGTGGAATTACTTTTGATATTTTGAATACATCAGGCCAGTAACCCTCGTTAATGCATTTGTTAAATATTATTGTGAGTGGTTCAACAATTGTATCAAGCGATTCCTTAATAATTTTACTGTTAAAACCATAGTAGTCAACACATGAGGACTATGAACTTCTAAAAATAAACACACGCGCACGCGATCAGTCTATCTCTTTTGCACGTGTGACAAATAAATGTGTGCACTTTTATATAAAATATATTTCAGAATATTAAATTAAGATAAACTTTTATCACCAAGTGACGTCATGCGCATCGACGTACAAAATTCGATTGCGAAGTGGTTTTATCTTGGAAGTCATAGTATCATGCCATAACGCGCTGTCTGTGAAGCGTTATTTAGCCGCTAGAGTCATTCCAGTGCTCGAACACCCGCCGTACTCGCCGGATTTAGCACCCTGTAACTTTTTCCTGTTTCCGAAGATCAAGTCTGCCTTAAAAGGAATTCCGTTCAAGTCAACGAAAGAGGTGAAGCGAAAAACGGCGGAGCTCCTAAAAGCTCTAACAAAAGAAGACTTTTAAAGAAGACTTTTAAAATAAAACTCTTTTTCATAAGCAGTCTTGCTATTTAATAGCCCGACCTCGTATAGTCTTAACTAGTGGGTTGGTAACCCTTTTATATTAAGGTTCCATGAAGGTCGTCGGTGGCATCAGAAAATATATTCTATGTCGTCGGTCTGACATGTCATGTGGAACATAACCATTATTTGTAAAAGCATGTATGTCGACCTTTGGGAAATAGAAATAAATTATATAAACATTGATATTTCTTCAATATATTAGTTTATTAACTACATTATTAATTTAATAAAATTACTGAAACATTTGCGACAAAAAAATTTCACATACTTTTGAAGATCTACGACACTGCTTTACGACATTACGTTGGAGATTGTCAGCTGTGTAATATAAACTTGCTATCAATAATTTTCAAAGAGAGTATACTCAATTTAATTGTTTACAATGAGGACCTGAACAAAACATGGATAAACCGCATTTTTTCCACTGTTTTATAAGCTGTTAAAATTACAAACATACATTAATCGAAACATGACGCATCAACATGAACGAAAACTACAAAAAACGTGCAAATTCACTTTTAAATACCTACTAATAAAAAATTATTACGAAATGTGTTTGGCATCATAACTGGTATGAATTCAAATGGGTTTGTTTATTTTGTATACATTAATATCTAAAAATAGAAAGAACAAGTCATTTGTTGCAAAACAATGACTATGATGGTGAGACATACTAGCAAGCCAGTCCATCCGTTTTTTCGGTATATGATATTAGTCCAGTTTATCAAGATTTTCACCTCCTATTTATTTCTTTGAAGATGCATCGATTTTTTTGCATAATCACTGTCATGAGATACCCCAAAATAAGATTCAGTAGATCGCCCAGGCGAAAAGTTGTCCAATTTTTTTAAACAAATTGTAACAATAATTTTTTTTAGTTCGAATAATTTTTTTTTGTTTATTGGATCATTATGCCAATTTATTAATGTCACAAAAGATCAATAAACTATTTTTTTCCAATTCTATATTAACAGTGGTGCTTTATAAGGGATGAAATAAATTAATTTCCATTTTTATTGGTTTTTTGAAAAAAAGAATAATTTACACCCTTAAAAACAATAATTATATACATATTTTCATGTGGACTGTAAGTAGAACTTATTTCCATCACTACCATCGCCAAACTACAAGGCTTTCTTGGTCGTAACTTGGGAAACTCTTGTATTAAAAATACGCAAATGGCTGCTTTAAAACTTGCTAAATGAAATGTGAAAATGTTCTCGGCGAGAAAATTCGACAACCCCGTAAGGAAATGGAGAGAGACTTAGAAGAATGTTACCACATACGAACTGTTTATAATAGGTATAAGTAAGGTAAGAATATCTTTGGTGATAGGAGAAAAACTAAACGAAAAGGAATTTACAATATGTCTAAAATAGAGAAATAAGCTGTCTAAATGGTGGTGGTACTGATGGTTTTGATCTAGTTTTGCTACTAATATTACACATAATTTCCTAATAGACCAATCAGTATTGTATAAGCAGCATCCTTCCAGTCTATTCCAAGTACAACAATAATTACTGAAAAAACAATAACGCATATTCCTGGTAAAATATTATTTTTAAGATAACGCATATTTTACTGCCAAATTTGATAAAAGTAATCTTCAACCTTCGGACACCTGATTATTTCGTTAAATTTGTTTACAAACCAACATTTCCGGGAAATTGCCTCGCGAGTCTTGTACCACACAAAAATAAATGCACCTTCTAGTTATTTATCATTTAGCTATTTTTGTTGATAAGTTGAAATAGAATATAAAAGTAAACACCAAAAGTTTATAGATTATTATCAGATACTTTCAAACAAAAATGAAGAGTGAGAAAAAAAAATCAAAATTAAAAAAATGAATAAACGAGGTAAACACGATTTGGATGATACATTTATGAAAACAATTGAGTATTTCACACAATTATTTTTAATTGATCACAACTTTTTAGCAATATTATCACCATCTGAATCTTATGATTGAGAGTAATCAATTGATATATGGATGAGACAAAACAAATATTAATACAGAATTTCCACTGGTAGATGAGTTGTCTGCTAGTTCTGGTTTGTTTGAGAGTTGATAAAACCAACACGTCATGAGGAGAAAAATATTCTGTTAATATATCGTTAGACATATTATTGTCGAGGGTGACATTAATGAAAAACCAATGCTAGAAAGTTCTTTCATATGCGAGGAATTATTGGTCATGATCTACACGAAGCTTCCCTAGCAGTCCTAGACCGAGAAAGATGAATAACCACGATCTGAGCGATCGAAACATAATATTACTACACTCTTACGAGAGTCAACAGACAAAGAAGAAAATATCGATAGGAAAATTTGAGCTGGTCTTGAGACTTTTTTCCAAAATACCCTACAACTTTGTCTAGGTTAAATGAAATCGAGACTCAAAAATCCCCTTCAGCAAAAGCTCTTGAGCAACCTTTGAATATTGTGGAGCTTTTCGAAAATGTTAATTGTATTGTAAAACAAATTTATATCAACCAAAAACCAAAAATCAGCAGGTAAAGACGGAATATTAAACGAATTACTGAAATATTGTGGAGCAGCAATGACAGAACAATTAACAACATTATTTATAAAATTATAAAACACAATAAAATGCCGGACGAGCGAGCGAACTAATTCTACTATTCAAAAAAAAAGAAGATAAAAACAGCCAGAAAACTACAGAGATATAAACTTGTTATACCTGAAGGTAAACTAAATGCACGACCAAATACTTACCATGTCGGGATAGTATTATAAGGTTTTTTCCTGTTTTTTCCCTCATAATTTACTATGGAATCACTAACAGGAGAATTTTACTGTCATCATGGCATGGGTTTGTCTTTTTAAAGACGAATTACATGCTATGATTTTTTGACCGATATTCTCAAGTTTAGAGGGTAACACTACCCCTGCGGGTAGTGGGTAGGAACTCCTTAGACAGTCCTATCAGGGAGAATGAATCATTCCCTGCCCTCCACAGATTCCAGATGTTTCTTGACCCGGGAAACTAGTACCTGCTCAGGGTCCCTTGTCCAGGGTCACGGATGAAGACCACAACGGCATTCAAGGCGGAGAAGGATACCTTCGGTACGGCGAGGATGGCGAAAGTGGAACCCCCTGATTTTAGGATTAATATAAAATGAGAGTGGACGGTTACGAACAGCGTCTGACCCAGAGTGGGCGGCTACACTCACCATCCGAACGGAACTGGTCCCCAGGTAGGTGTTTCACATTGTGGCAAATCCTACACCTTATCTAATAATGTCTCATCGGATCTGGGGGAGACAATAGTTCGTCAATACAGACAACAAAAAAGGTATATCTCAACTTTCAATGTAAGATCTTTGTCTAAAGACGAGAAACTCTATGAATTAGAGGAACAAGTTAAACACCTGCAATGGGACATAATCGGACTATCGGAGGTAAAAAAGAAAAGGTGAAAACTGCATCTCGCTAGAGTCTGGAAACATATTGTATTATAAAGGTAGAGAAAACGAAAGTTTAGATGGAGTTGGTTTTTTGACTTCGAAAAAATACGCTCATAAAATTGAGGAATACGTAGGAATAACAGAAAGAATCGCTTTATTAATCATAAATATCAGCGAAAAGGTCACTTTAAAAATAAGTCAGATTTATGCGCCAACATCTACACACACAGACGAAGAAATGGAAGAATTCTATGAACACCTCACAGAGTCAATGACGTATCGAAACACTACCTACACGATTATAATGGGCGATTTTAATGCGAAAATGGGCAAAAAACTAGAAGAAAACGAAAACTGTATTGGATAATTTGGACATGGAGTAAGAAATGAAAGAGGAGATCTATTGGTTAACTATGTATATACTGCAAAAAGGTCAAGAGGTCGACCGCAAATGAGATGGAAAGATGACATTGAGCAAAGCGCAGGTCCAATGTGGAAAAGAAAACCAGAAGACAGAGAGAAATGGGAGAGGCCTATATTCAACACATGAATAAATTTTGGGCTATAGATTCTCAAGTTAAAGTTGATTTCATGTAATCGAATGAACTATCTTATAAGCAAAGTCGTCCCAGTAGCGCAACTCAACAATATTGACAATATCATTTTAAAGTCGTCTACTTTAAAATGTATAACGACGTCTGAATTGTCAATATAAGATAAAATTAAATTGTTAGAAGAATTTTTCACTAAGTAACAAGAAAACAAAATTTGTTTAATTCACTAATGTTTGTATTTTGAGAACGATTTCCGAAGTGGGACTTGAAACGTCAATAAACGTACTTTAAACTTTAATTTTGGCCTATTCCCATTTAAATAGTAATTAATTTAAAATGCCACAAGAAAGTAGCTTCAGAACAATATCTATCATAAGACACCCCAAAAGATCTGCTTCTTCTAAACCGATAGAGAAACGCTGTTTTAATAAATAAAATTATGAACTTAACGGGGATATATAGTTTCTCGGTGCTGTAGTAAGAATATACGTAAATAATAAATAAATAAATAAATAGATATATATTAATAAAGTAGCAGCTTTATATTTACCTTTAATGCGTTTCGTAACCGAAAAAGGTCAATAGACTGCAAACAATTCCAACTCACTTTCTAACACACTGAACTCCTCAAAGGAAACATAGGTCGGTAGATATCACTTCGTTGATACCACTACTAATAATATCAATTTTGTCAGTAGTAGGTCAAAATGTAAAAAAAAACTACGTGGTTTGGGTACTACTGGCATAACGCATACATAAAAACGAATAGCGATGACGGGACTGATGACTGACCTGACCTAGAGCTTACTGGAGACTGGACAAGTATATTACCCCTTCTATAATGATTTTTTATGGGCAGTGTTTACTTCAAATTCACACAAGAGCGTCAAAATAAAAAAGTATTTAGAAGTTTCCGCTTTTAATGCGATTTTTTCAGTACTACTCACAAAGTTTTTAGTACTGTTTCTATGTATTTGTACTTAAGTAAACAAGAGGTTAATTATGTTTTTTATTTGAAATGCAAATGTAAAAAAAATGTATAACATGGTGACCTTGCTTATGCGCTCGACTGAATTACAGTGCCGTACTAAAGAAATTCTAAATATCTGCTGTTAAATATCGTACAATTTAAATAAATTAAATGGAAACTAACTTTAGTAATAATCTTCTTCTTCTTTATAACAATTCTGCTTTGCGCTGTCGTTATTTCTTCTGCTGTCGTAAATAGCAGTGTCGGAATAGGATCCTGGGGGGTTTTGACCCCCAAACCCCCATCCCCTGGATGCGCCACTGGATTAAAAGCTCCAACAGCTCGTGGTGCACGGTTCGTTATTGCACGCAGGATCTACCAGTGGATTTGTTGATGAAGCAAGCTCACGTTTTGACGAAATGAATGGACCGACCTTCGAAGATTGGTTCGAAAATAACTTAATGCTAAATTTGCCAGAAAAAACTGTTGTGGTGATGGACAATGACTCCTATCACAGCAGAAAGTCAGAACAAATTCCCAACAGTTCGACATTAAAAAAAGATATTCAAGAATGGCTTCTGTCAAAGGACCTATTATTTGAAGAAGACTACCTAAAATGCGAGTTACTTGATGTAGTCAACGCCTTCAAAGCAAAATATGACAGGTACATAATAGAAGATATTGCCAAAAAGCACAATGTTAAGATTCTGAGGTTGACACCCTATCACTGTGAACTCAATCCCAATCGAAATGGTTTGGAGTGAAGTAAAGAGGTGTATATTTGGATGCAACGCGAATTTGAAAGAAGATGACAGTGACGATAATAATGATGATGATGATAGTTAAGCAGAAACTAAATGTGACAGCGATTGGCAGAAAAAGCATCTAAATATAAGGGTGTACAATTACGATTACTTACACACGAAATTAAATACAATGACTTCTTTTATTTTCAACTTATTTATTAGTTTTATTTTCGGATATTTCTACGGATTTCTTCGGATTTTGTTACTGCCAACATATACAGTGCGGTTTTTAAAAGTTCTTCCCCCCTTAACTTTTGAACGGAACAATACATAAATAAAATGTTTCTTTATACATATTTTAGTTTTATTTTATTCGATTTTATTTAAATCTATAAAAAAAATGGTTTGTATCGCTAGCACATACTGTGGAACTAAAAACAAACTGCTTGTGTGACATAAATAGGGCATTTCTTAATTTCTATTTTATTTTAATTTAATCCAAGTATGTTGTAGCAAATATTATTCATGTTTGAGAACCACTGACAGAAGGAAGCCAGGCAGGGTCGTTAGTGGGCACAAGTGTAGTATTTAAGCTACTCTCAACACAAAAGATGGATTAGGCTAAGTAGTAAGAAGTGACGTTTATTTTAATACAAGTTTGCAAAGAAGTATGGCATCTGTGTTGTGCATTTACCCTGTACAGACTAGCCACTTTGACACAAACTATAGATACAAATTTCGCGAGTGAAATACAAGTAACCCAGAATAGTAAAACATTGGAGAACCAGCGTCACAAAAATGATAAGAACCCAGGAAAAATATCAACATTCATAATCCCATTATACTTTATACAGTTCCGCAGTAAGACCCAGTTAAAAAATTATTCTTTTTTTATTACTTACCCAATATAATCAACCCAAGTATTGCACAATTTGAAGCCAGCTAAGAATTCTTGAAGTATTTACCGAACTTAATACTTTTATATTGATAGAAGTGTTTACAAAATAAAAAAATAGACTTCTAATCTTATCTTTGTTTACAGGTTTCGAAGTGGTTGAGATGATTTAATATTTTTTACTCTGCAAAGAATATACTTAACCTATGAGCTAAGGTATATAAATGAGGTTTTAATAAAATTATAATAGAATATCGATAGCACATTATGCAAAGTAGATTGATGTAGGTGAACTGATATATTTCTTTACCGACACAAAACAATCTAATTGACTGGAGAATGCGATAGATATGAGTCAGCTGTGCACAAAGTTAGCGGAACCGTTTCTTGGGAAAAGTGCTATGCGAATAATTTTAAACAATTTAAATTGGCACATATTTTAGCCGATAATAATCATTTACCAAGCCCTAAAGACCTTTATAGATACCATAAATGGTTTCTGCATTTTAATCGTGATAGTAAAAGTGTACATACTTTAATTTGATTTTATAAACTGTCTTGGCATCTTCTGTTTCAATAATCTTTTTCAAACCCTGGTAAAAGGATTTGCTAGTTGGGCCCTGGCTTCCCCCAGTATCCGCCTTCAAGCATACATTTCCCTAGCTTCTCTTCTCCAGTTATCCACTCGCAATATCCCTTTAGCGTCGGCTCTTACTTCATCTATCCACCTTTTCCTTGGTCTTCCTACTGGCTTACGTCCCACCATAATTCCATTAAGCATTCTACTAGGTGTCCTGCCCAGCGCAATTTTTCTATTTCTATTTTTGCATAATTTGCTTTAGAGAGTTCTTTTACCAGAAATTGTATGTGATTTGGCACATGATTGGTCGAAATTTTGACACCTATAAAAATAGAACTGCAGTACCTGAGGCACCGAACAAGGGCCTGAGGACCCCAAGCTACTGGGGACTGAGAACATATGCTACTGATTATTTTTAAAAATACTGTGGTGCAAAAATGAAAGAATGATAAAATGATAAAATGTCCCAATATGAAAACTAAATTGGAAACCACAATTTTTGAAGATATTCAACAGGTTGTAATGGAAGACAGAAATAATAAATAATTTGGTTGTAATAATTTATTTGTTTTTTTTTTAATTATGTGTTTGAATGGTATGCTCTTGAAACTCTACTCTCTTATTTGGAGATATAAAATAATCTTTAAACTCATCACGAATTTTTAGAGCGGTTATTGTCTATTCGCTTAGCTAGGGCATATTTTGACAGACTCATTGTAGGAAACCTACAACACAACAATTCCTACTTCTCAGTATAAATAGCTTAAGTATACTACTATTGCAGACCTCTTTCTTTGAAAAAAAGAAGAATTATTCTAAATAGTGGAAGTGTATACTAAACCCATCAAATTTTCGCTGTATATTTAAAATATAATATTTGAATTGTTACAATTTAAAATATTGTAGTAAATATTTGTATTATTCGCGTTGTTTATTTAATTTAGTATAGTTTTATTGTTTTATTATCTTTGTTTAATTCTTTTGTTAGTTCTATTCAGTTAATTAGTTAGTTATATTTTAAATTTTATTATTATGGATAGTCAAAGTTTTCCATTTGTTCCATCAACTAATGCGTTGGTAAGTTTTTCTTAATAAATATGATAAAATGTTTTTTAAAAAGTTTTTTTAAAATTAATATTTATAGGTTAGTAAGGATGCTGTTCCTAGATTACAAGGTAATAAAACTGCACACAGGTTTATTCAAAATGCCTACCATTTTTTTTACCGAATGAAAACCCTGTTGAGGTAAGTTGATCATTAAAATGTATTTATCGAATTATATAAATGTTGTAAATACATAAGGAACTTGCTGTGTCTTATTCTTATGTAACCTCACTTTGACTTCTTAATTTTGTAGAACTTATTCCCACTTTTTTATTTTGTACAATAAATAATTTTATTATTTGTTATCAATACATTATACGGTGTAAATAAATAAATATTGATTGTCGGCAAAGTTCTATTTTATTTACTTTTGTTTACATTAATATTGACTAAGAGCACGTATGCTTGGTTGTATAGTATTTTCCAGCCACTTCGAGTCTGTCAAAAAATTACTAACTTCGAAAACAAATAATTACTAAAATCACTAGACAGTTCGGACTGGGAATAGCGAACCGGGTATATGTATTGTTTTTAGTAAAACATCTCCTATTGTCTATTCGCTTAGCTAGGGCATATTTTGACAGACTCATTGTAGGAAACCTACAACACAACAATTCCTACTTCTCAGTATAAATAGCTCAAGTATACTACTATTGCAGACCTCTTTCTTTGAAAAAAGAAGAATTATTCGAAATAGTGGAAGTGTATACTAAACCCATCGAGCAAAAAGACAATAGAGGGAATGTAAAGGTAGTAGCGGCAAACATATTGTTAGACAGGAAGTGCGATCTTTAGAGGCCACATTAAACAAGGAAAGAGAGTCTCTCTCCTTGTTTAACATCAAATTTAGTTGGGTTATGTTATTGTTTGTCCCAAATGTCACATGAAATCTTATTTATATTGAAGTTTTTTAACAATTGTGTCGCATTTTAGACTATTATCGTTATTATTTAATTCAAACTTTCTCGTCTAAGACACATTCTGCGAAATATTATATAGCTACTGTTGATAAGTGTCGGAAAATTTAAATTTGGCGCATTCGCATTTCCGGATATGTCCGCCATCAGAGGCCACTTTTTTGGTCTCCTTTTCATAAGGATTAGATTCCCTCTTTTGTCTTATCGCTCGATGACTAAACCCATCAAAATTTCTCTGTATATTTAAAATATAAAATTTGAATTGTTACAATTTAAAATATTGTAGTAAATATTTGTATTATTCGCGTTGTTTATTTAATTTAATATAGTTTTATTGTTTTTATTATCTTTGTTTAATTCTTTTGTTAGTTCTATTCGAATTATGTAAATGTTGTAAATATATAAGGAACTTGCTGTGTCTTATTCTTATTTAACTTGACTTCTTAATTTTGTAGAATTTATTCCCACTTTTTTATTTTGTACAATAAATAATTTTATTATTTGTTATCAATACATTATACGGTGTAAATAAATAAATATTGATTGTCGGCAAAGTTCTATTTTATTTACTTTTGTTTACATTAATATTGACTGAGCACGTATGCTTGGTTGTATAGTATTTTCCAGCCAATTCGAGTCTGTCAAAAAGTTACTAAATTCGAAAAAAAAAATTATTAAAATCACTAGACAGTTCGGACTGGGAATAGCGAACCGGGTATACTTTCAGTAGTTCCGATGCTATTTGTATTTGATACAATCACTGTGATTTATTGTTTTTCAATATGGCTACTGATGTTCTAATCTTGGTTATTGTTGGTGGGCACTTTTCTCTGATGTCTGCTTGGCCTAATTGTATGTATACAATGTGTATACATCAGAGATACTTACATATCTCTGGTATATATCAAAGATCTCCAGCCATAGAGAAATAAAAATAATAATTATTTTTATTTCTCTATGCCTCCAGCCGCCAATATGACATGACAGAAGTTTTACGTTTCAGCGGCTTTGCGCACAAATTGGCGCATTTCTTGTACAAGAAAATGCAGCGGACACAAATTCTTGTATCGTTTCTGATATAAGAAACTATACGCCTGTATGACACTATCCATTTTTTTGTTATATCAGAAACGATATAAGAAATGATACAAGAAAATGCGTAGTGTCATACGGCCTTTACAGATGATATTTACTATTAATATTAGAGTTATTCTTATGCAACCAACAATACACATAAACCTCATTGTCACATTCGGATGTGGATACAAATAAACTGCGCACGTCTGCATAGAATAGTGGGTCAGGCTCTAGACACTAGTCAAAATCACCGAACAACGTTGTTCGGTGTCAAAATAATCAAGGATTAAAAAGAAGAATGTAGTATTTTGTCAAAAACAAAACAAATGTCACTGTTAAACAAGTAATTACATGGTATCACACGTGTTTAGGAATTACTTTTAAAAGCGATGGTAAAATGAATTAGTTAATATTAAAGGCACCTTTATTCTTATTTATTTTTTATAGGATGTCCTAAGTCGTCCAGCCGAAGAATTTGAAAATGACCAAACAGTGGAAACTATGTGGGCTATAAAAGCCTTTGAACATGCTGAAGTATACTTTAATGTAAGAAGTATAGTCAATAAGTTAGCACTTAGATATTAAGGGTGAAGCAGCAAAACTTTTAATTTGAAAAACTTTTCTTTTTGGTTTTTTTTGGAAAGAAAACATTGGTGTGATGTTTGGCCTATTTAGATTTAATATATAACAAGAGATAGTTGAGTGTTATTTCGTTTCTTTTGATATATTGTTCCATTTTCTTTGTAATACTTGAGTATAATGTTTCAGATTTTAATAGTGGTTTTGGTTAGAGCAAATTGGATGTTTTGTAACAAGTTTTTTTATAAGCAAAACATCCTAATAGAAGTTATTATTTAGATTGGTGAAATATAGTCAGGCACCAAGAACTGTGAAGTGTCTTCTAGACAAAACCATATTAATTTTATAGAACATACAAAATGGAAGCATACATGACAATTTCTAAATAATACAATCCTTTATTTATCTTTTTTCAGTGACTCTGTCAAAAAGATCAAAAAAGCATAAAACAAGGCAAACTTTACACTAATCTTTGATAAAAAAAACTTATTCATTATTCATATAACTTAACAAATTTACTTTTGAACAATGTGGTTTACCTTTAAGCTCTTTGCAAGATATAATATTAATAATTTGCATGCATTTTAGATTTTATGTTCAGTAGATCCAAAATTGCTCAAATTAACCCCAGTAGATGATTTAATTTATAAAGTCTTCAGAGAAGAATTCCCAAAACTAGAAGTTGAAGTAATAAAAGAAAATGAATTAAAGAGTACAAAAGAAAAAGGAAAGTGGCGACCTTTTTGTGAACGATTTAAGAATGTTGTAGAAGATTATAGTTATGGTACCTTACTGAGAGCAGATGCCAAAGATGATTATAAAGAGGACAACACCATATTAGTTACTAGGATTCAATTTTATGCCATTGAACTGGCTAGGAATAGGGAGGGAGTCAATGATGTTCTAAGGAAAAAGTTCTGGCCTGAATCTAAGGAAGAGAAAGAGGATTAGGAAGTATTTAATAAATCTCAATTTTTATACATTTTATTTTATTTATAAGTTTTTTTTGTAAGTCAAAAAATAAAGTATCCTTAAGATTTTCTTGATAATCTGTAATTTTATTACAAATTTATTTTATTGTATTTGTCTCAAATTGAAAATTGGGCTGTAAAAACATGTCTGCCACATATTATTGAGAAATCTAAAGACTTCACTCATGGTTATAAAGAGTTTTTAGAAGCTGGATACAAAAAAATATAGTTACTAGATTAGGAGAATAAAAAAGGAAAAATTTGACCCTTGGTTTAAAAACCACAAATAAGTATTATATACATTTTACACCCTTCAAACAAAGATTTTCTATAAAAAAAAAATCAATACACAATCTACAGACTGGCCTAGATGGATTTAATGTTCTATGAAAGTTTCATATCTCTATTTTTTACTACTAGAGATATTACATTCCTATAGTGACTAAAAACATTTGCTGGTAACTATGTTGGCATTTTTAAAATCATCTCCAAAAGTCTGTAAACATTAGTAAACCTACTAGTTTCGCCATTTATCTTGTCCAACTCCAAATACTCAGACAGGCAAAGGAAGAACCTCATCTTCTCAGAGAGTGTTATGAAATGACAACTGAGCAAGTAAATTCCAGCTTGCAACTGGTGCTGTATCTCGAACAAAGGTGTGGAATGGGCAACTGGGCAGATGAATGTAGACACCTAGGTAATATCTGCGAAATGCTAAACCAGCCAACATTCATATATAGGTAAATATACTAACATCCTTCCCAAAGTGACTGAATATGTAGTAAAAGGTACATGAAACCATCTCCAATATTTACCAATATAAGTGAAAAGATTTGGAACTTCTAGTTAACCAAAATGGTTTAGTGCCAACTTATGGTATTTAATTTTACAGAAAAAAATTTGCTTACAAAAAATATTTGGCTTCCTGTAATCAAGAGGATTACATGATTTTCTCAGAACTGAGATTGTGTAAAGATTTATCAAACCAATGATATAAAACACTGATCTGAATCAAGTAAATCATATTTTATGCAGTAATTGTAAGTACTTCTGGCAGTTTTTAAATAGTAAGAGTATCAAATGGTTTACCAGATATATGTGTTATGGTAATGTTATAGCAACAATTAAACAACATATTGAAAACTGTCTCTGTCAATTTTTCAACAGTTTCTTCTCACTTTCTGGTTTCTAAAGGAAACCAGAAATCTTTTATACCCAATTTTTTAATATCAGTGAAAGATATTTTCAACATTTTATCCTTACCTAATAAGTTGGTCCATATGGTATTCTTGATTATTTTCTAAAGAACTGTATTTATCCACTAACTAATCCTTATACTAACATCTTTTTTTGAGTCATTAAAGACATCGCTTTTCCCAACTTTATGGAAGCATTCTTATATCCGCCCAATTTTTAAATCAGGTAATAAACGAGACATAACAAATTATCGAAGTGTGTGTACCAAAACTTTTTGATATAACCAATTAAAATTTTACTGTAAAGAACCACCAATATGCAGTCAACATGGATTTTCTCAGAAAAATATTAATCATGTTGGGAGAACAAAAGTCAGATGAATACTACATATTTATAGTGACTTCTCCAAGGCACTTGACACAATCCTAAATATATGGTTTAGCAGCTTTTTAAGAGACTGCTCACAATAAGAAAGTGAGATTAGCTTGTTTTAACCCTCCGTTCATCGGGTGTGGTCTGTGAGTCTACGACAAAATAAAAATTTTGGATAATTCTCTCATTTTATTTTTTAAAATTTCTACCTTTTCAGTACCTTCCTAGAAACTAAATACTATTCGTTTTTTTTTATACAAAACTGTTTTTGAAATTTCTAAATAGCTGCTGCATGGCCGTTTGTCCTGACAGACCCCACCCGATCAAATGTGTAACAATATTTGCACTGCTTCTTAGTTGTATTTTTCTTGCAATCTTGTTTCACTTTGTAACCATGTGCATTTTTGTGAAATGGATTATTCGGTTGTTCCGAGAAAATACATGCATTTGGCAACGATATATGACTGCCATATCATATATACCGAAGAAAGAAAAAAATGTGATTGCTGTTACCACCGTGCACAGAGATGATTGACTTGATGAAGATACTGGTGATCAGAAAAAACCAGAAATAATTACTGTTTATAATTCCACAAAGAGTGGAGTAGATGTTGTAGACAGAATGATCACATCATATAATGTTTCCAGAAATAAGAAACGTTGGCCAATGGTAGTAGTTTATAATCTCCTTAATCTCGCAGCAATTAATGCATTGGTAATGCGTTACCGGTAAAGTTAAAGTGTCAGAAACAACATTTTTCGTGTCTTGAAGAAAATTTTAGTAATAATCCCAGGGAATTTTGGGGATACATAGGCAGACTTCGTAAATCTTCAAGTTACCCCCAAGAAATGTATCTCGGTGACAGAAGGGCACAAGCAATATCGAAATTGCTAACCTTTTTGCTGAGTTCTTTTAGTGTATATGAGAAAGATAAAGGTGCTCCCATTCCAGATTTTGAAAACTGTGTCAGACACATTGACCCTGTAAACCTAATTCAAGTTGACATTATATCAGTGTTTGATGAATTAAGAAAACTTCCAAACAAATTCTCCTTGGGGCCTGATGGAATCCCACCGGTATTATTAAAGCACTGTCCATGCTCTCTTACTATGCCCCTAAAATATCTTTATAATTTATCTTTTATGACTGGTGAGTTCCCTTCTTTCTGGAAAAATATTGTACCCGTTTTTAAGTCAGGTAAAAGAGAAGATATTGGAAAATACCAAGGAATTTGTATACAGTCAGCAATCCCAAAACTTCTCGACAAGCTAGTGACTTCTCACTTATCAAAACTAACAAATAACATAATAATACCCCAATGGCATGGCATTCAAAGGGGGAGGAGCACAGTGTCAAACTTGTTGGTCTACCAAGATGATATATTGAGTGTCTTTGGGAGGAAGTACCAGGTAGACAGCATCTATACTGACTTCTCAAAGGCATTCGATAAAGTAAATCATTGTTATTTAATCAGTAAATTAGCAATTGGTATAACTGGCAAATGGCTTGATTGGTATGATAGTTTTTTTTGTGGGTAACACCCAGAGCATTAAGATAAATGGTGTGTTATCTCAATCTGTTGACGTCCTCTCTGGAGTACCACAGGGGTCACATTGTGGTCCTCTTGTTAATGATGTTGACAAAGTCATGAAGTATTCAAAATTTCTCAACTTTGCTGATGATAAAAAAATTTATAAAGTGTCAGTATGATCAAATTCAGCTACAAGAGGATCTCAACAGATTTAACAATTGGTGCAAACTAAATGAATTAAAATTGAACATTGATAAGTGCTGTGTTATTACGTTTCACAGGAAGCAAACAACCTTACATTAGGATTATACCATTGATAACACTCAGCTGTCTAGGAAGGACTGTGTTAAGGATTTAGGTGTTTATTTTGATTGTAAATTAGCATTTCGTAAGCATCTAGAGGGCACAGTAAACAGTGCACTCAAACAATTAGGGTTTGTAACTAGTCAATTTTCATGTTTTGTTTTACGAATTCTTTTTAATAGTCTTTCCACCAACAGTGGAATATACTTTTTTAAGAAGGGGAAATTAAACATTAAACTATAACTTTATATTATTTTATTATTAAAAATTACTTATTACACTTAAGATGTTTCTACAGCTGAGGCAGCTGATTCTTCAGTGTATTTTCCTTTGTCTTTGCCCAAAGCAGCCAAACGTCCTTTGGCTCTTCTGTCAATGATCTTCTTTCTGTCCTTGTCCATTTTAAGCTTAACAATAACAACCTGAAACATAAAATAAATAATAATAAGAAAAAGCTTTGATTGCTCAAGAAATATATGTAATTTTGTTAGAAATCAGTGCCAAATTTTTCACCAAGGTGTAGCTGAAGTAAGAAAGTAACATCGGTATCCTAAAAAAACTTCAGGAACTAACGTCACAATCTAGTTCAAGGACTACAGTCTACGAATGGTTTAATTCATCATGTATGTTCAAAAGTAACTAACATAATTGCAGTTTGTCTATTTAAAACATATTTGAGTTACTATTTTTCAATTTATTCAGTAAATTGATCAAATAATGTGTATGTTAGTCAAAATTGGCTACAAATGTTAACATCCTGTTTTAACATTAAATATATGGTTAAAAAATATTCATTTTATACTTGTACAATGGGATCTTCTTATGCTTTTCACAGAACAACTATTCTTCTAAAGCAACATGGACATCAAAGTCTCAAGATATACCAAAAATACTTTATTTCCAATCTACTAGATATACTGGAAATAACTTGGATGTTATTTATTCTCAAGTTATTATATTGATTAATCTGAAACTTTGACTACAGTTTTTTTATAAATATTTTAATTTCTTTTTAGGTAATCTAATTTCTAATACTATAAGCTCAGTTGTCATAAAGCTGAAAGCTTGTAGATTTTACTATAGCAAAAGCATTATGTTAATTCCACTCACATAATTCTGGAATTATTAAAATTTTAGTAACATTTGGACCAAACTTATATAGTAGAGGATATGTAAGGGATCTTAGTGTCAATTTGTATAACAAATCCACATAAAGCCAAGATCTCAATGCTTTTTTACAAGAACCAGACTCCTTAAATAGCAATTTAAAATCTTTAAATCCACACAAATCATAATTACATACAGTTATTGAGTAAAAACATGTGGTCACTTACTTTTGAAGGGTGGATTCCTACATATACACTAGCTCCATTGGCCTTTTCCCTCTGAATCCTTTCAATGTAGATAACGAATTTCTTTCTGTACACTTGTACAACTTTACCTACTTGTTGGCCTTTATAGTGCCCCCTTACTACCTACGAAGCAGATACAAATAAATTCTTTTTAAGAATTAAATAATGTTCACACATATATTGAGCAAATGCTATTAGATAAATAAAAACTTACTTGTACTTCGTCGTCCTTGCGGATTGGCATAGTGCTAACATTGTACTTTTGTCTAAGTTCTTTAGACAAGGGAGCGGACATAAGGGTTCTTCTGATGTGGGATGGGGCTGTGAAATGCCTTTTCCTGTTTTTGCTTCTTGAAGCGGTTACTAATTTGTTGAATTTCATTTTGTAAGCTGTTCCTTAACCCTGAAAACATGGGGACTTGAGTTTGTGCAGGTTATGTTTACGAAAACTGTAAAAATCTTTCTGTAGAATTAATAAAATAAAAAAATACGGGAATAACTGAGATGATTTAGAATTATTGAAAAACATTGTAACAGAAAATATTGTAAAAATATGGCAAAGCACTAAGATTAAACAGGATATTTAACAAAAGTAAAACTTACGACAACAGCTAAAGAAATTTTTGATGTAAAAGAAGTGTTACCAAGTTTGCAAAACAAAAGTTAGAGATTTTTGACATTGACATCTCTGCTTTTTCGTACGGTCTTGTACTTTTTATTATTCTGACACAAGTGGTGCTTATTATTATTACACAATGTTGTATTGTTGGTTATCTACTTTAAACGTTGTTTTATAAATTTTATTTTATTATATTTGTTGAACAAAAGAAAACGATTAAATACCGATAAGAATTACATAATAATACAAATTTACATCACGAGTTCATGTCAGCATTCACGAGTTCATGTCAGCATTAAATAAATGTATATATTTTTTTCACAGTATGGAATATTTCAAAGGAAAATATGTTTTTATAACAAATTGATTTTATCTAAAACTATAATTGACAGCGATATCACAATCAATTATTATATCAAATACATTTACTTTCAAAGGTTGAATAATAATGGCGAGTTGTTCTGAATATCATCATGAAATGTGATAGTAAAAATCCTTGCGATGATTTTTTCAATATTTAGTTTATAAATGACAAAATAACAACAACACAATAACGTACCTGAAGACACGAAATAGAAACCAGTTTTCAGGAATTAGAAATAGCCATAAATTCACTCAAAAATAGAAAGTCACCAGGACCAGACGGAATAACCAACGAGCTTCAAAAACACGGAGGAGAAAGTATAACTCTAGAGATGACAAAACTTATACAAAAACTAATATTGCACTACAAGATACCAGCCGCATGGAGAAATAGCATAATGATACCATTGTTCAAGAAAGGAGATAAAAAAGAACCCAACAATTAAAGAGGTATAAATTTACTGAACACCGCACTTAAGCTTACCACAAAAGTCCTAACAAACAGAATCAATAAACTAACAACTTTATCAGATGAACAACAAAGATTCAGATCCGGAAGATCCTGCGTAGACGCCGTATTTGTACTAAGACAAATCACAGAAAAGACCATCGAGTATAATACACCAGCATATCTATGTTTTATAGACCTGACAAAGGCTTTCGATCGCATCCAAGTCGAAGACGTCTTACACCTACTGTATAAAAGAAACATAGAAATCAATATTATACAAACCATCGAAAACATCTACCAGCATAATCGAATACAGGCAAAGATAAATGGAAAACTAACACAGTGTATACCTGTAAAAAACGGAGTCAAACAGGGTGACTCGTTAAGCCCACTTCTCTTTAATATAATAATGGACGAAATAATACAAGCAGTACGTAAAGGTCATGGCTACAGAATGGGGAGCAAAGAAATCCAAATATTATGTTGTGCAGACGACGCCGCATTAATCGCCGAGACAGAAGACGAGCTCCAAAGATTCACACACATCTTCAATACAACAGCTAAGAAATACAATATGATAATATCAGCAGAAAACCAAATGTATGACAACATCTAAATACCCACTACGGTGTAAAATCGAAATTGATGGGAAAATAATAAAGCAGGAAGCAAGATTTAAATATCTGGGAATAGATATAACTAGTTACGGAGATGTTGAAGAAGAAGTACGACAACAGAGCTTAAAAGCAAGTAAAGAGGCGGGATCTCTTAATGTCAAAATCTGGAAGAACAAACATCTAAGACAAGACACAAAAATAAGAATCTATAAGGCAGCAATTAGACCTATATTAACATACACGGCGGAGACAAGACCTGACACATCTAAAACGGGACGACTACTAGAAAAAACAGAGATGACAATACTCCGACGAATACTAGGGAAAAGTCTGTTGGAACAATGTAATTGAACCTTATGGAGAAGACGTCGTAAATGATAACAGAGACTTATCAATCTCTGTGAAAATAATAGACTCAAAATAACTAACGGATATTACTGTCACAAAAACATACACAAATATACATGGTTTCAACCAACAAGGAATCTTAAGTCTATAATAGATTACATGATAGTTAAACAAAATTCACAAATACTCATTAGAGATATTAGAGCTATGAGAGGAGCAGTATGCGGATCTGATCACCACATGGTCAGGGCAAATTTTTTTTTCCCATATAGATTAAAGAACAGTGTCTCATTAAGCCAAGATTATTAAGAGAGAACATAATATCAAGTATTCATCAAACAGCACAGGAGGTCTTAGGAATCAAACAAAATAAAATTAGTAACAAGCTTTGGTGGAATGAAGACGTCGAATATGCGGTTACAGAAAAGAAAAGATTATACCATAAGTGGTTGAATACAAAAGATGACGCAGACAAAGACCGATACACTGAAATGAAGAAGAGAACTAGAAAGATAATTATGACCTCCAAAAATGAGACATGGGACAGAAGGTGCAGAGAGAGAATCTTATATTAGAGGACGACAATGCACTGAGGCGTGGAAGTTTATAAACTCTGTTAAGAAGCCGACTAACGAGAAAGTGATTCTAAATCCCATAAATCGCGAGGATTGGACACATTATTACAAACATCTATTAAATGAGAACAGAGACGAATTTAAAGAAGATATGAATTCATCAAGAATCGAAATTCTGGGAGAGCATATTACCATAGATATCAACATAGTTCAAAAAGCTATAGTAGGGATGAAGAATGGGAAAGCAAGTGGACCAGAGGGAGTAACTACGGAATTAATAAAGAATGGCTCAGAGAAATTACACAGAATGATCACGGTGATATTTAACGAATATATTAATGGACATCCAACACCAGATGAATGGAAAACAGCATATATGAACCCAATATATAAAAAAGGTGACAGGAGAAATTGTAAAAACTATAGAGGGATATCGGTCACAAGTTCAATGAATCGACTATACGATCGAATACTACGGGACCTGATAGAGGAAGATTATCAATCGTCTGAAGACGAAGAACAAGGAGGATTTAGAGCAGGTCGTTCATGTACAGATAACATCTTCGGTCTTAAACAAATTATAGAAAAGAAATTTGTGACAAATAGAGAGTTACATATGACTTTTGTAGATCTTGAGAAGGCATATGACACAGTCCCGCTAAATAAACTATGGGAAGTCCTGGGCACATCAAATATACATCAAACATTGGTTACTGCTCTCAAAGATCTATATTATGGTTCAAACTCACAAATGAAATTCAGAAACCTCTTAGCTGAAAAATTTGCAGTTACTAAGGGTCTCAGACAATGATGTTGTATCTCTCCGATTCTGTTTAAGATTTATATCTCTGCAGCTCTGAAACAATGGAAAAGGAAAGTCAAAGGAATGGGTATACAATTGAACGATCAGGACTGCATATATACTTTACAGTTTGCAGATGATCAGGTGGTGATCTCAAATGACAAAGACGACATGGAATACATGCTTAGAAAACTAATTGAATAATACCAGAAATGGGGATTAAATATCAATTTAGAAAAGACAAAATACATCTCAATTGGAGCTGAAGCAGAGCAACTGGATATCGATGACAATCAAAAAATAAATTCATGTGACGAATATAAATACCTGGGCGTTATCTTCGACCGTAGTGGAAAAGACGAACGAGAAATAGAACATTGAATTGTACAAGCACGAAGAGCTATAGCATGTTTGAACGGAGTTCTATGGAGTAAAGAAATATCAAAGAAAAGAAAATGGAACATCTATGAGACAATGGTTAAAACTAGCCTACTTTATGGAGCTTAGACATGGAGAATAACCGAAAAATATAAGAAAAAGGTCGAAGCCACGGAAATGGATGCCATCAGAAGATCGATGATAATATTATGAGCCGACAGAATACGGAATGAAGTGATAAAACAACAAATGGGTATAAGATTGCCTAAAAAAACGATGATATGGCAACCCCCGAGAAGAGGAAACGAGGAAGACCACCACAGAGCTGGAACCTGGGAGTTAGGAAAGCGATTAGCGCTCGAAATCTGGACGAAGACCTAACTCAAGACAGAATACAGTCAGGAGGCTTTTAGAGGACGGTAAGAGATTTAAACCATTTTCCTTCAAGCTTATACCAAGATCAACGACAATTTAAACAATTTAGAAGGCTAATATTAAAGAAAAAACATGTTTTAAAACCTACATACAAAAAAAAAGAAGAAGAAGAAGAAAAAGTATATACTCCCCAGAGTATATATATTTGTGGTATATACTCTGCCATCGTTGAATGTTGAACCAGAGACGTTTGAAGAAGCGCAGAAAAATGGAGAGTGGAATAATGCAAATTCCACTCAAGAAAAATGGAGAGTGGAATGCTCTCTCCTTATTTTTTCCAAAAGAAGAGAAGAATTGAATAAAAAATATGAAGCATTTGTACATTTCAATAAAATATAAAAATTCAATTGCAATTCCCCTTATAAATACTTCGTACCGCGCCTATGTTACTTTTAAGAATAAAACCAGTTTGCTATTATTTTTGAGACTCACACGCCACACGACTTCCAGCCGAGAAACTCAGATAACAAAAGAAATTAGTAGTAACACCAGCCGGACACGGTGGAACAGTGTAATAAAACCCTCTTCTATTAAATAACCCAAGAAATATGAATTCTCTCACCAGACAGGTAAAATTCCTTGATTTCATATAATATAGCAAAGATTTATGATTTAGTCTCAGTTTGAAACAATTTGTTTTATTTTGTCTTTTGATTTAAAAAATCATTTCATTTAAAATATTTTTGTTAAAACATATTGATGAATTTTAATTCTGTAGAATGTATGTTCACACCAATAAATTATATTATTAAGTAATAAGAATAAATGATAGTTTCAATAGTGCAATTTATCTAAACTGTTTTTTCCTACAATTATTTGATTTATACAGATTGCCGATTTATTCTTTTGCAAAAGAAATATTCAGTGGTCATTTGCTGATATTAAAAGACCTTGAGAGTTTAATTGGTGACCGAAGCCAATAATAATCAATTTAAATTTGTTTGAAATTTGTTTTTGTCGTTTAATTTATTGCAATATATTTTTTGATATGATAGGCAGTGGCGAAGGTATCCGACAGGGTGGAATGGAAGAACATTGCTAAGCAGGTCAAGACTCATGAAGGGTTGTAGCGCCATCATTAGAAGAATAAGAAGATCTCTTTTGGTATTCTTTTTTACCATATTCTCAGGTTTAGTTTCCATAGAAACTGATTTCCAAGGTCTCTTTATTTCAATTCATCTTGTATTTGCTGGAGTATTTGTTCGTTTTATTGTTTTAGATTTGCCATTAAATATTCGTTATTAGGAAAACAACTTTGTTTCGTTTATACAGTATGTTTCAGTAAGTTTGAACCATTTGAAAAACTGTATTATTAATTTTCGAAGAACTTACGGTTTATCATAAAAAAATTGCTGGTTTAAAAAATGGTTTAAAGCCCAAAATATCGAATTTTTCCAGTCCTATACGAGGTGCATCAAAAATATGTGTTTTCTAGATAAAATATTTGATTACCTTCATTTAACGCTGTTCTTTTGGTACTTTTCAAACTTTCTAATGAAATCATTTTTTTTTCAGTTGTTTAAAGCTGCCAAAAAGGTAGGAGCGCGCAATTTGAGCCTTTCAGGAGTAAGGAGACAGGAACCACAGCCTGCCGAAGTGAGTGCGCAATTTGGCAGGGCACCACTAACACATTTGACTGAAGATGAACAGGTCATGAAAGACACAGGTATAAATATTATAAATATTTTTCGTAGTTGTGTAATGTTTAGCATAGTTCTTCCCGTGGCCTTTTTTTCTGTGTGTTATGTTCATTATCCCATGCGTGTTTACATAGGGTTCAATAGAATAATTCGAATGTAGTCCTAAAAGAAACGGATGGTAAAAAAAGAAAAATCAAAGAAGCGGCTCTAATTATGCTAAATGAGGCCAATTGTGTCGCAAATTCCTCGGCAAAATGTAGTAGGATCTGGTTACCAATATTGAAAGAGGAAGTTTTAATAAGAAAATACCACTATTAGTAAGTCAGTAACATATAGAGGATACATCATTTATGTTTTTTTTTTAAATAACGTAACATAAAATCAGAATTTTGATGTTTGTTGAAGGTAAACTAAATTCACGAACAAATACTTACAATGTCGGGATAGTATTATGAGGTTTTTTTCCTGGTTTTTCCCTCATAATTTACTATGGAATCACTAACAGGAGAATTTTACTGTCATCATGTCATGTGTTTGTCTTTTTAAAGACGAATTACATGCTATGATTTTTTTCTGACGGATATTGTCAAGTTAAAGTTGATTTTATGTAATCGAATGAACTATCTTATAAGTAAAGTCGTCCCAGGAGCGCAACTCAACAATATTGGCAATATC
Organism: Diabrotica balteata; assembly: GCA_918026665.1. NCBI lineage: Eukaryota > Metazoa > Arthropoda > Insecta > Coleoptera > Chrysomelidae > Diabrotica > Diabrotica balteata. The sequence goes on along the minus strand of OU898281.1, from coordinate 3,459,060 downwards.
ATTTTAAAGTCGTCTACTTTAAAATGCATAATGTATGTCTGAATTGTCAATATAAATGAGTCAGATAAAATTAAATTATTAGAAGAATTTTTCACTATGTAACAAAAAACAAAATTTGTTTAATTTACTGTTTGTATTTTGAGAACGATTTCCGAAGTGGAAATTGAAACGTCAATAAACGTATTTTTATCTTTAATTGTGGCTTATTCCCAGTTTAATAGTATTTAATTTACAATGCCACAAGAAAATAGCTTCAGAACAATACAAAGGGCAATGATGACACATAACCGAATGTTTTAGATGTATAGATCGAGATACGGAGAAGCGACATTCATACAAACGAGAATAGAGGTGGACTACTCCAGATTATTCTAGTAAATAATGTTTTAGTATAAGTATAAATGCGGCGCTCTCATTAAGCGAGTTAGTTGATAAGAGAATCTCTCTTCAATCCTGACCCCCCAGGGGGAGTGTAGTGGTCGACGTGATGTCGTGTATTGTCCGTCTCCAGAGATCTCTGTCTCTGGTCATTTCTTTTAATTCATGCATAGGTCTTTGGCATATTCCTGTAATTTGATCTATCCATCTTGTTGGGGATCTTCCTCGTGATCTTCGGCCTTCTACATTTCCTTGTATTATGAGTCTTTCCATGTTTTCTGCGTTTGCTCTCATAACATGCCCAAAATATTTTAATTGTTGGAGATGGACTTTACTAGAGAGTCGTTGGCTAACTTTTAATTCTCTTAAAATTGAATTATTTGTTCTACGGTCGGTCCAAGGAATTCGTAACATTCGTCTCCAACAGAACATTTCAGTGGCGTCTATCTTTCTTCTCTCCGATTGTCTCAGAGTCCAAGATTCACATCCGTAGGTCAGTATTGGGAATATTAAGCAGTTGATCAACCTCATCTTTATCGCTCTTGAAATTTGACAGTCCTTCCATATTTTGGTCATTTTTGCTGTGGCAACTTTTGCTAGATCACATCTACGTTTAATCTCTTCTTGTAATGACCCTGTGTTTGTGATTAATGATCCCAGATATAAGTATGAGCTCACAACCTCGAACCGGTCAATTGTGGTTATGTGTGGATGATTGTTGTGTAGTCTATCCACTATCATGATCTTTGTCTTTGATATGTTTAATTGCAGACCAAATATTTGACTTTCGTTTTCGATCAGTCGTATAAGTTCTATCAGCTCTGCTTGACTATTTGTAAGAAGGGCTGTGTCATCTGCGAAACGTAGGTTGTTTAGTTTATGACCATTTATTGAGATGCCCTTTTCCCATCCTTCAAGTGCTCTTCGCATAATATACTCCCCATATATGTTGAATAATTGTGGAGATAGTATACATCCTTGTCTGACACCCCGTTCTGGATGAAATTCGTTCGAAAGTGTGTCAAGTACTTTAACTGATCCAGTAGTGTGTTCATATAGTTCGGTTATAAGCGTAATTAGATAATGTGGTACGCCTACTTCTTTTAGTATTCGCCATATGTGTCTCCACTTGACCCTGTCGAACGCTTTACGGTAATCTATAAAACAGATGTATAGTGGGATGTTGAATTCCTTAGATTTCTCGATTATCTGTCTTATATTCAGCAGGTGTTCTCGAGTGCCTCTACCTTTGGTAAATCCAGTTTGCTCTTGTGGAATTTCTCTTTGAAGGAATGTTTTCAGTCTCTCATTGATTATATGTAGCATTATCTTGCTGGCATGGGATATAAGAGAGATAGTTCTATAATTGTCGCATTTATGGAAGCTGCCGTTTTTATGTATTTTATGTAACTTTACGCCGGTTTCTTCTGTGGCTTTAAGCATTTCTGCTGTTATCATATCTGGACCTGGTGCTTTGTTATATTTGAGCTTGTTGATAGCCTGTCTTACTTCATTTTCGAGTATATCACGTTCTTCTTCCACCTCGTCAGAGATGTGGCTAACAAGCTCTTGGATTTGATCATCTTTATATAGGTCCCTGCAATACGATCTCCATGTCTCTGCTATGTCTTCTCTGTTTGTTCTCAGGTTTCCAGTGGTATCTTCAATGGCTCAAGTTCTGGCTCTGAAGTCTCTTGTCAGGTAGCGTATTTTTCTAAATAGATCTCTCGGCTGATTATTCTGACCATGTCTCTCAATTTCTTTGCATATACTTTGATAGTACTGTTTTTTGTCGGCCTTACATCTTCGTTTTATTTCTTTGTTGAGGTTTCTTAAACTAGCTTTTTCCTTTCACTATGTACACCACTTTTACAAAGATTTCTTCTATTCTCAATTATTTTAAGAGTTTCATCTGTTATTCAGTGTTTCCGTTTCACCGGATTATTTTTCTTTGAGCGATCACTGGTGTTGTTACGCAATGTTTAACAGTCTCCCATATTTCTTGTGATGTTCCGTTACGAATAGAGGGCATACTTTTCTGTACTTCCTGTAGAAGGTCTTCTTTCTTTCTTAGTTCTATCCTCTTTATCTCTCTTTGTTTGTTGGGTGCTTTAAGTTTAAGCATTACTTTAGCTACGAGGAGAGTATGATCGGATCCGCATATCGCCCCTGGATATGATGTGACTGTTTGAATGGACGATCTCCAGCGAATATTGGTGAGGACGTAATCTATTTGATTTCTAAATCTATCTCCAGGACTTTTCCAAGTATAAAGTCGACGTACATGGTGTTTAAATCGAGTATTCATGATAGAGTAGTTGTTTGTGATAGCAAATTCGATTAAACGGTCTCCTCTTTCGTTTCTCTGCCCTATGCCAAACTTTCCCAGTACATTCTTTAAGTCGTCATTTTGTGTAGTGTTGTCAACTTTTGCATTAAAGTCGTCACATATTATAGTAAGTTCTTTATTTGGTATATTAGCGATTGTGGTCTCCAGTTTTTCGTAGAACTCCTCGATCTTTATGTCATCTGATGTGCTGGTTGGCGCGTAAACTTGTATGATATTAAGTTTATGTGGATAAGAGAATATCGTATTGTAAATAAACAGTTTAAACAAATTGGAACCACTCCTTTTATTAAACACTTTATATTATTGTTACGATCATTATTTGATTTTTTGTTGTTTTGAAAGGTTATCATGTTTATTTTTTTCAGTTGCCCGCTTGGCACAGGATCAAATCGCTCCTTACGTCCGGGAAATGGAAAATGAAGGAAAAGTGAAAGAATCCGTATTGAAAATGTTGTTCGAAAATGGGGTATGTACATTTGTTATCAGATTTCAAATACACAAATTAATAAGTTTAGGATTATGCGATAAAATTCTTAACACGTTCAGCTCCGTCTCTTTTTTAAGGGAAAACAGTGGGCCACTGAGACGTATTTGTGTAAACTAATTAATTTTTAAGGTACACTTTAAAAAGTCATTTATAATAAATATGGGTACAAAAAAAATAATTTGGTCACAAAAAAAAGTCGCGTTGGTGGCCACAGGACAGAAAATATGTCGGTTGAACTTAAAAAAAATAATAATAATCTGATTGAGAAAATATATAATTATGAAAAAAAAAAAAAAAAAAAAAAAAAAAAGGGGTTAATCTTTGTAAATGGGTATATTTATTTAAAAAACCCAAACAAACGTTTTCGGACTACACAGTCCATCATCAGGTTATTAAAATCGAAAATGCCTAAAAATAAGTATAAACCATTTAGTTAAAACAAACGAGATTTTGAAATTTTGACTAAGGTTGAAAAGCAAAAGATGGTTATACTTACTAGGTCATAATGCCTGAGCCACCAAAATATTAGGGTAAAAACCTCGATTTTAAATTCAATCACATATGTTACTACTTCAATTTCTTCAGCCTGTAGATTTCCATCTTACTAAACTTAATTTTATTAATTCTTCACCATAGGAGCATTCCTAAATAAAGTCATTTAAACATGAGGTCTGATATTAGCTTCAAATATTTGTTATTTAATTTTTACCTTGTCCTAGATGTGTTAAACATAAAAGGATAAATTTCACAAATACAAGCTAACCCAAAAATTAAATACACTTTAGACCACATTCCATACGACGAAAAGCAACATAAGTTGCCTAAGGCACAGGTCATTATATTAATCATGACTATAAAACCATCATTGATTTGACATCTTTTATACCATAAATTAATAAATAAAAAGTTTTTAAATCCCAACACCTAGATTGTTGTTATTTTTAAAATCATTAAAACTTGTTGAATCTTTTGGCTGTAGTAATACTATGTACAACTTTTATAGTTTTTGTTGCATTGACATTCTGTTATCTTCATCTTTCAAAAGTATCTTGTCATTCTTGTCAATCAGTTCCACGTTGTTCTCCGAGTGCAGAGGTTGTCTCTCGCCCGGCTCTGGAACCCATTTGAGCCATGTGTTACCTTTGGTCAAATTTAATTTAATATATAACATCACAGTTATTTTATAACACAATGTACAACATTTCATAACTAAATGTAATTTAAAGGGTTTTTACCCTAATATTTTGGTGGCTCAGGCATTATGACCTAGTAAGTATAACCATCTTTTGCTTTTCAACCTTAGTCAAAATTTCAAAATCTCGTTTGTTTTAACTAAATGGTTTATACTTATTTTTAGGCATTTTCGATTTTAATAACCTGATGATGGACTGTGTAGTCCGAAAACGTTTGTTCTATTGATGTGGCCCTTTTAAGGGTTTTTTAAATAAATATACCCATTTACAAAGATTAACCTCTTTTTGTTATACGTGGTATACAGCCAGCTACAGGAATTTTTTCCTTGTGGATTTTATATAATTATGAACCTAGATAACTAACATAAGTAATTACTATAAATGGCAACAACATCAAGAAAACAAATTAATTTAAATATCTAATTTTTAATTTCTTCGTGAAACCGTCTAAAATAATTTTCTAAGCAAAATCCCTGATCCCAGGATGTTCAGGGCACTCCGCACAATAAAACAGTCCTTTCTTTCCTTATTAGTGTCAGCAATATTTACACCGTCGTCGTTTTGTAATACCATTAGCTGATTTAGGGCAATGGGATGGCAAATGAAACGTCAAATTTTTCTTGACTTGAGGGATTTTTGGGTTTGGTCCCAAAAGACTATCAATCACCGACAATCGAAAGTCGTACAATGACATTTTTGTAGCAGAATTATTATAGAAATAGTATGCGTTGATTAGCATAATTTGCTATGTCACTGCCACCTTTATTTTTGTTATATTCAGCGACTAAACGGGGATTTTCTTTATCAATTCCTTTCCTAGATATTGTTGGAACCATTTCATGAGCAAATTCTGAAGAGATCATTAAAATATCTCGCTGATCTTTACATTTACATACATACAGGTCAACCTAACGTTGGGAGTTAAACTTCTTGACATCTCTTCCTGTCTTGTTTACGCAATCAAATAACTCTTGAGACTATCGCATAAGATAACAGTGTCGCATAAGATAACAGTATCTTTACATTTACATACATACAGGTCAACCTAACGTTGGGAGTTAAACTTCTTGACATCTCTTCCTGTCTTGTTTACGCAATCAAATAACTCTTGAGACTATCGCATAAGATAACAGTGTCGTCAGCGTATCTAAATTTACACCCTACTAAGAATTGATCTGTTCCCACTACTTCTCCCCTTATTTACAATTATATAACCTATTATACGTCTTGCCCCTCTTGTCCCCCAGGTGTATTTGTTGATGACTTGATTGTCTTTCTCGCGAAAAAAGTTATTAATTAGCATGTTCCTCTAACATATATTTTTTATTGGCAGCTTATGGGTATAGAAATTGATTCGGACTATGGCGGTGCAGGATGCAATTTCATGACCACTATACTAACAGTCGAAGAAATTTCAAAAGTCGATCCCGCCGTAGCTGCCCTTGTAGACATCCACAACACCCTCGTGAACACTGTGATAATAAAATTAGGTAACAAACAGCAAAAGGAACAGTATCTACCAAGGCTAGCTACAGATATGGTAAGTACATTAAACTTTAGATGTTTTTACTGCAGAATTCTTATGAATACATATAGGCCAGGGAAATAAGCAAAAAAGTACCCTGCTTGTTGACACTGAACTGACCAGGCAAACGATAGTTATTTTGAGTAGTATGAACCGCTACAACAAGAACCTTACGAAATTAATGTCAAAAAACGGTAAATTTTCGCCTTTTTAAAGTGAAGCATTTGAAACAAATTTAAGATTAAAAAATTATAGAAAAGTCGATTTTTTGGACCAGATTTTGAAGCTTTGTAAACGATTCCATTAAAATGCAATCTTTTTCGAATTTTGCACATTAAAACTTTAAAGTATGTTTTTGCAAATGACGATACTAAGATGTTTTTAATTATTATAAACAAATCAGCAATAAATTTAAAAAAAGGGCTATCTTCGTTGCAAATTGTCCTAGAACATTTTTTTCTTTTAATTTGAGAAAAAATGCAGGCTTTCTAAATATGAAAATTATAATTTTCTTGCAGGCAATGGTTTAAAAGTTATTCTAATTGTTTATATGCCAAAAATCAACATGTTTTGCAAAATTATTTTGTAATATTTAAAAGTGTTTTTCTTCATATCTTTTAAATGATATTAATAGAATAAGTTGTCCTCTCTCAGAATCTGTCCGTATAATTAATGTAGCTACATAATTTTATGACTTGTATTCTTGCAAAAAAATGTAATTTGGAATAAACATTGCTTGGGAAAGTATGTACTATTCCTTTTCATATTTTTATATTGAATATTTTTCTTTTAGTGTACTATAATGTGATCTAATTCAATGCTATATTCTAACGACTTTGTTAAAATATATTGCTTCCTGATATTTCGTAAAATTGTTAAACTGGCTATCTCATTTATTATGTTTTAAATACGGCTTCTCTTTTGTATTTTGGGTCACAAATATAGAAATAAGTGTAAGGTTTCGTATTACCGTGACAATTAACTTAAATTATCACCACTCAAAATCGTCCTACAATAGGGTTGATTTATGGCATGCTCTTGCCTACGAGCTGTTGACCACCCAACGGTTAGAGGGTGGTTTTTTCGTTGTTTCTGCAATACTGTAAAATATTTGTAGTTTCTTTGGATTTGTTAACTTCTTAGTAGAAATTCTTTACCTCTTTATTTATGTTGGCTTCTTCTATGTTTTTCAATTGCTTTTCTAGCTGTTCTCTTTTTTTTTCTGCAAATTATTTTCACTTCCCTTCTTTTTGCCACATAAGTTTTCGATCGCATTTTGGGTGTTTTCTTTATCTCTTTGTAGTTTTGCCCTGTCTCTTCTTGCCAAAACATTCCTACATTCTTCATCGAACCAGTCTTGCCGTCTTTTTATATGCTCTCTTCCTCTACGCTTTTCCGCTGCTTCCGACATGGCTTTCTGTATGGTCTGACACTCTTCATCTATATCCTGTTTGACTAGATTCTCTAGTTATTTATTTATTTCTTCCTCTAGTCTGTTTACAACCTGCTTCTCTTGAAGGTGCTCTAATTGGTAATTTAATCTATCTCTAACAGGTTTTGGTATTATTGGTAGTTCTTGTTTTAGTTTTGCCATTATTAGTGTATGGTCACTGTTGGTATCTGCCCCTCTGTAACTTCTGCAATCGATTATTGCCTTATCATGTTTGCTTTCAATTAGGACATGATCTATCTGATTTTTTATTTTTCCATCGGGAGAAGTCCATGTTACCTTATGAATGTCTTTGTGATCAAACCTTGTGCTAGCTATCTTCATTTTGTTCTCTGTAGCAAATTCTATTAACTTTTTCCCGTTTTCATTTGATTCCTTATGTAAACTTCGTTCCCTTTTATTCTTCTATATATATTTCTCTTTTCTGACTTTCGCATTCATGTCACCAATGATTAGCATTACCTTTATAAAATCTAACAATTAAAACATAAAACACTACAATGAAATAACAAATGATTGTAAAGAAATAAAAATTCGCAAACCACCGAATTATGCCAGCTATGACGTGAATTTTCAAAAAAATTAGTAATTTCAAAACTGGAGATAATGTTTGTTTGTTTAAAAATTTATTATTCGCTCCGATGATGAAGTAACTTGTTATTTAAATGATGTTGTTAACAAGCATAATTGCCGGTGTTAATCTATACACATGGATATTTCGGAACGCACAAAGTGTTGCTCAACATGTTGATTAAATGAATGATGTAAATTGTAAATAATATGAAAAATTCGAAAGACATCGATTTTCTTTTCAAAGAAGAGACTTTTAGAACATATTTTTAAAATAACAAAATAAATTTATTTCAAAAATACAATGAGCAAAGTTACGTGTTATAATTTTAATTATAGTGAACTTAAAACTTAAATATAATGAACCAAAATAATGAAGAGCGACAACGACAAGTGGTTTTATGCTGACTCAGTGGGAACGTGTAAAAGTTCTCTGGTGTAAAAACCTTTGGTCCTGCTGACTCTGCTGGTACTGCATGTGCAGGGATAAGGCCGGAACCACACATGGGATCCAATGTTGGCGTCAACGTTGGGTGAACTGTGTTCGTTTGGTGAGGCATCAGGCCAATTTTCAACTTGGACACATTTTTGTTCCCAGAAATTGTTTTTTGCTTCTTTTATTTGATTGTGTACTTCTCCGTTTTTTATTTGATATGTTACTCTATTGCAAAATGTTTTATTTGTTAGCTTCTTACGTTTTCTATCATCCTTATTCGTGGTTCGTGGTGTTTTTTGTCGTTGTTCTCTGTTCCTAATACTTGATAAGCAATTTTTTTATTATCGTTTTGAGGTTAGTGTATTCTTGTTCTACATCAATATTTCCCTCCATAACATTTAGTTCTTTTTCTAATCTAGATTGAAAAGGATGTTTAATACTTGGTTGGAATAAAATTTGCAATTTATATCTCTCCGTTTTGTACTGTTTAGTATTATTTCTCTCACTTTCGGTGTTTTATTTGTAGTATTGTTTAAAGAGGCACAAAAGATTAGCTAAAAGAAAGTAGTGAACTGTCCTACAGTTAGATCCTCTTTTTACTCTGCAGTCTTGGCACTAATTTGATTTCGTTCATTATTATATGTCTATGATCGCTTCTGTTGGAGTGATGGTCCAAGTGTATTTATGAATATCTTTATGTTAGAATTGAGGTATTCATTATTTTTAAACCAAAAAGTTTAATAACTGTTAACCTTAAAATTTTAAATGGGAAGGGGGTATTAGGGCACATCATTTTAGCGACAAAATCAAATAGAAATTACAAGCGTTCGGTAAACAACAAAGTGTTATTAAAATCATTCCAGATATATTAATATTATTTAAGATATATTAAAAGAGTATAAAATCAACAAATATATTATCTTAAGTCAATTAAAAATACTTTTTATAGCAAGCAAATCTTGTGAAATAAATTTACCATGGCGAAATCATAGCAACAAACGTAACGTTGACGTTAGCTTTTAATTAATTACTTAACTATAAATAAACCAACTTTAAATCTGTTAAATTATTTCTGGAAGTTAAAAATTTCTTAATAGTTTATTTATTTCGAATTAACAATAGTGACCTTGACATTTTATGAAATGTATCAGTTAGTAACGACTCTTATCTTCGTGTTTACATTCATAAATAATATAATTCGGTAACCAGGGGTTCGAAAGCTTTTTAGAACGTTTGTTAAATGTTTTTGTGGTTTTGAATCACACCATTCCTTTTAATCGCATAATACCAGGATCGATCGATAAATTAGTGGTCAAACATGCAAATTTGAAGGAACATAATCACTTAGCTTCTTTCTGCTAGTGCTTTTGTCTTGCTTATACCACTATAGATGTTATGGTATTCCTGTTTAATTAAAATTATGGTTTTTTTTCGCAACTGCTTTTCTGCTCTTTCAAAAGCACGTTCGATGGGTGAAAAACTATGTCCGCGTACAGGGAAATATAATAAAATCTTTTGGATCGATGTTTTTCGTCCTACAGTCCTTACAGTCCTAACAAAACTTCATAAGGAAGGTATTACACTAAATGAAAACAAATGCTCTATAGCAACAAAAACAGCTAAACTAAATACTTGGGTCATATGGTCTCTGAGCAAGGGATATTAATTGATCCAGATAGGGTTAAAGCTATCCGTGATTTTCCTGAACCAAAAAATAAGACGAGGCTGTCAAGATGGCTGGGTATGATTAATTTTGCTGCAAAATACATTCATAATAAATCTGAGATTCTTGAACCATTAACACACTTACTAAAAAAATATATTAACTTTTTGTGGGGTCCAGCACAAGATAAAGCTTTCAGCACTTTAAAACAAAAGTTAAAGAGCCCTCCAAATCTAGCGTTTTTTGATACTAATAAAACCATAATTGTTAGTGCAGACTCAAGTTGTTTTGGTATAGGTGCATGTCTATTTCAAGAAAATGTAGATCATACTCGGGAAATAGTGGCTTTTACATCTAGGCTTCTGAACTCAGCTGAAACACGATATGCTCAGATTGAGAAAGAAGCTCTTGCACTTACCTGGGCAGCAGAATATTTTTACGATTTTATTTCAGCAGTTCCTAACCTAATTTTTGAAACAGACCATAAACCTTTACTATAAATTCTGCAAACTAAAAATTTAGATGAGTTAACGCCACGTTTGCAAAGATTTCGAATGCGCTTAATGCAATACAAGTATACTGTAATCTACACGCCGGGAAAAAATTTAATTGTAGCAGATACTTTAAGTCGGGCCCCTTTACAAACAGATACGTTAGCTAATAAAGAACTAACTGCAGAAACTGCAGCATATGTGCAGTCAATTATTCATAATTTACCAATTAAAGATTATTTTTTGAATTTAATAAAAACAGAACAAGAAAATGAATATATTTGTAAAAAACTAAAAGAATATTCTTTGTCTTCTTGGCCTGAAAGATCTAACTTGCCATTTGAATTGTTGCCATACTATCAATATAGATATGAAATTTCCTATTCGGAACAATTACTTTTAAAAGGGTCTCGCACAATCATTCCTAAGAGTCTTCAACTCAAGGTGTTGGAATTTATTCATACAGGCCATATGGGAATTGTAAAATGTCGAGATCGTGCCAAACAGAGCGTTTGGTGGCTGGGTTTGTCATCCCAGATTAATAACCTTGTCACACATTGTCCCCAATGTGTTGAACATAGAGTAAATTATAGAGAAACATTTCATAAAGACAATACTGTACAAAGGCCGTGGTAAAAACTGGGGGTTGATTTGTTTAAATGTTATGATAAGTGGTACTTGATTGCCACTGACTACTTTTCACATTGGTTTGAAATTTTTACTTTAACCAATATGACAGAAGATGCCAATATTAATAAACTTAAAGATATTTTCTCTCGTTATGGTATCCCAGAGGAAGTTAGATCCGACTTTGGTACTCAATTTTCATCAAAATTTATAAAGTTCTCAAAAGAATATAATTTTGTTCATAAGACGAGCAGTCCACACTGGCCACAGAGCAACGGTGAAGTGGAACGCACTGTACAAATTGCAAAAAGATTAATTCAGAAAAATAAAAAAGAGGACCTAAGTTTGGCATTGTTAGCATACAGATGTACACCCCTAGAATGTGGTGTTTCACCTTCTGAATTATTAATGAATAGAAAATTAAGATCTAACTTGCCCAGCTTCCAAGCTTATTAAACTTTTCAAAAGAACCAAACACTGAAAATAAAAAGAACGAAATAAAGGATAAACAAGTGAAAAACTACAATAAGCGACACAATGCCAAGGATTTAGATCCTCTTAAGGTTGGTGATTCTGTGTGGGTGGTTGATATCAGGAAATATGGGCAAGTTGTTGCGATCTGTCAGGAACCCAGGTCCTATATAATTGAAACTGAAACTGGGAAATTTAGAAGAAATAGATGGCATTTGATTCATGCACCCTACTCTTTCCCTGTATTGAGCACCCAACCAGAATCCTCAAATGATTATGTTCCGCCAATTTCTAGTAACACAAAGCTAATGCCTTGCTCTAATCAAAGCAATGGTGACATACAGGGTAAAATTATGGAGGAAAGTAGTAGGGGGGAACCCAGTGTATTTCCGGACAAAATCGAACAAAGTGGAAATCATGTTTTACCTCCATCGGGTCAGGATAAAAGTGATAGTGACGCTGATAGTGTATCGGACTTTGAGTGCGTAAAGCCTAGCGGGCCAAAAAGACTTGTGAAGAAACCGGTTCATTTAACAGATTATGTTTGTAGTAGTTTAAGTTAGTTTAGGTATAAGATCATCAATGACACAGGGATCTTTTATAAAAAAAAGGGAGATGTGTTGTTAGCCTAGTTTAAGATATAGGTGCCGTAGTTAGGCAACACGGATGACGGGGGTTAGACATGTCAGGTGAAGGTAGCCGAAGCTCGGGCATGGATGTATGTTTTAGGGTTGAGAATAAACTGATGTTTATGTGAAGTAACAATTATTATTTGTAACCCCTCTTCGATAATACGACACTTTACGAATTATTTTCCAATGTTATGCTTACTTTGTAAAATTTTATATAGTATATTTTGTCCAATGTAAATGGTATATCCGTTAATAAATAAATAAAAAAAATCTAAACAGTAGTCACAAAAACTTTTCATACAAAACCCTTACATAATCTCTAATTTGCAAGACTCAATGGGTCAGCTAAGTGGCAGTTGCAGTGCTTCTATTTGTTGATTAGAAATAAGCTTATTTGCATGGACCAGTACAGTGAAAATAAGTTGTTTTGCATGTAAAGGTGGTTTTTAATATGCTGTTACCATTGGAAATCATTTTTTGTGCATCAATCAGATAGAATAAACCAATTTAGCTACAACAGAACAATGCATTGGCACATCTAACTCAATTTTGATTTTTGTGTGACTTACGGCTTGTTGCATGTTGCCTCCTCATGTAACCTATAAAAAAAATTAATTTGATCTATTTTAAAGTCTATAAAATGGGGAAAACCGCTAAAAAAAGTTTTTCGAGTTTTTGTAGGTGGCGCATCTTACGGAAAAATCTGAAAAACCACAAACCAGAACATAATGATTAAAAAAAGAAATGGATTTTGTACATCCTTGTCATAATATTGCCGTCACGATACACTTTATCTCCGTTGGCTGGCTTCGTGTTACATATAATAATTTATACCAAATTTCATGATCACATTACCTTGGAATATCTATAATAGATCCCACAAGTTTAAAAATGCGAGTTGTGTTTTTATTGACCCGCCACGCATAGAGATGTTTTATTACCTTGACTAAAAAATTGAACCAGATGCGCCGTTTACAAAGGTTTCGGACATTTTTACCTATTTTTTTGTCAAATTAAAAAATTTTCTTGAATGCAAATTCTTTACCACCTGTTCCAGCAGAATCTCTAGTTCCCAGTTATCATAAATCGCTCTGTACTAAAAGTTCCAACTATTTGATTAATACTCACTTTAGTGATAACAAAAGTGATTTCCAATGTCACTAAGTAATTAAGTTTTCGTCAACATTTTCCTAACATTATGTGGGAGATAATAAAATAATTATCATTTACAGCAACTTCAAATAAAAACTGAATTATCATTAACGAGTATATTAGTTTTATAACAATTATCGCAAGTTTAAAAATAAACGTATGAAGAAATATCTATAACTGATATTTCTTGTAATATATGTGGTGCCATTGTTAGGCAACCAACATGACAGCAGCCTCGTGGGGACCATAGATATATAAATAACTACTATAGATGGGAAACTCCCACTGCTACACAAATCCTCTGCGACACCTCGTGGTCTGGGTCAAAATTAAAATACAACGGCGGTTGATTTAAAATATATTTATATTCGTATTTTTTAAAAAATGTAAGGATTAAATGAAGAAAAACATTTGTATATAAAACTTTATTATATATAAAATGTAAAAAATTAAGGATTAAATGAAAAAACATTTGTATATAAAACTTTATTATAGATAAAATGTAAAAAATTAAGGATTAAATGAAAAAAAAAATTGGATATAAAATTTTATTATATATAATGTAAAAAAAGACTACAAAATAAGTACCTATGATTACAAAAGCAAAAAAATAAAATGGGTGATCCTAAAACAAATAAAGTAAAAAATACTATAATTATATTTTTATGAATATTAAAAAAATATTATATTCGTTCTCCTTGAATGTTCATAGAGAAAGGACGTAAATCGATCGACTCGCTGAAATTCGCTAACGATAAGTTAAAAATCGATTTAAAAGTTAATTAGTGATAGTTAATTGGGAAAACAGTAGAAATAATAAGGAAATATGTCTTCCGAGAACAGCGTAATGGAAGAAGAAATGGAAGATACCGGACAGTGGAATAAAATAAAAAGAGAAAAGAAACGACGCCATCGAATATCGCATTTGCTAAATCCAGTGAAAAGGACTTGGGAAAGAAAGGAAAAGGACAACTGTCTCAACAACAAATTCAAGACATAATATTAGGTCAGCATTCTTCTAAAAACCCAATAAATCAATCCCAACCAAATTCACAAAAAGATGTCAACATTCAAAGCCACAAAAAAAGGTAGTTAACAACACACACCATGATTCACTACAAATGAAAAATATCATGAATCAAAACTATAAACAATTTTGTTATAACAACTCAACAATAATTATCAAGATTTCAGTTTGCTAATTTTTGGAATAGAAGCAATCCAAACTCTTCTAATGTGATAATAAAAACTAGAAATGGGTTTATTTTAAAAAGTAATTAAGATAATAACCGAAGTCATTAGTCCAGTCAAAAGTAACCAAAGAATACAAAGAAACAAATTCTAACCAAAATCAATCCACACAAAATAAATCACATGACACAACTTTTGCCTGTATCATATCATCAGTAGAATTGGATATTGAAGATACACATATTATGAAAGACCATCTCACAAATATCGAAATAAAACACAGATACTGCAAAAAATTACATCGTGAAAAACTGGGAAATTTACCTATTTATACTCATGTTCGATCTGGAAAAACCAACCAATCACTCACCAACTATGCCACAGGAAGGGCTCACAATATTTCAAGATAGTGGCTCATAACGTGAGGTTTATTTATTCAAATATCAATAGTTTTCAAACAGAGAAATACTTAATATACAACTATCTACAAGGTAATAATATCGATAGTTTTATATGTGAGGAAAGCAAAACTAAAAATTTTATTAACCCATATTGTGACGGGTGTATAATCCAACAGGAAGGAAATATATGAAACTCCAGGCATATTATTATGTTCTAAAAATATTATAAATAACATCACAAACGTACTTGTCACTTCAGATCAATAAACAACTCCCTTCTAATCTTCTTCTATTAGCTGTAATTTAATTGACTGGCAATATTGTAATTACCACCACATATACAATTTTTTTTAACTATTGTATTGTATTTAGTCTTAACATAAAATATTTAATGTATATATTAATCTTGTAAATTCGCTGAAAGACTTCAGTCAATTTTTGGTTCCATGGTATCAATAAAGTACCTATATTTCTCTCTCTATATTATTTTTAAAGGAAGGCAATTATTTATTATTTTTAATGTATTAACATACTTTTTATGACTGTAAAATTTTTTTTGTGCATAATTTTTAATTGGGTCATTACACCCAGATTTTACTTTTAATTTTCCCTGTAAAATTTTGGTGATATTTTTTGCATAAATCAGCAAATGAAATGAAATAACATAATTTAATATGTGTTTTAAAATTTGATGTTTTTCACATATAAAAGTAAATGATTTGCATTCATTATACATTATTCCGAAAAGTATTTTTTTTAAATTTTTGTAGTGGCAAACTTTTGGAACTATTTGCTGTAATATGAATATAATCTTTTCAAAAAGTTCACCATATTTACTGTTTGGGGCCATTAAACTTTTTATACTATAAGATTTTGCGTTGATAAAAAAATCTTCAGCATTACTACCATCGCCCAATAAATCTGTCATACAACATCCACAACTTTTAAATTTACGTAAAATTTTTTTTGCCACAAACCCTGCTATATATCTAAGACATCCTTTTTGTAAAATATCTATTTGGTTATTTGGTGTAAATTCACTAAATTGTATATCAGGGATCTTAATTGGTTCATTTTTTGAAATTGGTTCACAATTTATGAAATGTTTTAATGAATCCAAAGCATTTAAATTGTCATCTTTACAATTAAATCCAGGTGAGTGCACAGATGTGAAATCCATAATAATTAAAGATTTAAATGAATGAATAAATGCTGTTGCATTTGGGTTTATATACCTTGCTCCATGACTCCTAATGCGCCCAAAAAAGTTTTCAAGGGGATCTTGATTTAAAAAATTGGGACAAAAATATTTTATATTTTTTTTCTGAAATAATTCCCAAAGGTATCTCATACCTCTTAGAGTGTGAATCCAATTTAGTACACTTGGTGGTACTGTCTGTTTCCCCCTTTCTTCAAATTTTATTGATTCAAAAACTTGAATGGCCTCAGTCCAAAAAGTATAATGTTCGCTTTTTTTTGTAACAGCCATTCTTAATCTTTTTCCATTTTTATTAAAGGTGCCAGCACCATTCACACTATCAAAGACCTTGTCCATAAATAAAATAAATTCAGCTGTACTTTCTGCTTCGGCTGGAAGACAATTTAGTTGAGAAGAGGCCAACTTTTTCATAGCTGCGGCTACAGTATTGCTTAATGTCTGTGCTGCTATGGACACTTTCATTTTTTTAAGATTTTTAACATGACTTTCTGTTAGTTTTGGACATAATTTATAGTCATAATCTTTATCTTCTAAATCATATAATTGATTAATGTGTGCCCAAGTCGCCACTTCAATATTTTTTCTCCACTTAAATTTTACACTTTTATTAAAAAAATTGTTTCTAATACCTTTTAACAGGTGGGGAGGGTCATATAAGGGAATAACTTCTACACCATCTATTAAAAAACCGAATTGATGTGGTTGCTTGCAGTTTTCTTCATATAATAATTTAATAGCCTTTTTATTGGCACTATATTGGTCGCAAATAATTGTAATTGGCAAAAGATCACTATTTCTGCATGCCCTGATGACTTCTTTTATTTTTAAACATAATAGGTGACCTTTCATGCCACTTTCACTAATATAATAAGCAATTGGTTGCTTCCACTTTTTAAAAATTCCTCTGGCCATGAATACCAAGGCTTTATCAGCAATAATTGGCCTATTATATTCATAATCCCCATAATCTTCAAATCCGTAAATAGCACCTTCTTTTTTGTTGTATTGCAATCCAGGATCAATAGATATTTCATCAAAAAGGATGCTACAATACTTCTCTTTTACAGACATTCCCTTTGTACTATTTTTCAAGCTAGCCATAATGGTTTCATTGATTCCAGTTGCAAAGGGAATATTTTGTAAAAGGTTAGTCAAAGTTTTCCTTGAAGGAGCAGCAAATATTTTACGAAATAGTTTGTATCCTTTAGGACTCTGTTTTAAAAATGACAAAAATAAAATTTTTTCATCAAGGCTATAACGCCTACCCTTCGGTTGAAATTTTTGGCACCTTAATTGGCATTTTATAAAATCATAAGTAGCTTTATTGATGCTTTGGGCCAAAAAATCACCTGATTCCATAACTTTTTCAACTCTTCTTAATTCCTTTTTCAAATTCAAACATTTAAAATCCAGTCGTTTAGCAGTTTTACGAAGATCTTTTGCAATTCTGTAAAATTTTTTCGCCTTAGGTGTTAGTTTAGCAACTGATTCTGTTCCACTGTAGGCCAAAAGTCTTAATTTACTTCTTAAACCTATAAAAAAAGAAAATTGATTATTATATACATTCTTTCAACATATCAGGGACAAAACAAGCTTAAAGAAAACCTGAATTTTAGTTATTAATGGGAAGAGAACATCAATAATCCCACTGTAAGGAAAAGAAAGGAATAAAATAACAGTAGTACATAAGATTCTTTTATAAAAATTACCTTTTTGCTTAGCTGGAGTTGAAAATGTTTTAGGTGCAGTAACATCACGAACAGGAGATTGGGGAATTCCACTTTCATTAAATTTTGATGTACTGGGTACTTCTACAGCTGGCATAACTTCAGATTCTACAGCTGGCATAACTTCAGATTCTTTAACTAAACAAAAAATAATTTATACTGACTAATTAATTAAATTTTCTTAGTACTTACCATTTTTAATAATTGGAAGAAACAAAGTAGGCACTGCATCTTGCTTAATGGTAGATTTGTATCGACTTCCAATATATTTTTGATTATCATCAAAATGTATGTTACATATGCGATAAGATCTTCTTAAATGATCTATGGTTTTGTTTTTCAAATCTTCTCGACCAATATTCTTTATCCACATTGACCAAATCTAGAAAAAAAAGAACAAAAATATAGACAGTGCATATACATGCATACAGTAAAGTCATAAAAAGGTACCATTCACTTTACAATAATACCCCTTGAATAAGATATATTTTTAGAAGTCCTACACTCTGAGAACTAAAACTATATATTGGTCTTTATTGGTAGAAAAATAATAAATAATAAAAATTTAACTTACCTTCTCGTCTTTTGGAAACGTATGCAGCTGGGCCTTTTGGCTAGTGTTTCTACAACCTAAAACGCAGCACTTTGAAACCATTATTTCTAGTTTTATTGTTTATATTCACTTTATTATATATCACCAACTTGTAAAATGAGTAGTAACACCTGGTAACACATAAACTACTAGCGATCTCAATCATAACATAATTAATATACCACATGTATACCACATAAATAACCTAATAAAATGGGTGTCGGGTGTCCCGTGTCAGGCGTGTTGTTTGGGTTGCGTGTATTTGGATTTGTATATTTCTTGATTGGCAACCAACTTATTAATATTGTGTATCATAAGTTGTCTAAATAAACAACACTTGTCTGCGTGCGCCACCTCGTATCCTGGGTCGTAGTAAAAAGCAAAGAAATGTCACTCTCATAAGAGTCGCCCACCCGTGGTGGGGACTTGACCTGTCATGTTAGGGCAGTAAACATGTGGGTGTCAGATTATAAAGTATCACAATAAAAGACCTGGAATAAAACATTCTTATTTATTCATCCTTATACCCTGGCAGGTTTACCAGGATATTACATGGTGTCAGGTGTTTATTCGGGCTAAATAGTCTACGAGTTTTACACGTTTTCTGATGATATTTTGTGACTAATATGGAGAATTTGTGTAGACCTCCTGAACCGTTGAACCTAGATGGAAATATAGCGGAAAACTGGAAAAGATTTTCACAAAAGTTTGAGTTATTCCTGACAGCCACAGGATTGCTGGATAAGCCAGAAGCACAGAAGATAGCCTTATTCTTGAACCTTGTGGGTGATGAAGGACTGGATCTTCACAATAGCTTTACATACACAGAAGAGGAAAATAAGAAACTAGAATCAATCATAAAGAAATTCGAAGATTACTGCTCGCCGACTGCTAATTTAATATTTGAACGATTTAAGTTCAATAGTGTAATGCAAACTGAAGGCCAAACATTTGACAACTTTCTCACAGAGCTGAGAAAGGCAGTAAAAACTACTAGTTACCAAGACCAAGATGAAATGGTAAGAGATAGAATAGTAATGAGCATATGGGACAAAAATACCCAAGAAAAACTATTAAGAGAACCAAAGCTAACATTAACAAAGGCTATTGAATTCTGTAGGACAGTTGAGGTCAGTAAATCACAATCCAAAGCTATTCAAAATGAACTAGGGGTTAATGCATTAAGAAGTAAGCCATCATCGTCCTCAACACCTAACTTGAACCAGAGCAGTTGCCATAGATGTGGATACAAACACAAGAAAAATGCAAATTGCCCAGCCACAGGTAAAAGTTGTGCCAAATGCCAAAAGCCAAATCACTTTGCTGCAGTATGTAAACATGATGAAAAGAAGAAAGAAAAGAATAGAAGCTGGAAACAAAAAAATGTGCACATGGTAGAGGAAGAAGATAGTGATAGTGCCTGTGATGTACATTTCCTAAGTTCAATAAATGTAATAGATTCAGTAGGTTCAACATGTAGAAAAAGTGAAAGTGTTTGGAAGCAAAAGATAAACATAGGACGCAGTCATGTAGAATTTAAACTAGATACAGGTGCTGAAGTAAGTGTTTTGCCATATTATGTTTTAAAAAACCTGAAATTAGAAAATAAACTAAAGAGAACATCAGTAACCCTGTTATCTTATGGTAGTCCAGATTTCAAAATTAAACCTTGTGGAGAGATTAAGTTATTATGCAAAGCTAATAAGTGTGAAAGTATGATTAAATTTATTGTTGTTGATTTAGATAATCAAATACCCTTATTAGGGCTACAAGGGTGTTTAGAATTAAAATTAATAGAACGGTTAGCTCATGTAGGACAGGGTGTGGATGTTGTTTTCAGTTCATTAGATAACGTAAAAAAGCAGTATAATTCAGTTTTTGATGGTTTAGGAGAATTTCCTACTGAGTACCACATAACCTTAAAAAGCAATACTAAACCGTATGTTCAGCCCCCAGGAGGGTACCTATATCACTTCATGATAGACTCAGACATAAATTAAAACAACTTGAAGATCAAGGTGTCATTGAAAAAATAGAAAAACCAACTGAGTGGCTGAACCCATTAGTAATAGTTGAAAAGAAAAATGGCGATTTAAGGTTGTGTCTGGATCCTCAACGTTTAAATAATGCGATACAACGAGAACACTTTTTAATACCTACAGCGGAAGAAATTGCAGTCAAGTTGTGTGACAAAGAATACTTCACTGTCTTAGATATGAAAGATGGCTATTTTCAAGTCAGGTTAGATGGTCAAAGTGCTGATTACACTGCTTTTGGAACCCCATTTGGGCGGTACCGATTTCTTAGATTGCCCTTTGGGATTTGCTCAGCACCAGAAGTTTTTCAGAGGAAAAACTTTGAAATATTTGGAGATTTAGACGGAGTGGGACTATACTTCGATGATCTTATTGTGACAGGCTCAAATGAACAAGAGCATGATCAGAACCTAAAATTGGTCCTAGAACGAGCACTAGAATACAATATTAAATTTAATAGCTCTAAAGTTCAATTTAAACTAAAATCAGTAAAGTTTTTGGGACAAATTTATTCAAAAAGTGGAGTTGAATCCAACAAAAACTATGTTAGAGCAATTTCAGAATTGCCTAGGCCTAGTGATAAAAAAGGATTATTGAGAATTTTAGGCATGGCGAAGTACTTGGGTAAGTTTGTGCCCAACATGTCAAAGGTAACAGCCCCATTACGTGATCTCACAAGGCTTGATGTTACATGGGAATGGGATAACATCCATGAACAGTCTCTGTTCCAACTTAAACACTTATTGACGACATCACCAGTACTGAGATATTTTAACTCTAAAAAAGAAATTGAAATTGAAACTGATGCTTCAAAGGATGGACTGGGTGCATGTTTGTTGCAAGATGGGCATCCAGTGGCATTTGCATCTAGAAGCTTATCTAAAACAGAGCAAAAATATGCCCAAATTGAAAAAGAAATGCTAGCGATTGTCTTTGCCATTCAAAAATTTCATTATTTTGTATACGGACAGAAGGTCAAAGTTCACTCTGATCACAAACCACTAGAAGTCATATTTAAAAAGGATTTAGCACGGATATCTCCAAGATTACAAAGAATGCGTTTAAGATTGCTTGACTATGATTTAATGGTCTCATACAGACCTGGAAAATATTTATATATTGCGGACACACTTTCTCGTGCATTCCTCTCAGAAAAAGGATTCAAAAGTGACAATGAATTTGAATATGCGGTGCATGCAGTAGTCAAAAATATACCCATGTCTGAAGAAAGGAAAGTACAGTTTGCAAATGAGACACAGAAAGATGAACATCTAAAAGCAGTAATTGAGTTCTGCATTAATGGATGGCCAGAGAGCAAACAGGAAGTACCAGAGTCGATACGACATTATTTCAAAGTGAAAGAGAGCCTTATCTCTATAGATGGACTATTATTGATGTCTGATAAGGTCATAGTGCCCCAGTCACTGCGTTTAGAAATGTTGAAATTGCTGCATGAGGGTCACATTGGCATTGAAAAAAGCAAAGCTCGTGCGAGACAGATATTATATTGGCCAGGTATTAATTCTGACATTGAACATCACATCAATGCATGCAGAACATGTGAGTCGAATGCACACAAGCAACAGAAGGAAACTCTGCAACTGTACCCAATTGCTGAGCGCCCTTGGGAACGCCTAGGCCTAGATATTTTTACATATGCTGGAAATAGCTACCTAGTTATATTTGATTCATTTTCAAATTGGTTGGACCTGCATTTGATAAAGAATAAATCTTCCAAAGCTGTTATTGGGGTATTAAGAAGAGTGTTCTCTGTGTTTGGTTCACCAGGTTGTATAACATGTGATAATATACCATTTGATAGTTTGTATTGTAAAAATTTTGCGAGAGAATGGAATTTCAAAATCATCACTAGAAGCCCGAATTATCCACGCTCCAATGGCCTCGCTGAGAAAGGAGTAGGAATAGCAAAAAATATAATTAAGAAATCAGTAAAAGAAGGTGATATTGAAATCTCATTGCTGCAATACCGTAATACACCTCTCAAGCATATTGGTTACTCCCCGTCTCAATTGTTAATGAGCCGGATTTGTAAAACTAAAATACCTATTAGTTCAGAGTTATTGCAACCTAAGTTATGTGAAAATGTGCTTGAGAAGCTGCAACATAGGCGCAATACATATAATAAGTATTATAATAGAAGTGCCAAAGAATTACCACCGTTAACAAATAATACTGATGTTACAGTATACAATCATGTTCAGAAGAAGTGGGAACCAGGTCAAATAGTTAGCCAACATGGGACACCAAGGTCTTATATGGTTTTAAATGAAAATGGAGACACAGTCAGACGCAACAGAGTAGATTTAAGAGAATCATTAAATGTGTTCAAAACAGCTTCTGGACATGATAATATACAATGTAGTCTGTTCAATCCTGATTCAAGTGACCCGCCCCAGTGTGAAGTGAATATCTTGCCCACTGAGCAAAGAGAGTCCTGTAGAAACCAAAGAGATAGTGTTCATGGATTGCCTCTTGTGGAGCCAGTCTATGAACCATCACTTAAAACTACTAGGTCGGGTCGCTCTGTAAAACCCCCTGAACGCTTAGATCTATAAGAGGGAGGATGTAATATATGTGGTGCCATTGTTAGGCAACCAACATGACAGCAGCCTCGTGGGGACTTGACCTGTCATGTTAGGGCAGTAAACATGTGGGTGTCAGATTATAAAGTATCACAATAAAAGACCTGGAATAAAACATTCTTATTTATTCATCCTTATACCCTGGCAGGTTTACCAGGATATTACATTTCTATTTACAAAAAACACTGGTCTTTCTTTTATTTGTAAGAATCCATAGGCGTGGGAAACTAAAATTGAGATAATCTACTTCAAAACTTGAAAAAAAAATATTTTTTTTATTTTATTCATTTATTTTTTATTTGTCATCAAACGATTTTTTCGCATGTATATCGTTTTCAATTTGACTAATAATATCCAAATCATTATTTTTGAACATATCCAGGTGGCTACAAGGCTTTTTTCGTGGATTCGTTTTTTTTTAGTTCCTCTCTATAAAGTATATAGGCATTCACAATACATGCATCTATAAAGTAACATAGAAGCTTCACCCACCATCTTCTACTTTTCCAACAAATGGAATATGCTGCCATTCTTTGATCAAAGCGGTCAACAGCGCCCCTGTATTCATGTAATCAACTATAGAAGATGGACACTCAACAACTTCTCTCTCTCCTTTTTTATTCGTGCGAAGAACGTGGCCAATTTCAGCAGCATTGTGCATATTACTACACATAGTAACTGCTTTTACCCCTCTATCTTTCCATTTGGTGATAGATATCCCATCAGACACTGCCTATTTTATTAGACAAGTCTATTTGCCCCATCGCGCATCGCCAGCTTTTTGTCTTCTTTCAATTTCTCTTTTGATACATATTTTCTAGATTCTCTGATTGTTCCACAACCAAAAAGAGATCTCTCTTTTAATTGTTCCAGAAGTGGTATAGTGGTATAGAAATTGTCGAAATAAATACAATATCCCTGACCAAAGAAATTTTTAACTAAATTTAAAACAACACCTTCTCCTAAAGTATCATTTGTCGTCGTTTCTTCTTTACCTTGGTATATTATAAATGCAAATAAATAGCCAGTTTCTAAACAAGCCAAAGCCCAAATTTTTATTTCTCTCTTTATCTGCTTCATGGGCATAATATTGTTTTAGACTGGGTCCGCTCTTTAAAAGCAACCATGCTTTCGTCTACTGCAACATTTCGGCTTGGTTTAAACGATCGGCAAAATGTACTAGAGCAGTGTTCAATGAGTGGACGCTTTTTGTACAGTTTATCATAAGCTGTGGATCCACGAGGCGGCATGTTGTGATTGTCATTTAGGTGCAAAAGCCTGAGTATTTTAAAAAATATTTTGAGAGGAAATATTTCTGCTATTCTGTTATTGTGAAAATTAGGATTACGTAGGACAGTCTTAGTCCAAGAAGAAAATGGTTTAGTAGTATTTTCTACCTTTTCATCCTCTTCTTCACTTTCATGGGAAACCAGTGGAAGCTGCGACGAAGGCATGGAATTAGGATCGTCCACTGAATCATCGGAATTCACGTTAATCTTTCGTTTTCGAGGTAGCTGTGGTGTAGGAGTACCTGAGGATGTAGGTGTAAATAATAATGATCTATTATTAGTTGTAAATCATCATCAGCATCGGAATCTCCATTAACATCGGAGTTCTCGGCTTGTTCATCAGTACTTCCCTCCAATCGAGACACTGTAGAATTTAAGAAACTTAATCGAGTAATATGAAAACAAATAACAAAGGACATTAAAAAACATCAAGAAGACCGTATAGAACAAGTCATTGGACGAAATACTGACATTTTAGCGCTATTTACTGCCTACAATTTTGATTCTAGATTAAAGTTTAGCGATATTCAATTATAGATGGTAAAGTTTGTTACAATACTTTTTTTATTTGCAGGTAGCAAGTTTTGCCCTCTCAGAACCATCCTCAGGATCGGACGCCTTCGCCCTAAAAACAACAGCCAAAAAAGACGGATCTGATTATATTTTAAACGGTTCCAAAATGTGGATCTCGAATTCAGACCTAGCTGGAGTATTTCTCATCATGGCTAACGCCAATCCTTCTGCGGTGAGTAAACAAAAACATTATTTTCAGTTTTAACGAAATCTCAGTTAAACGGAGTCAATTTTGACATATGACTTTAGTTATGGTAAGGGTAAAGTGGTTATAACAATTAAATTTTTTTGTTAATAACAAATGAAATGTATCATTTAGCATTATTCAAAATAAACTATGGTATAAACTAAGTGTTGAAAGTTTAATAAAAGAAATTGGTATCAACATCACCACATTCCTCAATCATTTCTTACTAATTTGATTTTGTGCAAATTCTTTCTTGTTGATTCCGAATCATTAGTAGAAAAAAACATTTCCATGTCCTCCCATGAATCAGTTTCCAAATTTAAATCATAGAAAAAAACCTTCATAAAGAGTTCATTATAAAGAATGCCGATGGACTAAATACTGAATCTGCAATAAAACCATTAATAATTATTAAGTCTGTAATAAAGGGGAACTACTGTGCTTTTGCCAACAATAGAATTTATCAAAGTAGTTAGATCCACGATAAATCGTATCGATAAAGTATTCCAAGGCAGATAAAACCGAATACCCAACTAATGCCAATGTTCAAACTTTCTATTAAATAATTACACAGATTTTTTCGTTTATTTCACCGTTAATTATATAAATGCATGTCGCAAATAAAACAAATAAGGTAAAGTGTCCAAATACCGTTTCCCTAAGCAAAATCTTAAATTCTGAAATTTGATTTAGAGTTAAAATAATGGAAAAAATTTATTTAAGTAACTTAACTCTATGTCTAAGAGTTCTGCTACTACGATTCTACTAAATAAAATTTCCTGAAGTAAAAATAAATAAATAACAAAATAAAGCAAATTTCGGTTCTTTAAAAAATGGTCACAATATCCCAATTCCGTCCGCCACCCATTCCTAGTTAAAATGTATGATTTTTTTTGTAAAACAATATTTAAATAGTACTAATATCTGTTATAATACATTTATTGAGATAGGAACATATTTATACATTTTGATACATAAGTTCTATCTATTTACACCTCCAGACACAAATCACAAACAAAATTTTTGACCTTGGTTGAAGTTGATCACATCTCATGGCACCACTTGAAGCATTCCAAACACCTTATCCATTTTTCTACTCGCTTGTCTTGTGAAAAACGTTTTCCATAAATGGCACATGGTGCATCTTCATCACCAGAACTATCCTCATCATCTATTGATACCAGTGGAACTTCTGTTTCGTCCTCAGAGTCACTTGAATTTAAATCCCACTTCGTTGTTTTCCTCTTGGGACGTTTGTTCAATGTTGTGCCAGGATTTTCTTTATCTTCCATGATGAGACGTTTCTTAGCCTTTGACTGCCTCTTCTCTTCTGCCATTTGTTTCTTTTGTAAAGAGATTTTGAGAGAAGTTTTGTGAGGAGATCCAGTTACCAAGAATAAAGTACCGGCTCTAGAAGATGTGGCGCCTATCGACTCCGAAGGTGCTCCGCCGAGCAATTCTTCCTGTCACATTTTAATTGGAAATATTAACTGGAATATACTGGCCTGCTGCTGACATACAGGTTATGACTAAGGTTGTGGATCCAAGTTCAGCAGGAGAAAGTTTATGGACTTGATTTTTTCCCTTACAGGTTACTACTCTAGTAGCTTTGTGCTGGACTACAAATATCCCTCTTTCGTCTACATTAAATATTTTTGAGGGGTCAAAGTTTATTTTCTCGAGTTCGTGCTATAGGATAGAGAAATACTTGTCAAAATTTTCAGGGAAAATTAAAATTTATTGAAAGAAGAATATATGAAAAGATTCCTAAATCCATCCCGGGACGGATTTGAGAACCTCAAAGGGGACGGATTTAGGAATTCCGTTATATAAATCATGGCCGCTGTTCGTGACAAAACAACTACAACTACACGGCTGTGACAAATGAAATATAATACTCAAAAAGCATTCTATTATTATCAATCGATAAATCAGTTTAAACTTACCTTTAGGCGTCATAATAAGTATTTAAAGTGAATTACAAACTGTAGCAAGCTATCCCATAAACTATTTATGAAAAATTTAAGGTTAAGTGAACAGAACAAAGAATCACTGCCACTTGTACACTGGATCGTTTTGAAGAGTTGCCTTGCCCTCTCGCAAGGTTGCAGTACTGTCCGTAGAAGTTACAGTGGGGAACGAAATTAGGACAGGGGACGGATTTTGGGCACTTTACCTTACGCTTTTTTCGCAGTTTGTGTGTCAGTCAATTGATTTAAAATTGGACATTTGACAGTGTTGAACAAGTAAGCTGCGATTCCCTTGAAAACTGAGTTTAATTGCATCTGAAGTGTGAACCACTCACCTCAGTTTAAATAAGGTAAAAGAGCGAAAAAGAAAATGCTAATGTACATATCATCATCATCATAAGTGGCTCGACAATCCGTTGTGGATATTCACCTGCTCACACAGAAATCGCCACTCCTGTCGATTCCTGGCAACTTCCCTGCATCTTCTGACCCTTAGAATCTGTAGGTCTTTTTTCACATGATCAATCCATCTCCTTCGTGCACATCCTCTTTTTCTTGTGCCTCTGGTTTTGAAAATGTTAATCTCTTCGTGTTTTCGTGATGTTTTTATTTTCGACCCCAGAAGTCTTTCATCATTTTGAGATAAGGTCCACGTTTCAGCCCCATATATCAAAACCGGTCTTATTAAGGTCTTGTATATATTAAGCTTTACTGCACATTTTATATTTTTATTTTTTAAATGTTTCTGGAGACCTTGAGCAGTTCTGTTTGCTATTGCTATGCGTCTTTTTATTTCGTCGCTTGTTGTGTTTATTGCGTTTAGTATCAATCCAAGATATGTGAATTCTTTGACTTGCTCAAAAGTATGCTGCATATCTCGTACTGCTCATACTTCTGCACACTATAACTATATCGTCAGCGAATGCTAGAATTTGCATCGATCTATTTAAAATAGTTCCATTTATTCTAATATTTAATTGTCTGATTGCCTTTTCCAAGGCAATATTAAAGAGGAGACACGCCAGCGCGTCCACCTGTCTTGGACAATTGTTAAACCTTTCGAAACTTACAAACGCATCCGGTAAACTAAGAACAAGAAATAACTTAATATCAAAACTTGCTGGAACAACTTGGGGTGCTTGTGCAGATACTCTTCGGACCTCTGCTCTAGCTTTGTTTTTTTCAGTGGCAGAATATTGTGCACCAGTATGGCTAAATAGTGCACATACAAGCAAAATCGATGTCCAACTTAACCAAACCATGAGAATAATCACTGGAACAATAAAACCAACGCCAGTGAGATGGCTGCCTACTCTGAGCAATATTACTCCACCAGATCTACGCCGTATAGCAGCATTAGTGAGAGAGTACCAGAAAATTGTAGCCAACGTACAATTACCAATACATCAAGATATCCCAGACATCTCAAAAGAGCACCAGCTACTGAGATCTAGAAATCCTCCAATACGATCTGCCCGAAAAATTGGTAACTCCTATGATATACATATCGGACTATATTAAGATATCCACCCCAACTCAGGGTTTCATCGGATCAAATCTGCCCCGGTCCACTTGGGTAAGGCTTAATCCTATACATACCGGACATGGTAAATGTGCTGATTTTCTGCTCAGGTGGGGTCGTGCAGAAAGTCCACAGTGCGATTGCAGACAATCTAGACAGACCATAAGCCATTGTGTTTCAGACACAATGTTTGAATCGTGCCTACCGTGGAAACCTCCAGGACTTTGCGGAATGTTCCCCAGAAGCAATTGAATGACTATGTAAATTGGACATTAATATTTAGTGTCATTCATTCTATCTTTAGAACTATTAAAACTACTACCAAGCTTACTAATATATAATATATATATATATATATATATATATATATATATATATATATATATATTATATAATATATATATATATATATATATATATATATATATATATATATATATATATATAAATATATATATATATATATATATATATATATATATATATATATATATATATAATGAATACTGGATATTCGTGACTGTCAATTTAAACCAACAACAAAGTTTATTGGGGCTGCAGTCAGAAGTTTGGCCGGGATGTTACAGAAACACTCTTTTGACTTTTGGTCTAGCTTTCGGAATTGTTTAATTCCTTTATCAAGACACTGTAATTAGAAAAATGTGTAAATATTTACAATATATCACAAAATATCAGTGTACTTACTAGTCGTTGAGATTATTTGTATGAAGCTATGACACTCAACATTAATAACAAACATATACACTAAAACTTATACAATAATTAATACGATACATTTTAAAATTTAGTTAAAAATAATAAAAGTTCTAAAAAGTTTGTTTTCTACATCTTCTTGGTGTGTTTTAACTTACCCATAGAGAATAAAAAAAAAAACAAAAATAAAAATAGTATGATTAAAAATTCATTAGGAGTTCTTCATATGTTGTTAATAGAAGGTAATGTATTAAACCTGTGTTGATGGTATGCAACCTGTTTAGCATGCAGGTGTATTATGGTGTGTATATGTACCAGTAAGTCTTTGTGTCATTTTTGATGTTTAGTCAGTAAATAACAATAAATGTTACTCAATTTGTCTATATCGGACTTCTTATTTATACAAGACGCACTGGACTTTATTAAACACATTTCCAGGAAAACACGTTTAGAATGGTTATTTTCCCTTGCCAGAATACAGGAATCCTCGAAATTAAATTCATGTTTTAAACTTAATGCATGTTCTGTCAACGCGCATGCGTTAATTTTTTTGGTTTTTATGTCGCTGCGATGTGAGATCACCCTACTGTGAAAATTACGAGATGTTTCACCAATGTACACGTTTTTGCAATTAGCACACGGTATAGAATGAACAACATTCGATGATTCCTGTATTGTGAAAGGATCCTTTGTCTTTGTGTACAACTTCGATACCGTTTTCACATTTTTAGTTGCAATTTTTAAGCCACTAACATTTTTGAAAATGTTCATTATCTTAGGGGTTAGGACTGGAATATAGGGTAGGCAACCTAAATAAACTCATTTTTGGTACTACTTTTCCGTTGCAATTTTCTGAGAACCAAAATTCTCATAATAATGAGGTCCGACAACTGACATCGACATTGACACACAACACATCAGAGCTACCACAATCTAAAATAACGTATGGTTGCCTAACTACTACCACGCTTACTACTTAGTAAGCTTGGTAGTAGTTTTTTATTCTGTCGTTCATTTGTAAATCAAACTTTTTCGCTTTGAAAAACACGAATGCTATTACACAGAAATTTTCAAGCTACAATTTTACCAACAATTTAATGTTTTGACCACAGTTACCAAAGGGAATGGTGTGTTTGTTTAACACCTTTTATTCTTCACTCTACATTCGTAAGTTAATTTTCCATGTTTTTGTATAATATTACCTACCATCATTGTAATATTTTTTAGATTTGAAATGATGAAGCTTGTGAACACCACAAGCGAAACGTCTTCAAATATAAGAATGGAACTGTGATTTCCTTGTATTATTTCTCCTTTGACCGATATCCTCGTTGATCAAAAGAATATATATATATATATATATATATATATATATATATATATATATATATATATATATATATATATATATATATTTTGTATTTGTATATTTGTCGTACTGTGTAAGTCCATACGCTAAATAAAAAAACTTTCGAGCAACCCCGTATAATACACTTTCAGTCAAGTTATACCCAACCTTAAAGGTCGATTCAGACACATCAGTCACGTCTCGTCACAGTCCTGGCGCCGAACCGAACAATCCGTCATACAAAATATTCTTTAATAGAAATATGGCGCCGGCATTCACATTCATCAGTTGACGAACAGTTTGCCAGCTGTCAGATAGTTGATAGTTCTGTGACCAAACAGGACCGGTTCGGCGCCGAGACTGTGACGGGACTGATGTGTCTGAATCGACCTTTATTGTACACCCCTCGAGATGGGCGCCGGTAGTTGCGGACAAAAGACGGTCGACCACCAAGAGTCTCATCACATCAACGTTACGATATGGACGCTATTTTTAAATTTATCGTTTACGAAATATTTTACATGTACCTTTTTTCTATTAAACAATTGCATAGGATTTTTTCGCTTATTTTTCCGTTGAACTGTATAAATGCATGTCGCAAATAAAACAAATACGCTTTTTTTGAAGTTTGTTTGTCAGTCAATTGATTTAAAATTTGACAGTATTAAACAAGTGAGTTGCAAAAATCGTCCCTTGAAAACTGGAGTATCTGAAGTGTGAGCCACTTGCCTCGCCTCAATTTAAATGGAGTAAAAGAGCGGAAAAGAAAAGCTGTTAATGTACATATAAATCATATAAAATCGAAGACATTTGTCGGGATTATTTATATTGTTTTTATAAAACTGAAACAAGAAGCTATCGATAATTATTGTAGTCTGTTATAAAAATTGTGCTATTACAAATTTTAAAATCCAGTATATAACACTCCAATGAGGTTTCCAGCTCCCCACTCAATAGTTTTTATACAACTATAATACTAAAAAAATAAAGTTGTTTTTTTCTAATATTTATTCGTTGATAACATTTATCGGTGTTGACATAAATAACCTTGTTTTTTAAAATGTTGACTTATGCAGGCCATTCACGTTCCGACTTGTGGTACCACTTAGTAGGACTACTAGTTGGATGTTCGTCTCCACTCACGCTCCGACTTTCTATCCAACTAGCGGTCCAACTTCAGTTCTAGGTTATTTTCACGATGGTGTACATCGCTTAACCAAAAAATGTATCGAATAAACACTACGCAAAATATAATAATATGATATGTGTGTTTAAAAATTAGGTTTCGTTTCTCTAGTTATTTGTCTAGGGCTGAACTAATTAATTTTTTCAACTCTTGATTTTTATGACTTTTTAAGATGTAGGAAAAAATTATAGTTTTTAAAGATTTGTATAGGTATAAAATCTATAATTTATTTGTTTTAAACTAGAGCTGGGGTTTATTTTGTTGTGTGTGTGTCGTATATTTTTAATAGGAATAATTTTTCGTGCAATTGAAAGCTATTTTCTATTATTTTTTTGCGAACTAGGGATCTTTTGCTACAACTATGATTTAATTTTCATTGTTTGTTTATAATTCTTCCGTAGACAATCCGGAGTAACGGAAATTTACCTGTATAGGAATATCCGAAATAGATCTATAGAAAGGAAAATGATTTGCCCTAACAAAAAGGTAATTTTCGTGCAATTGAAAGTTTATTTTCTATTAAATATTCGCGAACTAGAGATCTTTGCGTAAAGTATTTCATAGAAATCTCATACGTAACAGGTGCCGAAAGTCAACTGACTGAGGAAATTTTCGATCCAACCTGTGATCCGACTTCCAACTTCACCATTCACGCTCCGACTTCGTCGCCAGTCGGAAGTCGGATCTTCAAGTCATCCCACTAGTCGTACCACTAGTTGTCCAACTAATCCAACTAGCCCACTCACGGTCCGATTTCAGATCCAACTGCAGAAGTTGGACCACTAGTCGTACCACAAGTCGGAACGTGAATGGCCTGCATTAGATCCATCCACTTTCGATTTTTAATTTTATCTTGAACGACGTTGTTTATACAGATTTTATCATAGCTAAACGTGCGCCACAAATACAGAGTCGTATTAAGAATTTTTCCAGTCATTCAAATTCAAATTAAAAAAGATAATGCCAGATGTTAAAAAAAATGGTATGAAAATATACGATCAGAAGTATTTTCGGCTAAAGGAGTTCGACAAGGAAGAATTATAATTTTTAAAATCTAGTTATCCAATTTTTTCATGGTATTATTGGAATAACGTCACTGGCTTATGTTTTATAAATAAAATTGTAAAAGCAGATTGAAGATATCTCCAAAACAGAATTTAGACCAGCGATTGTCAAACTTTTTTTACACGTACCACTGATATAAATTCTGCGTCAATCTCGTACGCCATATTAAAAAAGTAGATACTAAATGTTACAAAATAAAACTCAAAGTCTAACCCAGTTCAAACATTCAGTGAGAAGGGTGGTTCTTTAAAGTCACAACAAGTGAATCGATATCAGGATCAATTGTGCTTAGTTTCATTCGTAAATTTTGATCAATATTAAGCCTACTGAAAAATTTATTTTTCACTTGTAGCATAGCAGAAAATCCAATTTCACATAGGTGGGTGGGTGTAAAAGAAAGGAAACATAACAATGCTTTTTTTGATAAGGCTTGATATTAATTTTTAATATTTAGCCAGAATTTGGCTAGTTCTAATTTTGAAAACTCTATTTTCTAACCTCCAACACAAGTTAGTTTTATTAAAGACTCTTTTTCCTCCTGTTTTAATGTTTCAGGAATGTTTTTCAAAATAAATAGTTGTCGTATCCAAAGAAACTGAGCTTTGTCTTCGTCAAAATATTCTTTAAAACTATTAATTAGCATTTGACAATGCTGTTTTATGTTAAAAATAAGATCATCTTTAATCTTTATTTCATGCTCAAGCACAAAGTTTTCTAAATTGGTAAACGACTGCAAGCCTTTATTTGAAACACTATTTTTTATCATATAACATTTCTTGATAAAAGCATTTATTTTGTCGTTTACAAAAAAAATGGATTATGTGATTAACCTTGTAAGCTTAAGTTTAGGTCATTTAATCGATTAAATAGTCTGTTAAGTAAGCTAGTGTTGTGAGCCACAATTCATCTAGTAACCAATCACGCAGTTCAAAATTGGTTTCCATTAAAAACACATGTACTTCAGAACGCAACTCGAATAACCTGTTCAATATTTTTCCTTTTGATAATCATCTCTGTGTGTAGCAATAACTGAATATGATCACTTCCTATTTCAGAGCATAATTTTGAAAATAAACGCGAGTTTAAGGCTCGAGAACATGTTTAAATTCACCTGGCATTCGCTTTGCTACCAAAGCTTCCCTGTGGATACTACAATGTGTAAAAGTACAATTTTCTGCTACCAGTTTTACTTAGGCAGTTACACCTCCGTATTTTCCTGTCACGGCTCGGGTAAGATACGAACAGAAACCAACGCATTGTTTCCAGTCTAGTCAATTTTCCACAATTGATTTTCTTGAATATTTCATCGGCAGTAGTACGTTCCGTTAACGCCTCGCAAAATAAGTGACGTTTTCATCTTTCTTGGCGTGTGCGTGTAAAAACACTTGCAATAAGTTGTTTCATCTGTCTTTCCTTGTCTAAGCTCGATTCGTTTACCTCCTCCAGTGGCAGCTATCTGTATTCGTAAAGAGGCCCAACTTATCACCGACACCGTATCGGCCAAACGCATCGGTGTTATTGCTACAATAGTGGGAGGCGTAAGTGGTCTTTTCATTATTTTCTCATCGCACTTTATCATGACGAACGTGACTCGCACAATTGAATTACGCATCTGTGTATCAGAGAGAGACAAATATTAAAAATTCCGTAGTAGCTTATTTCAGGCACACGCCAAAAACGATGAAACCGAGTTTTACTCCTCTTCGATTTTGGTTTGAAATATATATCGCACATAAACCATAAGCTAAGCATAGTTTGTTATATCTGTGCTCTCATCAAGTTGTATTGCAAAAAATACTATTTTTTATCCGATTTACCAATTTTTCTTTTAACATTTAATGCCATTATTTCAATCCTACGACGTACGGTATCATTGGATTATGGTAAAATACTAAGCTGTTTACCTGAATTCTCCTCAAAAATACACGTTACCATATCTTGTGCGATAGGCAGAACTAGTTCTTCACCGATGGTATGTGCTTTTCCACACTTTGCAATTCTTAAACTCACAAGGAAGGATGCTTCTACTTCTTTTTGGTTGCTGACGGTGAAATTCGACATTCATTTTTTTGTACCTCTCATCTCCGTTAACTTCCGAACGAAGTAATCCTTAGGTTTATTTTCCCTGAAACACTGAATGTTTTGTATTAAGGTGGCGTTTTAATAACGCCGTCGTGAATGTAAATCCCATATTAATGTATTCAGGATCATATTTCCTAACCGCCAGTTTTAGTTTATTGAAAGAACTCTTTTTGTCATCACTCTGTATAGGCTCCGACTCTGAAGTGGAGCTCCATGCACCGGGATTTACAGATGTTCTGTTGTCTCTTTTAAGCCACTTGTCCATTTTTTATATGCAAAAATTAGCACGAATCAGTAACAGTAAATTACTCGTTTCGACAAAACCAACGACAACGATTGACGACCACGAGCAAACTGATAGGATAGCGTGAATGGACGTGAATTAAGGGTGGTGACAATTTGCCGTGATTCCATTGTTGTCAACAATGAATAAGACATTACGCGCTTGTGGTCTGCTTGTGGTTTCAAACTCACAGCGTTGCCATACACAATATAAAAGATAACATTATTTGTTAGTAAATTTTATTAAAATTCTCCGTTTCTTCTAGTTTCTAGAGTACCACCTTTAACTGCTTTGCGTTCCATCAGTGGTACGCGTACTACAGTTTGAGTACGGTTGATTTAGGAAAGTGAAACAGTTTTTTTACTTTGGAATTCACAACTTTTGTCCTGGCCCTCGTATTACAGTACAATCGAATGATAAATTACAAACACTTTGTATTCATCTCGAACAATCTATACTCATTTATTGTCGTACGTAATTATTTACCAAATAACGTCAAACTTTAGCCATTACGCAATGCTAACTCTTAAATGGTTAATCGTAACTTTACATTTGTACATAGGTCAGACGCTATCGATTAAAAAGTCATTAATAATTAGTTGCTGCAATTATTTGCATAAAATGAAACAAATATTTATTCAAAGTTATTCTCTGCATTTAGAGGAAAAATATTTTTTTCTAGTACAATGAACAATTAGATAAATATTTTAATTGTTTGTACAGGATGGGCATCTTTAATTGAAGTTCATACGAAAGATGCACCAGACGAAAAATACCGTAAAAATTATGTCTTCTTCTTCTTCTTAGCATTCTATCGTCATTTTTTTGACATAGGCCTCTCAAAACTCATTCCATCGACCTCTATCTTAAGCAACATACTTTCAAATTGATCCGGCTATTCTTTTTACGTCGTCCCACCCATCTCATCTGTGGTCTTTCTCTTGATGCACCTTTATAATGTCTCCAATGTTCTATTGTATATAGTTATTTTATAAAGCAACTGTCATTAATTCCAACTTATGTTCAACTCTCATTTGTTACCATTGATCGTCATTGAACCAAATGTTTTACGTCTTAAAGAAATTGGTATCTCGCCTTTAAAGATGTCTTTGAGTTTTCCATAGGCTGCTTATGCTAGGTTTATTCTTCTTCGTAGTTCGCATGGTTGGTTGTCTCTTGTGATCTTTATTTCGTGTCCAAGATACATATATTTTTCCACCAGCTCTAATTGGATGTCTCCAATATTGATATTTTCTCTATGTACTAGATTTGTCATGAATTTTGTTTTGGAGATGTTTATTTTAAGACCCACACTGGCACACAGTAACTGAAGTTGTTAATGTAGCATTGTACATATCTCCTTGAGGTTGTCCGAGAACAAAACCATGTCGTCTGCGAATTTCAAATATATTAATCTTGAGTTTTGAGTTTTTCCATTAGGGCTTTGCCATGTCCATCTTCTCTGAGGTTTCCTTTTAGAAAAACTGTTCATTTGGAATAGTTCTCTCATTAAAATGCGTTAAATAATAAATTTCTTTCTGGTACATACAATTTTTTTAAATAACATATTTTTCTATACTTCCATAGAATAACATTAATTTGATTTGCAGGGCTACAAAGGAATCACGTGCTTTATCGTAGACAGAGATACCCCCGGCTTCAGCGTAGCCAAACCAGAGAATAAACTTGGAATCGTAGCTTCTGGAACCTGCATGTTAAACATGGATAACGTCAGAGTGCCAGAAACAGCCATTTTGGGTGAATTCGGACAAGGTTATAAAATAGCAGCTTCCATTCTCAATGAAGGAAGGGTTGGAATCGCTGCTCAAATGATCGGATTGGCACAAGGATGTTACGATCACACAATACCGTACACTCTGGAGAGACAACAGTTTGGAAAGCCAATTTTCAGCTTCCAGGTTAGCATATTGTCAATTTTATTTGGTTAATAATACGTTTAGGTGCTCAAATGTCAAAAGTTAAGTTCTGTTTCGTTGAATTTTCTAGCATTAGTTTTAGAAATTTTTTATTTAACTTGAAGTGAATATATAATCATAATGAATTTCACTATTATTGTACTCAAGACTGTTTTGCAAATGACATTTTAAACCTAGTTAAGTAGTAAGACTCTATGAATGAATGCAATATATCAAAAAATCTAATACGCGAAGTAATTATTAGTTAACAACTTTATACAAAGAATCGATACTGTTATAAAAATTAGACAGGCTTGGGCGAGGTTCTGTCATGTCGATCATTGTGTCTTCTCCATTCTTCTGTTGTCTCTTCTTTGCAAGGCCCATAGATAGTCCACAATATCTTTCTTTCCAGTACTAGTAATTTTGTCGTTTCCCGCTGGTTCAGAGTACATGCAGTGTCTACAATTTGTTTTGGATCAGTGCCTGATATTGGCGTTCATTACCAGGTAAATCGATCCTTGAAATGTCCCATCTGTTTCCTTGTTGGCGTTGCTTTGGCTATCTCGTCTTTAGTCTTGTTCTCATTTTTGTTCTGAAGGAAGTGGTCAGAGTCACTTGCTGCTCCCCTCAGACTTTATGCTCTGATGATATTGCTAGAATGTCTTCCATCGATAAGCACATGGTCTATCTGGTTTCGTGTGATTCCGTCATTTGACACCCAGGTTACTTTATGTATATCTTTTCTTTGAAATTGTGTAGTTTTTACTACCATATTGTTGGCTACAGCGAACTCCGCCAGTCTTGATCCGTTATCATTAGTGTTATCGTGTAAGCTATGTGTGCCGATAACCGCTCTAAGATGGTCCTCTTTACCTAGTTTGGCATTGAAGTCTCCCAGTATCATTTTGACGTCGTATCTGGGTACTGTTGTTCTAAAATTTCATAAAATTCCTCCTTGTTCGTCTTTATTTGCTTCTTCCGTTGGTTCGTGGATTGAGAGGAGGATTAGGTTAAACCATTTTCCATTGAGTCTTAGAGAAGACATGCGCTTGTGGATTGGTTTGAAATCAATCATGGCAGACTTCAGTTTTCCGTTAACTACAAACCCACATCCAAATTCGTGCCTTTCTTCTCCTGAACAGAAAACCAGTGAATTTTCCATTTGCACATTTCTCGATCCTGTCCACCTCATTTTCTAAATTGCTGTTACGTCCATCTTATATTTTTCCATCATGAAAGGGCTCGAGGTCAGATTTGTAGCTGTTCCTTTTGTTCTGGTTTATTTTCTTGTTTGATAATATTTGCTTTAGGGGTCGGAACAATATCCTGTGGGCTTATAGCAAAAGTGTAGTGCCCCTTGCCCTTGGAATTGCTGATTAAATCACATGAAGTACTGAAATAAGGCAGTGGACCGGGCTGGAATGTTAAAGTACTTGACTTTGGCGAGTCTTAAGAGATTAGAACGAATGTAGTTTGTCTGCGGTTATTGAACTGAAGCGTTGGATGCAGAGGTTGCTGGTCGGAAATCTATCTCTCCAGAAGGCGGCTTCTCTTTACTTGCAAATGAGAATCTGCTAATTTTTTTCCATGAAGAGAGATAGAATCTTAAACGGAAATTTCTGTGGTCATGGCTGCAGCAAAATCCGCGTCAGTAAACTTCTGTCTGTTTATAGGAACTATGCCACATTTTCCAAAC
Organism: Diabrotica balteata; assembly: GCA_918026665.1. Lineage (NCBI taxonomy): Eukaryota > Metazoa > Arthropoda > Insecta > Coleoptera > Chrysomelidae > Diabrotica > Diabrotica balteata. Next base: position 3,420,032 of record OU898281.1, on the reverse strand, counting down.
CCCTTTACCGCAATAGTTGCAGTAGCTGCAAATGGAAATGCCTCTCCAAGAAGTTTAGATACCTGATATTGTGTCACTAATCTACCAGGATTATTACTCAAGAATCTTTCGATCGCTTGGACATAATAAGTATTGAAGGGCCCATCAAAGAAACATCGAGTGGCTACAGCTTATGACTACAGTGGGGGAATGAAAACTACAGTTGTGTGATTTTCTCTAGCCCTTTCAATGAAATCTAGATTTTTTGTATGGATGGAATGTCCATCAAGTATGAGCAAAACTGGGTCGTCTTCGGATGGCTTCGCAAACTTCAAGAAATGGTCAAACCATTACATGAATGTCTCAGTTTGCATCCACCCTGACAAACAAAAGCTGTTCCAGGTGAAGCGCCGTCTTGAAGTTGTGCTGAGAACACCTCTCTATGCAGATATAAGAGATCCGACTTGCCGTCGCCCTTTTAGAGCAAAAACCTTTGAAGACTTTTACTGGACAGTCGTTAGTCCAGTTTCATCAACATTGTAATGCCTATGAGGAGGATACAACTGATGTTTTTGAACATCCTTCAAAATGTCAAAAAACTTGGTTACATACGTTTTGTTAAATTCTTGCTCCCTTGCTGCTGAAGTCACCTCAGGTTTTCTTAACGCAAGCTCAGGATGGCGCTTTCTGAACCCAATCTTTTCCCGTTAATTTTGTTTCTTTATTGAAAGCATGGGGATGCTATTCCGTTCAGCCAGTTGGTAAGCAAGGAGGTGCAAATCAGCTACAGTAATTCCAAAAAAAACGTACCTCTATCTCCAAGAGATAATTTGCCAATTGCTGTTTTTGTTCTTCGTTAAAAACAGCTCGAAAATGGCCTTATTGTCAGTGGCATCTTGATTTTTATTTAGTAAACGACGTTTTAGTGTGTTCCTAGACACATTGTAAGTTGTAGCAGCAGTTTAATAAGGCATTCCGACTTTCTTCACGACATCGATTGCTCTTGCAAAATTTTCAAGAACTCTTTAACAAATGATCAGAACAGCTGACAAGTTTCACACATCTAAAATGCCGTTCAAATAAAAGAGTTGACGGGCCTGTCGCTGTGTATCAACACCGTACTGTCCAGTAACAACCAGTGACCACTATGCCCACCCTTCCCCTATATGTCAAACACATGCAGCACACTTTAAAGGACTTTATATAATATACTATTTATTTGATCAAGTTCACTTTTGGTATTTATTTTTTAACAAGTGTGGCAAAATAACAGACGCGAATAACTTCGCAGCTCCACCTGTGGACTCCACTTAGAATCTGAGCTCTAGATTATGTTTCAAATTATGTCATAGTTAATTTTGTTTTAAAAAACATTTTTCTCTTTTTTTTTTCTCAGGGTATGCAGTACCAGATAGCCGAAGTAGCCACCCAAATCGAAGCTGCTCGTCTTCTCACCTACAACGCGGCCCGTATGGTGGAAGCTAAAGTACCATTCGTGAAAGAAGCCGCCATGGCTAAATACTACGCTGCAGACATTGCCCAGAACGTTACCGTCAAATGCATAGACTGGATGGGAGGAGTTGGCTTCACCAAGGACTTTATTCAAGAGAAATACTACAGGGACGTCAAAATCGGCAGCATTTACGAAGGTACTGCCAATATGCAACTGAGCACCATCGCTAAATTAATCGAGAAGGAATTCAAGCAATAAATTCGATGATACTGAACTGATCATTTCACTTTTCAACTAGCGTGCAACATTTTTACAAAACTAAATTTAAAATGATTGGCCTTCTTATGAAATCACTTTAGAATGGCCATATAAGCTTGTTAAAGCGACGCATGTCTATAAACATACTAAATATTAAAAATAAACACAAACAAATCTCGGAATATGGCAAAAATGCGTCCAAAACCCATATTGTTAACCCAATCGTACTACCAATGCATTTTAGATATTTTATAAAGTATTAGCATGGTATTAACAAAACAATCACACTTTCAAAAATATCTCAAACTCCTTAAATAGAAGAACTATATCACAAACGGGCTATCAATAGGAAAAAATCGTTTGCTTGGCAACAATGGTGTTAGTTAATAGAATTCCGGCGAAACTTTTTAGATCTGTTGATAGATGGCGCTGGTATTTAATTGAATTATTTTAATAATATAAATAATTACATAATATATTAAAAATTTTCGCACGAAAAAACTCCATTAAGATATTTTTAAACATATCCTTTATATGGAGACATGTGCCAAAATAATAAAGCAAGCATTTCATAAGAAACTTCTGTAAATATCAAATTCATCGTTCATGCGGTATTTTCAGTATATTTAATTTTTTTATAAGTTTAATATAATCGTCTATTGTAATTCGTTAAATGAATTCTCTTTGTATATATTTAATATATTTTTATAATTATATAAGTATTTGTCAATAAATGATTGTTCTAAAAGTGTTTATTTGTCAATTTCCCATTTTTTCTGTGTATATATGGCGACAGTCTTCAATTTTAGAGTAGGGGCCGGGGAGTTGCCCAAAATGGGGACCCCATCACATTTTGTGACATCAAATGAAAATTTGTAATAAATAAAATATTTTACACAATTATGTAGTTAAAGTATGTCTTCAGGTACCAGAAAACAGATATTGAGTATTTAACAAAAATTACGTAAGGACAGAAATAGGCATTTTTAAAAATGTGGAAATACCTCGTTTTTCAAGAAAGACTGGGTAAAATGGGGTACATGGAAATATTAGGTTATTTTTTAATTAAACATGTAATGAAGTAGTGCACACTATTATACAGTAGGTTCAGTATGAACAGTATTAAAAAATAAAATTCAAACTATATAAAAGTATCATCATCTTCTTCACAGCTTGAATAAGCTTCATGTGCCCAACCACCACATTTGCAGCACCGAATCCAATCTTCCTGATTGAAACAATTTTTGTACATCTCGTTGAAAAAATTGTTGGATAGACAAACCATTGTTTTATTTCATTTTCTTGACACTTCATAAGGTATCTCATTTTGTCTGCAGGAGATGAGAGGTGCGATCCACCAAATGAAAGATAATAAAGCGGCTGGTCTAGACGATATACGAACAGAACAAATAAAGCACTTTGGATCAAAAACACTAGAGTGGCTCGTAAAAATGATTAACTGTTGCTTCCGCACATTCCAAATCCTCAAAATCTGGAGGAAGGCTGACCGTCTTAAACCCAGGAAAGCATCCGGCAGATACAAAGAGTTTTAGACCTGTCTCTCTTTTGTATCACCTTTTCAAGGCGTTCGAAAGGATGATACTGAACCGGATCGCTGAATCTGTAAACACTAAAATTATTCCTGATCAAGCAGGGTTTAGACCCGGAAAATGCTGCTGTAGTCAAATTCTTAATCTCACCCAATATATTGAAGATTGGTTTGAACAGAAAGAAATAACAGGAGTAGCGTTTATAGCCTGCCGCCTATGAGAGTCAACCATCAATGGTTCCTGGTAAAACTCTACGAAATTACAAAGGATTTCGGACTAACAAGGTTAATGAAATGTCTTCTCCAGAATAGACGCTTATACGTAACGCTTCAGTCCAAGATCAGTCGGTGGAGGGATCAAAAAATGGACTCCCACAGGGAAGTGTCCTCGCGCCATTGTTATACAACATTTACACCAACGACCAACCCAAAAACCAACAAACAAGACAGTTTATTTACGCGGATGATACAGCTGAGACAGCTCAGGGAATTACCCTCAATGAAGTCGAAGTAATACTAACAGATGCCCTAGAAGACTTAAGGTCGATTCAGACACATCAGTCCCGTCATAGTCTCGGCGTCGAACCGCTCCTGTTTGGTCACAGAACTATCAACTATCTGACAGCTGGGAAACTGTTTGTCAACTGATGAGTGTGAATGCCGGCAACATATTTGTATTAAAGAATATTTTGTATGACGGATTGTTCGGTTAGGCGCAATCACTGTGACGAGACGTCATACAAAATATTCAGTTGTCAGATAGTTTGATAGTTCTGTGACCAAACAGGACTGGTTCGGCGCCGAGACTATGACGGGACTGATGTGTCTGAATCGACCTTTAGCACTATACTATGATGAAAACCATCTGAAGCCCAATCCTACAAAAACCCAGGTGTGTGCTTTCCACCTTAGAAACAAGTATGCCCGAAGCACATGGCAGGTGGAATGGCGTGGTCAGATGCTGGAACACAATGAGACGCCAAAATACCTCGGAGTACCTGGATAGAACTCTGTCTTATCGATATCACTGTCAGGATATCAAGAAAAAAGTAAGCGCTAGAAATAATATCATCCGCAAACTAACAAACACAAAATGGGGAGCACAACCACACACTCTCTGTACTTCTGGCGTAGCATTATGTTTTTTTGCTGCCGAGTTTGGAGCACCAGTATGGGAAAACTCTGCTTACGCTAAAAACGTCTGTTGAGTTAATGTTGGTTCATATATCTGGTTGTCTGAAACCTACACCTTCACAGGTTCAGAGATAGAACAAAAGAAGCAGGAGACGGATCGAAGATATACCTTGTATGAACACCAAGTTCAGCCAAGTAGATTAGGATCTCGGAAAAGCTTTCTAAAAAAATCATGATCCCCTTTCCGAAGAACCAAAGACGGGGCGAATACACCTGTGTCAGCTACAACACATTTTGCTCTCTCAGAGGAAATGGCTGCTGGACACAATTGTCGTATCCCATATCGAAAGCGCTAAACAGACTAAGAACTGGCATTTCAAGTTGTGCTAGTAACCTGAAGAAATGGGCTACCAGGACAATGATACCTGTGACTGTGGTGCGGTTCAATAGTTCATCTACTATCATGCACAGAGATGAGAGAGACCTGCAATGAAGATCTATTTTTAGGGAATGACAGGGCCATCTATGTGGCCAACCATTGGAAATACAAAATTTAGAGTTGTGTGTGTTCCAGACACACAATAAAGCATACTTCTATTCTATTCTTTATAGTTTATACTATGTGTGTGTGTGTTCATAAAGAGGGGATGGCATTGGGTAACCTTTTTGTCACAAATGTTAAAAAGTTAAGGATGTCATAATTAAATATTTTAGTTTTTAAGAAACTGTATGATAAAATCTTTAATAGATGTTGTGTGGAAGCTTAGTATGTGTGAAGTATTTAACGGTAAACTTACATTCTGCTCTTGAAGTTGGACAATTAGTACTTTTGTAGGATATTCACTAAGTTCATAATTAAATATATGCTTTAAGCTGTCATAGAGTTGTTATCACATGAACAAAGAGAATTAATATGCATTCCCATTTTAGCTAAATGTGCAGGAAAGTTGACATCTTAAATAGCTTAGTAGAATCAGCTAACATGATAATCAAATATATGTGTGATGTTACATGGAATAGTTTATACTATCAAACTGGGAAATAAATTGAAACAACAAATATGATTTTGTTTATATTTTTTACATCATTAAATGATAATTTTCTAATATTGATAACACTAGTTAACAATCTTGCATATCTACATGTTTATACAACTTATACGTTTATATTACACATTCTTACAACTATTTAGGATCATGAGGCAACTTAAATCCAACCATTTTAGCAGTATCTGACACTGTTCTCTCACCCTTTCCATGATATTCTTGTTGAATCTCATCACTCAATCTAGTGCTCTTCAAGTAGCACAAATAAGTCTTTGCCATGAACTCCATTTCTTGTCTAGCTTTACACAGTTGCTCATCTGTAGTTTTGTATTTTCTGAACTGACTTATCACATATTGCAGCATCAGGTTATTCTTTAAGTTACCTTCAGGCAAGACATATCTTAGTTCACTAATGATTTGCCTTATTGTGCAGATTTTTGACGCCATGTTTTCAACACTCTGAAGAAATAACCAAGCATTAGTTCATTAAATCATATTTATTTAAAAAGTCTTAAATATCTACATCTAAGTCTTAAAATTACAAACTATTCACAGCATTTATAATAAATTCTATATCATTCTGTTTATAACCAGGTTCTTGATTATCCTTCCATACATCTGGACAAACTAAATTCATTTTAGGAAAAACATGCACAGCAATGTCACTGAATACCTCATAATACTTAAATGTATTTATGATGGCAACTTCAAAAACGTAAGGTAAAATTTTTGTTATATAATTTGCACACTCTGCCACATGTCTAGTAGAACTTGATTCTATAATCTTGTTAAAACTGTTAGCCACAATAACACAATGACCTAGGTTAAGACCCCAGTTAGCCCAAATTAGGTTATTGGTTAATTGTTTAGAACAGTGAGGCATATAAAACAAAACTGTTTTATTGTTATTTATTGAGTATTTTCCTTCTAAGTTTTCATTTAAAATCTCAATTTCAAATGAACGCAATATCTCTTTGTCTGTTCCACTAAAAATAGGATCATATACCGAAATTTTTGAGCCAAATTGATCACTCAAATTTAAGAGCACTGCCAATTGGAATCTTGCTATCAAACACTCACCAATTCGGCCCAATCCTAAACAAATTATTTCAGATATTCGGGGATTGCCTAAACTTTCCAATCCTTCTTTGAGCGATGCTTTTACAGAAGCATACAAATCTGTGGTGATAATTTCAGCTTTAGCTATGGAAATCCGTCTAAAAGTAGGGTTATATTTATATATGTGTCAACTTATACAACTTAACTTACCTAACAGTTTGTTCTAAATCAATATCTGATTCCGTAGAGGAATTGTTAAGTTTAAGAATATCCTTCTTATTAGGACTACGTCGTTTTCGTTTATATGATACCGTTTTAAATTCAGAATCGCTATTTTCGTTCATGTCACAGATCACCTACCTCCTGTTATTAGTGGTCTGTGGTTCATGTCAAAAAATCCATTTATGTCAATAAAATGTCACACACAAGTCGCAATGTGGTCGCAATAATAAATTATAACCAATGACGTATAATATATTAGACTCGGTGAACGCTTTAAAAAGTGTCCAAAACATGAATACCTTTGTTATTGTTTATTGTTTTGATACGAAGATGCACGAAGTTCATGATTTCTTACGAAGCATCACGAAGTTGATCTTGTGTTTGAAAACATCATGGACGTATAAAAACATTTTCTCCATTTTGTGTGACAAGCAAATTTTATTTTAAATTCTTGAGAGTTATTTACTTACTATTTTAGTAAAATGTCATACTATTTTATCAAAATAATTATTTCTCTTATAGACGGGAACAAAAAGAAATCATAAATATTTAATTTTAATTAAAAAAATAATTATTGTCATTAACATATAAATGAGCACGCCGCTGTTGTGATAAACATACCTTCAACCTTGAGCCGAGATCTTTCGGACACTTGATTCTATAGCGAGAATAGGGGACTGCGTAGTCTATATATTATACGTCATTGATTTATAACAATAATTATCAACTTTTTAAATAAATATTTATTAAAGATACTAAGTTCGATCTAATTGTTAGAGTTTAAATATATATAACTACAAATATTTTAATAACTACTTTATTTATTATTCGAGTCTACACTTAATTTTGATAATTTAAAACATGTAGTACATAACTGGTTGCATAACTAAAACGCGTTCAATCAGAATTTATTTAATATAAAAAATCAAAAATTGTAACTCAGATATTATTTGTATGTTTACTGAATATAAAATAGTATAAATTTAATTGTGTGAATATTGTCCATAGTTTAGTAAACATCTGTTTTGATAATTACTCGTTCAATAACATTTAGTGTACGACTGGTTGCATAAAGGTAATAATAAATTTCTAAAAATATTCAAAATAAAAAAAAATTCATAACTTTTAATAAACAGCCTTGTTGAACATTACTAGCTACCTATTTACATTTATAAAGCGTATAAAGTTGTACTCTGTATAACACAACATTCATAAAATCTAAAATTACGCTGGTAATGTGGTTCTATTTGAATATTCCCAGGATCCTTCATCTTGCGGTGCCGTCGGTTGAACAGGATGATACTTTATTACTCCATTTCTTCGTAGCACTGTGTGACTCATAGCCAATTTGTTTCTTCTCCAAGCTAATATAGCTAGCACTGAAAAGCCAATAACTATTTCGAAGCATATTAAAGATACCAAAATTATGCTGGCTGTGTAGCTTTCCATCAAGAGTTTAACGCATATTCCGGTAATCACCACAATGAGAATAGTTATGATGGTGAATATCACTAACCATAGGCTACATTTATCTGGAAATAAATGTAATGATTTATTTATAAAACTACAATATCCATACACCACATATTTTAAATTAACAAAAATATACTAGTACCTATTACACGTTTCAATTGTATAATATACCAAAATAAAATGCAATATGATTTATAAAAAAGCGATCAGTAATGAGATGTGCAGCAAAAGGCCGCACAATATAAAAAGCTGAGCAAATATTGGAGAAAACGAAAATGTATCTGACAAACTGCCGATTATCGTTCTGTGAACTACTTGTTCCATGTTTTTGATAAATTTTTGATCATTTTATGGTTTACAATTTATGATACATTCTATTCATAGGGTAATATAAGATCCTTTACATTTAGTTTTCAGTTAGCTATTTACATTTACAACAGTTGTTTAGGAATAGCAATAGATAAGATGAAATTTTTGATGACGCTAGACATTATTCGAAAAAGAGCAACAGATAAGACTGTTTTATTCCAAGCTAACTACGATAATAGCGTAAATCTGTATCTATATCACAAACGTAAATATTTCTGCATATCACATACGGACTTTTATTATTTTACCTTTCGTATACAAATTCATCCAGCCTTATCACAAGAGATATATTTATAAATGACTCACGCACTTGTACTTGCACGCTTAGGTATAAATTATCACTAAAAAAAATGCAAATAATATTCGTCCTTACCAGTTACTGTAGTTGTAGTAGTAATTCCTGTTACAACTTTGTTATGATTAGTATTGACCTTCGTTTTAGCCGCCGCCATCGTCAATTTACTTTATTAACTATTATTGTCTACGAACGATGCGCTATTATCGTATATTTGTGACACATCGTGGTACCTATTCGCTACAAAATAATATAACCCACTTTGGATTAAGTAAATAATAAACAGATAAGAGTTCAGATTCTATTTGCGGGGACTGTAATGAATGATTAAGTAAGCTGCATGATAGTGAACGAGTTTGCACACTTGGCAAGACCGAAAATAAAAATTTATAACGTCTCTTTATGCCACTTTATTAAGAAATATAGACCCTCTATATAAAGGAGGAATACATAAATAATTATTCATTTTATATAATAAAGTAAACAATATGTTCTAAATTTCAAATTAAGTTGAACAAAAATCATAGACGGATAAGGATATATAGGGTGAAATACAAAAAGAAATTTACGATTTTCCCAAATTTTTAAATGTATAACCCATGTTATTTTTTCAAAAGATTGCATTTTTGATACTCTTTAATTCTTCTTATTCTTCACGTGCCATATCAGAATTATCCGACGTTGGCGATCACCATTGCGAATGCTTCTCGATCTTCTGCAATACGGAATAATTGTCCCGCATTTGATATCCGAGTAAATTTACGAATGTTCCTCAACCAAGAAACCCGTTTCCTTCCTACACCTCTACGGCCCTCTATTTTGCCTTTAAGGATCAGTTTTAATATTTTATATCCACTTCCCTTACTATATGTAGCAGATAAGACATTTTTCGATGTTTAACAGTCTTTAGCAGTTCTCTATCTTTGTTGACGCTCCTTAGTACTTTTCCTTGCCGGTATCTTCAGCATTCGTCTATAAATCCACATTTACAATTCTTCAATTTTGTTCATGATCGATACTTTTAGCGTCCATACTTCTGCACTATACAAAAGTGCGGACCAAACATAGTGTAATGTAAACATAGCAAGACAATAAAGAATAGAAAAAATAGAAGAAAAAAAAGGGCTAAGTAGCATAGAGGAGATAATAATTATTCAAAATAATTATTATATATTCCAAATTAAATAAAGAATAAATTCGATACAGTAACGTATACATGTTAATCTATACAAAGAAAAACAATTTGACACGATTTGACACGAGCCAGTATCAGTTGCAACAATTGTTCAAAAAAAAAGAAAATAGTCACGTTTTAATAAACATAGACCTACGCTGAAAAATATCACCAGCGCCGACCTGGTTTAAATCACGAGGACTCAGTAAAAACTCGACCTTGGTACTATAATCGGCATTTGAGAATACGAACTCAATAAAAACAAAGAACGAAGGGGCCAGAGGAGTCAGTAATAGCTGGGCACCGTGCCCGCTCAGGCAGTGATTGCCGGCTCCGGGTCGGAGGCGGTAGCGTCAGTCAGTCAGTAATAGCTGGGCACCGTGACTACCCGCTCAGGCAGTGATTGCCGGCTCTGGGTCGGAGGCGGTAGCGTCAGTCCGTCAGTATCTTCGGGCGGGGCTGTCAAGGCAAGAGGCGACACCAGGTGCGGATTACGCGCGATTATTATATTTCGACGGGATATAGTTCCGTATAAGTGTCGGGTACTGAAAGAAATCCGATTTCCGGAGGAACTGAAGGGCGTATCATTAGCTAGAGCCTAAATACGCGAAAGGTAACAAAATTCTATATACTAACCGAGTAAATTATAGTATTACAGATTGTCACCCCTTTACTTTCTTGCTAAGATCTCTTCTGGTCTCCCTTCGCGCCGAACGAGGTATTATTGATTATATCTGACGAAATCGGGCAATTTCTCATAACGGTTTTTCTTTTACGTGTTATAAAGAAAGAGTACATTTGATATTGTATACTAAGTTACGGCCGTGTTGGGCCTCTCTACTCTTAAAAGATTTAATTATAAATCGATAAACTCAAAAGTGATTTTATTTCTCTGGAGCTATATTTGCTCACATTAAGAATCCTTATCCTTCAACGGTCACTGAAGAACCAAACCTATGGAGATGCATCCATTCACAAGTCCTTTGAAGTAAGGCTTGGAATCAAAAGATTTCTAACTCTCATGATGTAGGTAGCCAGTACAAGGCTCCCTCAATATCTATTAATTCTTCTACAGAAAAATTCATTTTTAAAAGAAAGTCAAGCTATACAGAGCTATAAAAAGAGGCTTTACTTCGAGTCTGGCGTTTCTACTAAAGTGTCACACCCACATGGAGAAGGACACTAACCATGCGCCAATACAGCCAAAGAGAAAAAAAAACTAACAACATGTCTATTTAACGCTCTGAGACTGTCAGGTGTTAATCAAACTTCAATGAAATATACCGTACATAATATGGAACTAAAAGATTTTAAAAAATTTAGGTCTTTTTACGATGTTAAAACATCGCAAAATCCGCCTTGATTAACAGAAAAAGAGAGATCAACAAACAACAAGGTCTTTGAATAACAAGTGTTCAACTGCAAGTAAAACAAAACTGTATGGTAACTTTGTTTTTGAAAAGTAATTTTCATTATGAAAACCAGGAGAATGACCTTGTTCTTGTTAGGTTTCGAAAGCGACACCTTACATTGCCAAAAGGTTTGCAACTGGTATCACAAAGTCCAATACCTATATCACAACAAAAGGATAATGATCTATTGGCATTACTGCCATATGGTCCTGTATTTTACCGAGCGGGCATGTTTTTCGAAGCTGAAGTATCTGAGGGTCTTAAAAGTACCCTTGTTTTGGACGCTGCCGGAAGGATTATCGCAGGTACCAGATATTAGATATAATTAGGGTTTAATGATGGTCATTGAAATTTACTTAGTTACTAGTTATTAGTTTGTCAGAGAATAGTGAAAAGTGAACATGGAAATTTCAACGTTAGTAAGTAATCGTGGTAAAATTTTGCTGAAAGTGAACAGTTTTACTTTTTCTCAAGATAAAGTATTAAAATCGGGAGAAACGTATTGGAGGTGCGTAAAACGGTCGTGTAAACGAAGATATTCACGAAAGGACCAGAAAAGTTAGTGATCAGAAGTAATCTAAAACATAATCACGAGTGTGATATCAAGACGCTTAATAGACAGATTGTGCGTAGCAGTGCCAAAAGGAAGGCTAAAGATAATTTGACCGAAAGGCCGTCCAAAATCATACAAAGTGCGTTGAAAGAAAATGTAGATTGCTTGAGCCACATGTCTGTTAAAAGACGTTAATTTAATACGAAATCAAATATACAGTGAACGGCGAATGGCTCAACCGAAACTGCCCAAAAGTAAAGAAGAAACTATTGCTGCGGTAAATATTATGAATATCAAAACAGTTAAAGACGAGAATTTTATATTTGCGGTTGAACTAAGTTCTAACATTATCATCTTCTCGTGTAACACTAACATGCGTTTTCTGTGCGGCAGTGAAACGATTTATATGGACGGTACATTTAGTTACTGTGCTCAATATTTAAAGCAATTTTTTACCATACATGTATATATCAATGGACATTATATACCATTGTGTTATTGTTTAATTCCCGACAAATCGGAACAAACCTATATAAAACTATTTAATGTTTTGAAACGCAAATTTGAAGTAATTGGTCTAAAATTCAATCTAAAAATCATTTTCTCCGATTTTGAAATTGCTATCCACAATGCTGCGCGTTTTGAATTTCCAAATGTGCACATTAAAGGGTGCCGTTTTCATCTTATGCAAGCTTGGTATCGTAATATCGGTGGTTGGGCTGCCATTTTTACCTCCCTCAGAAGTCGAAGAATCTTTCATATATGATTTTATGGCTATTCAACCAAAGGATTCAAAAATTGAAAAGTTTTCCGACTACTTATTGGACAACTACATTGACGACCACGCAACATTTCCGTCGGAGATGTGGGCTGCGATGAGTGAGAGTTTACAATTAACAACTAATGCTTGTAAATCGTTCCACTCGCGTTTTAATGATAATTTTTACCATGCTCATCCAAATATTTTCCATTTTATTGATGTTTTAAAAAATTTTCAAACTGAAACTTACATTAAATTAATGTAATAGTGAAAGTAATAGACTTAAAGATTCAAAGAGTAGAAAAAAAATTATTTTCGTTTAGAAATAGGATACATGAGTATCAAACTAACTGTATCGATCGATTCCATTTCGTAAAATGTATGTCGTATTTATTTCAAAGTGACAAATAAACCTAAGCTTAATCTCTAGAATTTTATTACCTGACTTTCCATTTACATTTCAATTACACCCAGCGTCCAAATCATGTATGCAGAAACAGGTAATTTTATTTTTCAGTGTCGAATTTTAAATTTAGCGTCCAAATTATGCACGCCCATTTTACCATGCTTTTTATAAAAACTTAAAGCATACCAGTAATACAAATAGTGACTATCCAGAAGGAGACTTACTTAAGGATGACTGAGTGGTTTGTATGTAGAATAGCATTTTTGTTAAATATATAGATGTATTATTTGTATTTGTAAAGGTGAATTGCATGGTTAAATAAATTTTGTAAGTCAAACATTATTGTACTTATTACTAAATAACCCACGCTAAGTCTTACAGTACAATAACTTGACTACATGGATACAACACCATGTCCATTAAAAGGGTTAAAAAAACAGAAAATAGATAGAATGTTCTATTAAATTCAATATCTCAATAAATAACTGCAGCAATAACAATTTTGGTGAAAAAAATTAAAACTGCTCTCCTGTAAAGTTATGAAAATGGACATAGTGTTGTATCCTTTCGAGGTATAGAACTTTTATAATAATACAAAAAAAAGAAAGAAAAATACGTCGAAAGCATGCTTAAAAGTGACACCTGCTAGAATATACAAGAAGTTGAAGCAGTATTTATATTTTAGAGCGTTGGTAAATATTTTTCTTTTTTTTATGTATTGAAGGAAAATTGCACTCAATAATAAATGCTCAGCAATGTATTTTAGAAATGAAATCTATTCATAAAATATAGTTAACTCTTGAGCAAGATGTGCTTCCTTTACTTATTTAACAAATGATAGAGAAGGAGAGTATTAAATAATACTGCCAACCTTAACTAACTAGCAGATCTTTAGAACAGAATTTTTATTCAAAATTAACTAACAATAATTACCTGCTTACTACACTTTTTAACTTTCTGTCTGATTTTATTTTACAATAGCATTCAGAACTGGACTAAAAATAACACTGAATGTCAAACAATTATCGCAATTAACAATTAATTCAGTGCTTGGCGCTGTACAATTGCCTACTACTGTGACTGTTAAAAATAATGCAGTCAGAACTGAACATTTTAACTTTGTCTATAATGCAAAAATTAAAAACACGACGCTCTAAAGGTATGTATCGGTAGTTGTAGCGATAAAAGTGACATCACAGTAATTGGCATTTATTCATAATTACTGTTGTAGATTAAATATTTATATTCAAAATTGTACAGGGTGTAGATATAAAAAGTATCATAATTTAATATTTCGTTTTTACAGATTTCAAGTTTTTAACAAAAATGTTATCCAATAATTTAGCTATGAATAGTTACCTATCTGTAAATTTAATATTTCTCAGACAAAAGGAAGTATTAAATAACTTACTGAATCCAATTTTTTCGTATTGGCATTGTCGTGTTATCAAAGAGGGGTTACAAATAATAATCGTTACTTCACAACATCAGTTTATTCTCAACCCTCAAACATACATGCTTGCCCGAGCTTCGGCTACGTTCACATGACATCCCCGTCATCTGTGTTGCCTAACTCCGGCGCCTATATCTTAATCTAAGCTAACAACACATCTCCTTTTTTTTATAAAAGATCCCTGTGTCATTAATGATCTTATACCTAAACTAACTTAAACTACTACAAACATAATCTGTTAAATGAACGGTTTCTTCACAAGTCTTTTTGGCCTGCTAGGCTTTACGCACTCAAAGTCCGATACACTATCGCTTTTATCCTGACCCGATGGAGGTAAAACATGATTTCCACTTTGTTCGATTTTGTCCTGAAATACACTGGGTTCCCCCCTACTACTTTCCTCCATTATTTTACCCTGTATGTCACCATTGCTTTGATTAGAGCAAGGCATTAGCTTTGTGTTACTAGAAATTGGCGGAACATAATCATTTGAGGATTCTGGTTGGGTGCTCAATACAGGGAAACAGTAGGGTGCATGAATCAAATGCCATCTATTTCTTCTAAATTTCCCGGTTTCAGTTTCAATTATATAGGACCTGGGTTCCTGACAGATCGCAACAACTCGCCCATATTTCCTGATATCAACCACCCACACAGAATCACCAACCTTAAGAGGATCTAAATCCTTGGCATTGTGTCGCTTATTGTAGTTTTTCACTTGTTTATCCTTTATTTCATTCTTTTTATTTTTAGTGTTTGGTTCTTTTGAAAAGTTTAATAAGCTTGGAAGCTGGGTAAGTTAGATCTTAATTTTCTATTCATTAATAATTCAGAAGGTGAAACACCACATTCTAGGGGTGTACATCTATATGCTAACAATGCCAAACTTAGGTCCTCTTTTTTATTTTTCTGAATTAATCTTTTTGCAATTTGTACAGTGCGTTCCACTCCACCGTTGCTCTGAGGCCAGTGCGGACTGCTCGTCGTATGAACAAAATTATATTCTTTTGAAAACTTTATAAATTTTGATGAAAATTGAGTACCACGGTCGGATCTAACTTCCTCTGGGATACCATAACGAGAGAAAATATCTTTAAGCTTAGGAATAATGGCATCTTCTGTCATATTGGTTAAAGTAAAAATTTCAAACCAATGTGAAAAGTAGTCAGTGGCAATCAAATACCACTTATCATAACATTTAAACAAATCAACCCCCAGTTTTTGCCACGGCCTTTGTACAGTATTGTCTTTATGAAATGTTTCTCTATGATTTACTCTGTGTTCAACACATTGGGGACAATGTGTGACAAGGTTATTAATCTGGGATGACAAACCCAGCCACCAAACGCTCTGTTTGGCACGATCTCGACATTTTACAATTCCCATATGGCCTGTATGAATAAATTCCAACACCTTGAGTTGAAGACTCTTAGGAATGATTATGCGAGACCCTTTTAAAAGTAATTGTTCCGAATAGGAAATTTCATATCTATATTGATAGTATGGCAACAATTCAAATGGCAATTTAGATCTTTCAGGCCAAGAAGACAAAGAATATTCTTTTAGTTTTTTACAAATATATTCATTTTCTTGTTCTGTTTTTATTAAATTCAAAAAATAATCTTTAATTGGTAAATTATGAATAATTGACTGCACATATGCTGCAGTTTCTGCAGTTAGTTCTTTATTAGCTAACGTATCTGTTTGTAAAGGGGCCCGACTTAAAGTATCTGCTACAATTAAATTTTTTCCCGGCGTGTAGATTACAGTATACTTGTATCGCATTAAACGCATTCGAAATCTTTGCAAACGTGGCGTTAACTCATCTAAATTTTTAGTTTGCAGAATTTGTAGTAAAGGTTTATGGTCTGTTTCAAAAATTAGGTTAGGAACTCCTGAAATAAAATCATAAAAATATTCTGCTGCCATGTAAGTGCAAGAGCTTCTTTCTCAATCTGAGCGTATCGTGTTTCAGCTGAGTTCAGAAGCCTAGATGTAAAAGCCACTATTTCCCGAGTATGATCTACATTTTCTTGAAATAGACATGCACCTATACCAAAACAACTTGAGTCTGCACTAACAATTATGGTTTTATTAGCATCAAAAAACGCTAGATTTGGAGGGCTCTCTAACTTTTGTTTTAAAGTGCTGAAAGCTTTATCTTGTGCTGGACCCCACAAAAAGTTAATATTTTTTTTTAGTAAGTGTGTTAATGGTTCAAGAATCTCAGATTTATTATGAATGTATTTTGCAGCAAAATTAATCATACCCAGCCATCTTGACAGCTCAGTCTTATTTTTTGGTTCAGGAAAATCACGGATAGCTTTAACCCTATCTGGATCAATTAATATCCCTTGCTCAGAGACCATATGACCCAAGTATTTAGCTGTTTTTGTTGCTATAGAGCATTTGTTTTTATTTAGTGTAATACCTTCCTTATGAAGTTTTTGTTAGGACTGTGTTCAAAATATTGTCATGTTCCTCTATTGTCCTTGCATGAATAAGAATGTCATCTATATGGACAACACAGCCTTCAATGCAGTTAAGATTTTTGAAAATCTCATAGTAAAATACTCTGGGGCACAAGATATACCAAATGGAAGCCTTTTAAAGAAAAATCTGCCAAAAGGTGTTATAAAAGTTGTTAACAACTGACTTTCCTTATTCAATTTTATTTGGTAAAACCCACTTGTGGTATCCAATTTTGAGAAGAATTTAGACCCTTTCAACTGTGCTAGTGTATGAGATATTTTCCCGAGAGGAAAATGTGACCGTAACACGTTTTCATTAAGTTTAGTATAGTCACCACAAAGCCGTACACAATCTCCCTTGTCCACACAAACAATTGGGCTGACCCAAGAAGTAGGATCTTCAATGGGTTCAATTATCCCTAATTTTAGCAATCTATCAATTTCAATTCTTAATTTTGGTAACAGAGGTAAAGGAACAGTTCTGGGAACGCTCTGTACATAAGGTTTAGCATCTGGCTTAATTCTAATTGACATTTCCATTTTAAATTCACCTATATCACTAAAAATACCAGGAAATGTTTTAGCAACAGACTCTAAATTAAATTTTGAAAACATATTAGTACTCTCAGATTGATTACAATGAACAACACTGCAACTGATTTGATTTACCTGTTTAAGCTTACAATTAGAAAAATTTAGAACATTAAACTTAATGATTGACTCTCTGCTTAATATAGGTTGTCTCAACTTCCTAATACAATATATTGTTTCATCATTTGTAAAACCGTCATAAGTAAATTTTATATGTAGCTTACCCACTGTGTCCAATTTATGATCGTCCGCTGCACCAATTGCATCACATGCCACAATTTTACCCACATATTCTGGAGGTAATTTTTCATAGGGAAAGCAGTTAACATCTGCTCCTGTATCCACAAAAAAAGGTACCTTAAATTTGTCATCCAATAAGATGTCTACATACCAACGATCCTTCTTGTCTAGGTACACTTGGCCAATAAAGGAATCTGTATGTACCACTTGATTTACTGAATCCCTTCCTTCGTCATCTGTACTACTGCTACTGGTGGACCTTGAACACTTAACAGCTCTGACAGCTTTCTTCCTGCACATCACACTCCAATGACCTCTACGTGAACAAGATCTGCATTCAGAGAACTTGGCTGGACATTTCTCCCTATTTTTACATGTAGGTATGCCACAGTATCCACATCTGTAACCTTCCTTAACTTTCTCATGAGTTGTTTCTTGTTTAGCAAAACTCTTACCTTGATGTCTTTTATCACTACGCTCCCTGTAGTCCTGTTTAACTGCACTAACTGACTGCTCCTGTCTCATAATTCTATTTTGACTATCTTGAAGTTCAGCTTGGCGTGCTATTTGTATTGCCTTCTCTAGTGTCAAACCATCATTTAGTTGCATTCTTTCGCTCACCTTTTTATCAGCTATTCCGATAACTATCCTGTCACGAATTAACTCATCTTTAAGAGCTCCATAGCTACAGTGCTCTGCAAGAGTATGTAGACTTGAAATAAAGTTTCCCACAGGTTCTCCTGGCCTTTGTACCCTTGAATTAAATTGAAATCTCTCAAAGATTGTATTTCTTCGGGGAATAAAATGATTGTCGAAAATCTGCATTACATCTTGAAAGGATGCATTCTCCACTGGTTGATTTTGAAGTAAAATATCTTCTGCTTCATTTCCCATTAAATACAACAGTAGGTCTAATTTATCCTTGTCAGATTTTTGTCCAAATCCACTTACAGACATATATCTCTCTACTTTTTCTTCCATTGGGGCCATGTCTGGGGCTGTGTAAAATCAAATTCGCTTGGAGCCGAAATGTTCGCAAACACTTCTTTATTTATTTGGATAGGTGCATCCATTTTAAGGATTTTAGGTCCCCTCTGATTTATAGGTTATGCATAAGATTTGCACTGTTGTCACGTTCGACCACTCTTTGCTTGTTTAATGTTAACAAAACAAAGCACCAGCTGCCACCATGTCGTGTTATCAAAGAGGGGTTACAAATAATAATCGTTACTTCACAACATCAGTTTATTCTCAACCCTCAAACATACATGCTTGCCCGAGCTTCGGCTACGTTCACATGACATCCCCGTCATCTGTGTTGCCTAACTCCGGCGCCTATATCTTAATCTAAGCTAACAACACAGGCATGCCTGTGGATAACAGCCCTTAAGGTTCACTTAGCTTGGGAATATTTCCACAGAATCATTGTCGGAAACTTATAACATAAATATTTCTATAATACCACACTTTATTAATAGCTGAAATAAACTTACTGTTAAACCCCTTTAATTTAATTCCTCCTTTTCCTAAGTGTCTTCTCTGTTGAGGTTGGCGATCAATATGGCAAATTTCTCTCTGTTCTGGGCCTCATGAATTGAATGATGCGTCTCCTGTCACACCACCAAAGGCAAGGAATCGAATAAGACAACTTGAAAATGGAAGAAAAAGGTTGCAAAACGTGATGACTACTTTTGTGAATGTTATGATTCCATTTTCAAACCGTTGTTGAATTTTGATATTTTGTTTTTCGTTTTTGTTGAACCCATTTCAGTACTATGTTCATGATTATTTTTTGTTGTAGATATTCTGCGAAGAATATTCCAGAATACCCAACATGTCACAATTCAAAAATATATAAGTGCTGCTTGTTGATAATGGACGATATATAGAAATTTCATAGCTTATTCTATGAGACCAAAGATAAAGCGGCTCAAGATGCCTTTATTTTGAAATACCTCTGTGAATGGCACTGTCCGTCGTCGGCTGAACAATGAAAAGTATTCTCCAAAGAACCGCCAGGTAAAATGTTCCATCCGTAATTTTTTATCCAATGAAAAGTTCCAGTGTACCAAGCAGCTTTTTCAACGTGCTAAGGATAACAAAGCAAAGGTTTTCCGATGATAATACGATTTAATGAAACAAGCCAAGTAGCGATTGAACGCAGAGGTGATGATTGAAAAACTGCGAAATATCGGAAAAATAAGCTGGAAGAAGTGCAAAAGTTAAGAGGTTAGTCTTCGTAACAGTTTCCAGCTGTTCTCCGCGTGTAGAGGTTCTCTCACCGGCTCTGGAACTCGCTTCAGCTATGTGTTACCTCTAGCCAAATTTAATTTAATACTGAACATCACAGTTAATTTATAACACAATGTATATTCTTTTATAACTAAATGTAATTTAAAGGGTTTTTAACCTAGTATTTTGGTGGCTCAGGCATTGTGACCTAGCATTTTTTCAATTTTAAAACCTGATGATGGACTGTGTGGTCCGAAAACGTTTGTTTTATTGATGTAGCCCTTTTAAGGTTTTTTTTTTAACAAATATACCCATTTACGAAGACTAACCTCTTTTTTGTGATACGTGGTATACAGCCAGTTACAGGAATTTTTTTCCTTGTGGATTTCAAAAGTTAATAAACCAATTAAAATGTACTGAATCCCATTACTGCCGTTCAGTAACGAAAAGAATGTATCTTCCATCTGAACAGCGTCTCAAAATTGTATTTAATGTACACTGCTCAGACAATTACATGGAAGACTGTGAAGAGAGGCGTATTTTCGCTATATATGTAATAGAAAATATAATTTGAGCTTTAAAAGTACAAGAACAGACGTTTGCTCAAAATGTTTAAGAGCTCAGTGAACGCATTAAATACGAAAAAAACAAGCATTCTAAAATTAAACTAATGACTGAAAAACGGCTCCACAAACTTCAAGCGAAAGTATTTTTCCAATTTCTTCAAGAAAACAAGAAGACTTTCACTTTGTCGTTTGACTGCCAAAAAAAATTGGTCCTCTTCAAAGTTCCTGATCAAAGTGCTTTTTATTCAAAGCAGCTTTATTTTATAACTTGTTGTTGAAGGTTCCTCAAAGTCTCCACTTTCAATGGAAAACGTATTTTCATTCTGTTGGACTGAGAACATGTTTGGCAAAGGGTCAAATAAAATTTCCTGCAGTCTTCTATCAACTCAATGACACTGATTTTGGCAACATGTCAAAGAAGGTACGACTGGTGGCCAAAATAAAAACTCGATGATTGCCATGTGCTGCAAATGTTAAATTGCTTGAGTTAGTTTTTCCTGTAGTTGGTCAGTCATTCTTACCATTCGATAGAGTTTACGGTCAAATTGGGAAGAATTTATGAAAACGAGAAGTAGTAACGCCACCTGGCGAATACAAAGAAATTATTTCTGAATTTTCTACGGTCGTTGATATGAAATAAAGCTGTGTTTACGATTGGAAGTCTGCTGTTCAAGAGGTTCTTAAACCAGTTGCAGCATGAGGTTTTCAGACTAGGGAATGTAAAAGGTATATTTTAAAATGATGTAGGACAGTCATTACAAAAATGATTTCGGATCTTGTGTAAATATCACACGAAAAGGCATACGGATTAGCATGATCAATCCAGAAAAACTTACCCCCCATGCTTACAAAGTAAATAATTTAAAACTGCGTGATGTGCGAAATCTTTTAACCAAACATTTTGATTTACACTGGACATAACTAGATCAGCTTAACTACTATAAAGAGCTTTTTCAATGTTATGAACAAGAAGCAAATGAGAACTACTTAGAGAATCTTGTTCCAGAGTTAGAGTCTGTCGAAATCTGTTAATATACACCCGATCTTCCGGATATTTTAGTTTAAGTGATATGTATGTAAATTGTTTACATATGATATTATTGTCCAATATTAAATTTTTTTTCACTAAGTAACCGACACAATGCTGTTTTATTAGTTTCAAAACTGGCAATATCCTTATAGATCATTTTTATATCCGTCAATCTCAAAGCATTGCAAACAAAAACGGAAATCTCCAAAATCAAATATTAAAAAAAGGAAAAAAAAATTCTTAAGCTCCTCTTTCTGGACATCCTATTACAAATCAAATTTTATATCATTCTTCATCAGTTTTATTGTTTTAATTTAATTTTGTTAGTTTCTACAGTTTTTCGGGGTTTCCCAAAGTTATGGAAATGGGAGATTGCCGACGTTGATTTTACACCCCTCTTATCTGGACCTGATTTCTTGTTGAGTTTAAGGTATTTGATGTAATCTAATGAAAAAAGAACAATATATTTACCATATTTATTTAAAACGATTGTTTCTATACAATATTATACCAAAATATGAAGATTTCTAACAAGTATAAATAATTTACAGTCTAGGTTCATTACAAAAAAGAAATTCAAAATAATATGACATTGGTATCTCCCCAAAAGTAACTACTGTGACTTTTATAAATTTGAAATTGAAAATTTAGCATCACTGTTTTTATATATACATTAAAAAATTAAATGTTAAATTTATGTATAAATAGTAAATTTTTATCATTTAATAATTCCCTTCATTCTCAGAATACAAT
The DNA here is from genome assembly GCA_918026665.1 of Diabrotica balteata. Taxonomy (NCBI): domain Eukaryota; kingdom Metazoa; phylum Arthropoda; class Insecta; order Coleoptera; family Chrysomelidae; genus Diabrotica; species Diabrotica balteata. The sequence continues at coordinate 3,397,554 of OU898281.1, read as the reverse complement.
AGGCAACGGGCCTTTTTACCATGAGACGAGCGCAAGCCATCGAGCAAAAAGACAAAAGAGGGAATCTAATCCTTATGAAAAGGAGACCAAAAAAGTGGCCTCTGATGGCGGACATATCCGGAAATGCGAATGCGTCAAATTTAAATTTTCCGACACTTATTAACAGTAGCTATATAATATTTTTCACAATGTGTCTTAGACGAGAAAGGTTTAATTAATTATTAACGGTAATAGTCTAAAATGCGACACAATTGTTAAAAAACTTCCATATAAATAAGATTTCATGTGACATTTGGGACAAACAACAACATAACCCAACTAAATTTGATGTCAAACAAGGAGAGAGACTCTCTTTCCTTGTTTAATGTGGCCTCTAAAGATCGCACTTCCTGTCTAACAATACTTTTGCCCCCACTACCTTTACATTCCCTCTTTTGTCTTTTTGCTCGATGGCGCAAGCGCAGCCGCCATGTTCAAACAACCCAAAATTTAAGATTTCAAAGTTTCCCCTTGCCCCGCTCTAGGGGTCGTGTTTGAGGTACTTTTTTCTTTATTTTCGTATTTCTTTTTTTGAATAACTATACTTTCTTAGCACTTTTTATCTTAATTATGTATTCCCAGGTAACATCATTACAAAAAAAAAAACGAAAAAAAGTCTGATACAAAAAAATAGTGAAGAAAAAGCCTACTGTGTGAAAAATGACAACGTCAAAATTGGATGATGTTGAATGAACCTTAAAAGAAATAATGCACATAACTGTCTGTCAAACAAGTAAAAAAACGACCATATTTGAGCATTTGGAATAATTCAATTATCTTGAAAGTTTTTTAGTTAAAATTAATATACCTATATAATATATAGATAAAATATATAAAGAAAAAAAATACATCTTTTCTGTATAGAATTCCGGTGTGACTTTTTAGTTATTAAGAATTCTTGTCGAAAATACAAAAAAATTTTAGAATTAACTTGCTGTGATCAAAGTTGGGCCTTATGGTACTTAACCACATAAAATAGCAAAAGTTGAACCATCCCTATGTACAAAAAAGTGAAAAAAGAATATTTTTTTAATACAAAATCTTTTTGAAAAATTAATGCCATTTTGCCAGTTCTGGCCAGTATATACAATAGAGTCTGTGGTTACGTAGTTCTCTACACGTGCGTCATTAATACTTGGAGAAATAAAACACATACTTTTTACCAAGCATCATCGTATTCAACGCATGAAACTAAACACAAACCAGCTACCCCCTGTTATTAAGTAAAGACACACGTTATTTTTATGAACGCTCTAGAATCAGTACACCTAAAAGAGATAGGTACAAAAAGACGCTTGGGGACGTTTTCCGATTTTAAGTACAATTTATGACGTTTCTGGTTTGTTTACTTGTGGCTGTCAGTTTGTTGGATTTTTGCTGTTGTTTGTATCTTACGTAAATACACGAAATAGTACGTATCTACGACAAGTTGTATTTTTAGACGAAACGTGGATTTTTTCTAGGAGAAATAGAATGATGTCGTGCCAGGATGACAACAGCAGAGGTGTACGTAAACCAGGTAGTTATGATGGAAAAAGATGTATTATGGTTCATGCCGGTTCAGCAAAAGGTTTTATTTCAAGACGCTAGTTTGTTATTTTGTTCCAAATTCTTGACTGCAGATTATCACGTTGAAATGAATAGTACAATATGTATTTACTAAAGTACACAATTACTTCCTAATTTAGAACACCCTTCTTTGATTGTCTTGGACAACGCATCTTACCATAGTGAAATCACGAATAAACAATCTTCCGCTAATTGGTTAAAATCAGACATTATAGATGGGTTGATGAAATACAATGTTAATTTTGATGAACATCAGTTAAAGCCAGAATTGTTACAATTGGCAAGGATAAATCGACAAGAAAATATATAATTCAGTAGACTCCCATGCTCAAACACGAGAACAGCCAAAACATCATAACTTCAACCTAAAACAATTAAACTACTCCCAAGATAGACGAAACAGAACAAATCGAACTTCGGATAGCTTCAAAATCTTAAACAAAAACGTGAAGAAAGATATCAGGATCGTAGAAACTATACTAACAATCTAATAAAAGATATAATACAAGATAACTGTAATATGAAAGTGCTAAAAGCATAAAACTCAAGCGACATAACAAAAATCATAGAAATAAAAAATGAGAAAAACGTCACCGTCCGAGACAGAAAGGAACTAAGCGAGGCCATTGAAAAATTCTACACTAAATTATACTCGGTAAATACACAACCACAACAACGACGTACTGAACAAACAATAAATAACACCGGCTCAGAAGAAATACCGGACATAACCGACTATGAAATAAGAATGGCCCTAAATCAACAAAAAACGAATAAATGTCCGGGAGAGAATAAAATTACAGCTGAAATGTTGAAAATTGGTTGCAGAAAAATGGAACAGGTATTAAATATTTTATTTAATATAGTAATTGATGAAGGACAGATTTCTCAAAAATGGGACAACTCAGAAGTCATTCTACTATTCAAGAAAGGAGACAAAGCAAAAATCGAGAATTACCGACCAATATCCTTGCTATCACATCTGTATAAATTACTAACTAAAATCACAACCAACCGCCTAACAGATAAGCTCGATTTCTATCAACTTGTCGAGTAGGCTGGATTCAGAAAACGTTTTAATACCATAAACCACTTGCACACCGTAAGAACACTAATAGAAAAATGCACCGAGTATAATGTTCCAATTCATATGGCGTTCGTCGATTTCCATAAAGCATTCGATTCTATCTAATTATGGCATCGAGCAAAAAGACAAAAGAGGGAATCTAATCGTTATAAAAAGGAGACCAAAAAAGTGGCCTCTGATGGCGGACATATCCGGAAATGCAAAGGCGCTAAATTTAAATGTTCCGACACTTATTAACAATAGCTATAAAATATTTTTCAGATGAGAAAGTTTTAATTAAACATTAACGATAATAGTCTACAAAGTGACACAATTGGTAAAAAACTTCAATGTAAATAAAATTTCATGTAACAGTTGTGACAAACGATGGGACAAACAATAACATAACCAAACTAAATTTGATTTCTTAAACAAGGAAAGAGACTGTCTTTCCTTGTTTAAAGTGGCCTCTCAAGATAGCACTTCCTGTCTAACAATATTTTTGTCCCCACTACGTTTACATTCCCTCTTTTGTCTTTTTGCTCGATGAATTATGGGCAGAGCTTGAATCTCTAGAATATGCGCGTATAGATTCAAGATACACTAACATAATTAAAAACATATATGAAAATGCCACCATGCAGATAAAGCTGGACGAAAGCACAAAAACTAATCCCATAAGACTACAACGGGGAGTAAGACAAGGAGACACCATCTCTCCCAAACTATTTACCCTTGCTCTAGAAGACATTTTTAAGAAATTAGAATGGAACAATAAGGTATCAACATCGACGGATCATACTTAAACCACTAGACATTCGCAGAAGACATAGTTTTAATAGACGATAATATCCAAGAACTAAATGATATGTTACAACAATTAAATGCAGTTTCAGGAGCGGTAGGCTTAAAAATGAACTACAGTAAAACAAAAATACCCAGACCAGACAAATATAACAATACAAAATCATACCATAGAAAATGTTGAACATTATGTATATCTAGGTCATGTCATCAAACTAGGAAAACCAAATCAAGATGCTGAAATTAAAAGAAGAACACAACAGGCATGGGGCGCTGTCGGCAAACTAGCAAATATCTTGAAAAACACCTCCATTCTTTTAAACTTAAAGAAAAAGGTGTATAACACATGTATACTACCAGTTTGTACCTACCGCTTGGAAACAGTAATAGCCCTTACCAAAAAAACGGCTAAAAATTAGAAACAACGCAAAGAGCAATAGAACGAATCATGCTTGGAATATCACTGAGAGACAAGATTAAAAACACCGAGATAAGACGTAGAACGAAGATTAGGGATATTGTGGAAGAAATTACAAAAAATGAAATGGCGCTGGGCAGGTCACGTAGCCCGATATGACAACAGGTGGACACGAAGAATTCTAAAATGGAGACCAAGGACGACAACAAGAAGCATGGGAAGACCTCAAAAAAGATGGGTAGATGGCATAAGAGCAGTTGCAGGCAAACAGCGGATTACATTGGCGCAAGATAGAGAAAGATGGAAGTAATTGGGAGAAACCTACATTCAGGAGTGGATGGAAAATGGTTGACAAAGAGAATGTTATTAAAAGAATTTATTAAGCTATGTTCAATCACAAATTAACCCCTTAATTTGTAATCTCACATTATTTTTAACTTCTTAATCTTTCATAGTTTCACCGTGTATAAGTGAGATATTGTAAAACCATATCGTATATTTTAATAATTAGTTCATTTACCTACAACTAAATAAATTGCCGAATAATATATTTTTTAATTGAACTTCCTAATTGTCGCAATTAAGGCCTAGATTAAATTGTAATATAAGCAAATAGTTCAAGGTTTGTTGGTATGGTATGATAGAAAGCAATAACCTCTGTGCTGAGGTATGAATTATTTGTGAGATTATAAATTGGGGATTTGAGCTCATGTGAGTAGTTTATTACCAGTAGTTACCTAACGAACATCATATTGTGTAATTACCAGTAGCTGTCAATAAAATCAAAATTTTCTGCATAAATTCAACCTTTTATTATATTTATCATCGTCGATCGACAAAAAGCGGACAAAGGGGCTTTATAAAACGTTTCGAACCTCATAACTACATTCAAATCTCTCTATTGGTTCTTCGAGTCGGATCCATAGGTCGCTGGTTCAATCCGGCTCGAAGGACCAATGGAAAGATTAAAACCTTATAACTACGTTCGAAGCTACGTAGCTTCGAAGCTACGTAGCCACGTTGTGTCACTTGCTGGTGCGTGGTGTACATTTCCGACTTCGTATGGTTTAAATAATGACGCACGGGTAAAGAACCAGGACTGTACTTACCTTTTTAATAAGTAAAAGTTCGAAGAAAATCCTTTTCTTGACTGGATTATTCCAAAGCCCCGTGAAAGGTGGAGTATTAATCACGGCAAACAAATTAATTTCAACGATCATATATCCATATATACCAGAGCTTGTTTTTATGCTCTAGCTATGTAGTTTCTGAATGCAGTTGCAGAAATGACAGTGATTATGTCGAGTATAAGTCATTTGAATGACAAAACCTCTAAAAACGTAGAGTAGTCTCTACTTCTTCTCGATATTTTTCACCAAACTTCGCCCCAACACGAAAAAGTCCTCGATTACGGCATCAAAGTTAAAAACAACTTTATCATCCTCTAGTTTACCTCCGTTAATTTTACTAACCTTAAACTCACCCGTTTCAAACACTCTCGGATGCCACAAAACTCCTATTACATTGCCTCCATAGCTGTCGTGGAAGAATAAAGCGTATTTTCCATAATTATTTCTGAGAGTTTTCAAATATTCTGCGACGGGGTCGAAGTTTACGATCGGTATTCGATCGTAGGTGTTCGCTGCGTATTTTTCTACTACAGTTCTATTTTGGACGGCAGAGAAAGCGATTTGTTCATGCCTTCTGGAATTAAACACACGTTTTATGTATATTAGGACATTAAATCCTTCAAAGTTAGGAATGAAAAGTTCCTTTATACCAACGTTGTTCTGTCCTACGATAATCTGATCGATAAACTTCAAGCTTTCTATAGCTAGTAACTTAATTCGGTTCAAAATTTGCTTAGATGGAGCATTTTTGGTTATAGTGCTGAAATGGTCATATGGTGTTACAATGCAGAGGTTTGGAAAGCTGTTCCTGTTATTAGTAACTTCAGACTCGATCGTAGCTATGTCGTCTTTGGATAGATCTTCGTTAAAATTGACAATTACTAAATATAAGGTAAAGTCTGTTTCAGATAGAAACTTGAGGAACCTCAAAAACGATTTCTGTGGAGTAACTGGGTTAGGAGAGTTTTCGTTCAGGTATAGTGAAGCAGCTAGAAGATTGATAACCAGATCTGAAATATGAAACTCGTCCAGAAGGTGAGCTCTTAACCATCGCTTGATTAAAGCAGTACCAGGTCCATAACTTGGATATGAAGATTGTATACCTCTAAGGCCGCCAATTATCTTCGGTACCAAACTTAACGACATTTCCATGTTATAACTTTCCAAAGAATCTTTATAACTAGTTAAACCACCCTCACTATGTATTTTCTTCACTAGACCGACTTCTTTAGACACAAACAGCCTGTACCGAAAGACTATACCTTCGTAAAATACGTCTAAATATCCAGGAGTTGGATGTGTCAGAAGCCCATGGTTATCTTTCAATAGCTTCGCGATTTCTAAATAGAACGACGTTTTAATGTGACGAAGAGCTTGAAGATCGTTCGGCCATTTCGAACTGAGTTCGAGCTGTAACACACAATCAACTGTTTGAACATATCGAGGCATTTTCTTAAATTTTTGGTCTATGTTAAAGACTATATTGTCACGAACAGTTAAGGCCATGCTAGAATCCGCCTGAAATAAAAAAAATATATCACAATTACAAAATCAATGATATGCATACAATGCCAGCAAAAGTAAAAAGTGTGGTTGACAATATTGTTGAAGAATCAATGCATTCAATTCTCTTGAAGTTTGAATGTCGTAAGAATTTGTATAATTACAAAAAAAATCTAATAAAGTTTTATACCTGAAAATTTGCTGGTATCGGTGGAAAAGGTTGAGCGTAAGCGAAGACATCTGATGCTCCTTGCACGCCGGTGATCTTCAACGACAACTGCAACTCCCGCAACATCTTGCTCAATGCGTCTGATGCATGAATGATTTTCAAACACGTCTCTTCATTAGTACCACTTGGGTAATTCGGTACTAAACGTTTGAATAACATTAGATCTTCACATTTGTCATAGAAAATCTGAAATATATAAACAACTACTTACTGAGGAACATACAATTTGGTAAATTATTTCATTTACACAGAGATGAAACGTACTCAGATTAATACTTATGACAGAAAGTTAACAAAATATATTCTCCAGCAAACTAAGCTTGTTGTTTAAAAAGAGACTGCATGTGGTTTTTCATTCAACCAGTGCAAACTTGAGTGGAAGTAGTGTACTAGTGTTTGTTAACAACAAGCTAAAATCACAAACCATTAGTATTCATGAAGATTGGGTTGAGCAAATATATATCTTGTGTCAACTTAATGAGGTCAAGTCTGTGGTCAGTGGTGTTTCCATATCTCCACAATCACCTAGTGAAGTATACAACTGGCATTTTCAAACTGTGGAAAATGTTCTGAATTCTCAGCAAAGGATATTTATGTTTTTGGTGATTACAATCTTCCCAATGTATCATGGGAGAATGATGAGTTTGGTATAATGGTGCATTGACCTGCAGGTGATCCAGATGTGACCCCCTTGTAGATCCTAGCATCCATCATGTGGGTTATGAATGTTGCATAAGCCTCGATGTAAAGGAAACAAATAGAAATAAGTTGGTTTATGATGAGTTGTTTTATGATTTTTGAATGGTGATTACATTGCACTTAACAACTTCCTTGCTTCCAAAGACTGGCAGGTATATATGGTTAATGATGTTGAAGTTGCTACAAAATTATTCTATGAAGTTCTCTCTACAGGAATTGCTTACTTTATGCCATTGAAGAAATATAGAACTTCAACTTTTCCCAAGTAGTTCTTTGCTGATCTTAGTAGACTGACTCTGTGAGAAAAAAATATGCTCACTATGTCTATGATAATCATACTAATGTGGGTATACATACATACAATCATACAGTAATCATACATACAAAATGGCAAAAAACAAAATCACACGAAACACCAAACGACCAACATACAATCTAGACAAATTAAAAACGGCTACAGGAAGACACATGTTTAGGGAGGAACTTCAACTCAAAAGAAGAGAACGTGAAGTAAATAGCTGGGAAGATCTGGCAAATGTTTTGACAGAAATAGCTGAAGATAAACTGGGTAAAAAAGAGAAACATAGAAAAGAATGGATATCAGATGAAACTTGGAATCTTATCGAAGAAAGAAAAACAGCAAAAAAAAGATATTTGCAAGCAAGAACTGTAGAAGAAAGAGCGAACCGACAACAAGAATATGAAACAATAAATAAAGCAGTTAAAAGAAATGCAAGAAGAGACAAAAGAAGATGGGCTGAAGAACTGGCAAAACAAGCCGAAACAGCTGCACAACACAATAGAACTAGAGAGCTATACCAAATTACTAGACGTCTAACAAAAAGTGGGCCCAACTGTTTAAACGTCGTAAGATCCAAGACAGGAGAACTACTTACTACAACAAATGACCAAATAGAGAGATGGAAAGAGCATTTTCAGGAGATGCTAGGCACGCCCAGGGATAACGCAGATGAAATTGTCGAAAATCCACAGAATATAGACTTGCGTATATCTTGCGACGCCCCTTCCAAAACAGAGATAATAACAGCTATCAAATCTCTGAAAAATAACAAGTCTCCGGGAATCGATAACATTGCTGCCGAAATACTTAAAACTGATCCGCATCTAACTGCTGAACTTTTGCTCCCCATAATTCGAGAGGTGTGGGAAACAAACCGCATTCCAGCGGGCTGGAAAAAAGGCATCATTACTAAGCTTCCAAAAAAGGGCAACCTCACACTATGCAAAAATTGGAGAGGAATAACCTTGCTTACCGCCATAAATAAAATTTTCACGACCATCATACTTAAAAGATTAACAAACAAGGTTGAATTTCGAGCTAATCAAGTAGGCTTTAGACCAGAATCCTCCTGCATAGACCACATTAATACTGTGAGGCTAATAATGGAACAATCGGTTGAATGGAACGCACCCCTATACATGGTTTTTGTTGATTTCGAGCGTGCTTTTGACAGCTTATCTCATGATGCGATATGGAAAATTTTAGAGCTAAGAAACATCCCGCATAAAATAATTTCCATTATAAAGTTACTGTACACTGAAGCGAAATGCAGCGTGACACACAATGGGATCAACAGTGACGAATTTGACGTACTTACTGGAGTCAGACAGGGATGCGTGCTTTCTCCGTTTCTTTTTAACATAGCTCTAGACTATGTTCTCTCCAAACTAGACTCTGACACAAGAGGGATACAATGGACGCTAACCACACGCCTAAGCGATCTAGAATACGCCGACGATATCTGCCTGTTAGGACAAAGGTTCCAAGATGTGGCTGACCAATTGGAAACACTTTCCACTGAAGCCAATAAAATAGGTTTGAAAATCAATATTGGTAAAACCAAATCCATGAGAATAAATGCAAGAAACAACACGCTATTCACCATTAATAACATGCAGATTGAAAATGTGGAAAACTTTACGTATCTTGGAAGTGTCATAACAGAAAGCGGAGGTACAGAAGACGATATTCGTATGAGGATACGAAAAGCGCAACAAGCTTTCAGCATGCTCAACCCTGTTTGGAGGTCTGGAGAATACACTACGAGAACAAAGATCCGCATATTCCAGTCAAATGTCATGTCTGTACTACTTTACGGATGTGAAACCTGGAAAGCGACAAAAACCCTTACAGACAAACTGCAGGTCTTTGTTAATAAATGTCTACGAAGAATTGTTCGTATTTTCTGGCCTAACATCATCAGAAACGAAGATTTACTACACCTGACCAAACAAAAGAGGGTAGTAAATGAAATAAAGTCCAGAAAGTGGGGTTGGATCGGTCACACACTCCGAAAAAGTAACTCCAGTATTGCAAAGACTGCCCTAGAGTGGAATCCCCAAGGAAAACGAAAAAAAGGTCGCCCAGTACAAACTTGGAGAAGATCCATCATGGACGAGATAAGAAAACAAGGAAAGTCTTGGAATGAGGTGAAGGCCTTAGCGCAAAATAGAACCCGATGGCGCGTTTTCACTGAAGCTCTATGCTCCACTTAGGAGTTCAAGAACCTTATATATATATATACAATCTTCCCAATGTATCATGGGAGAATGATGAGTTTGGTATAATGGTGCATTGACCTGCAGGTGATCCAGATGTGACCCCCTTGTAGATCCTAGCATCCATCATGTGGGTTATGAATGTTGCATAAGCCTCGATGTAAAGGAAACAAATAGAAATAAGTTGGTTTATGATGAGTTGTTTTATGATTTTTGAATGGTGATTACATTGCACTTAACAACTTCCTTGCTTCCAAAGACTGGCAGGTATATATGGTTAATGATGTTGAAGTTGCTACAAAATTATTCTATGAAGTTCTCTCTACAGGAATTGCTTACTTTATGCCATTGAAGAAATATAGAACTTCAACTTTTCCCAAGTAGTTCTTTGCTGATCTTAGTAGACTGACTCTGTGAGAAAAAAATATGCTCACTATGTCTATGATAATCATACTAATGTGGGTAACACCCAGAGCATTAAAATAAATGGTGTGTTGTTTCAATCTGTTGACGTCCTCTCTGGAGTACCACAGGGATCACATTGTGGTCCTCTTTGTTAACGATGTTGAGAAAGTCATTAAGTATTCAAATTTTCTCAACTTTGCTGATGATAAAAAAATTTATAAAGTCATTACTTGTCAGTATGATCAAATTCAGCTACAAGAGGATCTCAGCAGATTTAGCAATTGGTGCAAACTAAATGAATTAAAATTGAACAATGATAAGTGTTGTGTTATTACTTTTCACAGGAAGCAAACAATTTTAAATTACGATAATAGCATTGATAACACTCAGCTGTCTAGGCAGGACTGTGTTAAGGATTTAGGTGTTTATTTTGATTGTAAATTAGCATTTCGTAAGCATCTAGAGGTCACAGTAAACAGTTTATTTAAACAATTAGGGTTTATAACTGGAAACACTTCTCAATTTTCATGTTTTGTTTTACCAATTCTTTTTAATAGTCTCATTCGCTCCAGACTAAAATATGCAATAGTTGTATGTATAGATGTTGTAACATCTATAGACAAGCTTGATTATGTTCAGCATAAATTTGGTAAACACTATCATTACTGTAGTACTTTTCATGACCTCTCTGTCCCATACAGTTTTAATATGATAGCTGATCACTTGAAAATGGTTTCTATGAATTAGTGAAAATATTATTTTTGCCTAATATTCCTTTAAAAAATTGCTAATAATTTGATAAATTGCCCTGAACTTTTAAATCGATTAGGTCTTAACACTCTTCATGGAACTAGGCATACTTCATTATTTCATCAATTTAATTATGAATACTTCAAGCCTCTTACTTATATGGTGAGACTATATAATAGGTTTTCCAATATTATGCTTACTTTGTAAAATTTTATATATTATACCTTGTTCCAATGTAAATGGTATATCTGTTAATAAATAAATAAATTAATTCTTTTGCAGTGCTAATTTGCTTTTCAAGTTCTACATTAACTCTTCCTTGCTTTAATAAGTGAGTCATATAAATTTTCAGATTATCTATATGATGATTGGATCTTTCATGTTGGTTAAATATTTCCTTACTTTTATTCCATGATGAAAATCCTGTTTTAAATTGGCCTTTTTTTTCAACTAAGACACAATAAAGACAAAATATATTGCCAGTGCTCTCGGAGTAAATAGCTTAATCGCGGTGAACCACTTCTCCATTAACCAGTTTTTTATAAAATACTTGCTTACTGGCATACCTGTTTTGTTCGCCAAAATTTCTGTTTGATATTGAGAAGTCCATATCTGTAAGATTCTGATCGACCCATTTTTCTAGAATCATTTCTGCACAAATATGGCAATTTTACCAAAGTACTGGATCTTTAAAGTTAATTAAAGGTATGCTTCTCAAGTACCACCCTGGAACCTGCAACCACCTGGTGCTATAGCCTCAAAAAGATCCCTGGTTCAACTGGCGCTTGTATGTAAGATTTTTGGTCTCATTTTTTAAACTTTTTATTATTGATTTTATATTATAAGTAATTTCAAGTTTTGAATCCTAACTGTGATATTGTATATTGTAATTTAAACTGTTAATAAGGTTTTCCTGTGTATTTCATATTTCACAATTGCCAAATTATTAAGTACTACTGATTTACAAATAATACCTCAGTACATAATAAAAGTACTTACCTTAAACTGCAACTGCAGTTTTTCTTCTAAAACAAAGCTGATGATCTTTTTGATTATATTCCTTTTTGCTCTAATAGTATTGGTTCTAAAATACACTGCTACATTTATAGACCCATCTCTAAACCTTCTATCTGTTGCAAGGTGTCCCCAAAAGTTTCTAAACTCAGCTGCTTCTTCAAACTTGTCTAAAGCCGGTCCTTTGTCTATAAAATTGAAAGCTTCATTGGGATTTAGGTTGATTCCAAGAAGGAAACTCTTGATATCAGTACCACATAGTTCAATTCTTGGTACAATGTTGCAGATTCTTTTGTTTAAAGCTCTGTTGAGCATATTTGAAATATGATTAAATATAAGGACATTTTCATAACCAATATGTGTAGATTTTTCTTCATCAGAAAATTCAAATTTATTTTGAACACTAAGAGAACTGGAAAGGTCAATAACTAGATCATATTGATGTTGAAATGGGTACTTTGTGAGGAACAATTCTCTAAATGACATTATTCTATTTTCATCTAGATGTTTAATAGCAACCTGGCTTTCTAATTTCACCTTTTTGTACATATCTTTAGTTAAAAACGAAGTTAAATTGTAACATCCGGTTTTATCTAAGAATACTACATCAAAATGTTGCCTAAACTTTGTTAAAATCTCAGAAGTTACTTCTGTAATACTTATATTTTCCGTTAAAAGATCTGTAGTGCTTAAATAATTCCAAAAGTACCTCACTACTTGATATGAACTCATAAACTTCGTAATTTTCTTCTTGTGCACTAAATAAGCTACCAAATACAGCACCAATCTTTCTGTGAAAGCCCCAAAACCAATGTTAAGTTCTCTTTGATTTACCCAAACACACAATAACTTAATTCCATCCTGAACATGTTCATGATCTTTTAAAACTTCTATAACAAATTCATTATTATCATAAAGAGTTACATCATGAGCTAGTAAACTGTTGTAAAGAATAGTAGGAGAGCTTTTTAATGTATCTAGATCAATGTTACTTTCAAACAAATCCACTTTAACATTGTTTTGTTCTGTTAGAAACCTGGGACACTTAAATGTTTCATTTTGCGGTGAAACATACACAAAAACATCTGTTTTATCACAATCCTTAGGCTGTAACTTTATTATTGGACACATATGATTGCTTTCATGGTACACAATCTCTGTATTATCAACTAAGCTCTTCTGTTTCAAGTATTCTGCTATGTACAATAAATAATACCACCTCTTTACCAAATAACGATTATTCAAATAGTCTTTTGTTAAAAAAGCACTTTGGGGAATCACTACATTTATATTTAATGATAAATTGGGACCCGGCAAACAATTATTTTCATATAAACCAAAATACTGTACACTTTCTGGTTTGTCAAATATTAGGCTAATATCTTGGTCAGTTTCAAATATTCTTTTAGGAGTAGTAATCCTTTTTAAAAAAGTTTTTGCTTTCTTTTTCTGTTTTCCCAATTTCTCGAGTTCAGATAATTGCAATTTCTTATCCGGCAACGATTCTAAAATGCTATTAAATAATGTTAACCACTGTGCCAACTTAGTCTTTCTTTTATTCTTTATTTTAATTTCATTTAACAGTTCTGTGATTTGAAGCCTAAACAAATTATTATTGTACAGATTTTCTACTTCCCTTAAATTGTTTAATTCTTCGACTGTCGGTGGTTTATACAATTCGTTTTTATGTTTTTTCTTGGGTGGAGAAACAGCAGTTGTTGGAATGTCTTCATACTTTCTTTTAGATTCTTTCGATTCCTGAACAGGATTTGCAATTTCTGCTTCATCTTCCGACTCCGAATCCCAATCTTCATTTATATTGTTTATTACGTCCATATTTTTCATTATGATAACTATTTAAGATAGTCAGGTCACAGCATGGTCAGGTAAATAAAATTTTAAAATTCACACACAAACACAAAAGTATTTTGAGGTTATGAAAATAAAACACATGTGAATCATAAATCATATATGTGTCAAATGTCATTACGGAGACCACAACACTGTTGTCATGTTTTGTTTGAAAACATTTAAGAAATAAATATAAAAATATAATCAAACATAATTGTTGGCTTTAATTTTATTTTATAAAGAATAATTGGAATAATATTAACTAAATAATTATTTTAAAATATGTATTTTGATTATGATTTTCTGATTTTAAGGTCTGTATATTTGGTTGCCTATATCAAAGGCAGGTGACATTATTTATTTTTAAATGTGTTTGGATTAAAATGATAAGACTGTGGAACAAGTAATTATCATATATTTTTTAAACAAGATAATTACCGAAATAACTCTTCAAATAAATTATTTCTTTTGTGACATAGTTTTCTTGTTATTTAAAATTCCGTATAGTGTTCATCAATACATAAACTAAGTAGGGAATATTTATCATCTTTTGTTTATAAAAAATAAACATTTTATCAAATTTAATAGAGGTAATAAAAAAAGATGTGTTTGTAGGTTACTGTATGGTTACTGCTCTTCAGAGTCTTCAGTAGTTATTTATATATATTTATATATCTATGCTGCTCTTTCATACATGACCCAATGTTAAGTAGGTATACTCCTCTCCTATCGGTATGTAAGCAACTCAGATCGGTAAAAGGTGGTGGTGGGAGTAAGCTTTTGAAACCTCTCGTAATTCTTTGACTCTTGTATTTGTGTATCCATTTGCAAGTTCCGAAAGGTATTAGACGTGGGTCGGAATATCTTTATCTCTCGTTTTTATCATTCATTCATATATTTTCGGTAGTTCTCTCAGAAAGTTAGTGTATTTTATGTCTTTAAGTGTTGTTGAATTCGTGTTTATATATCTAGTACGTGAAAACTTTATTGTTACTTAAGGAATATACTTAAAAATCTTCCAGAAGGTGAGTTTGACTTTATTTTTTGTTTTGAGCTAAAATCCAAGTAATGTTTTGATATTTAAGACGATTTAAAAGTAGGTATCATGTTTTTTAAATATTAGAAATTGATTTGTAATTTTGACGTTCTTTGACCATTTTTCGTAAGTTTACTATTGAATGTATTTATTTTAATAACAAAAACATTATGCCAGCATTCACTTAAAACGAGTTTTTAAGTGTTTTTACACTCGAGTTGGGTTCCTCAAGATGTTGTTTTGATTGAGTAAATATTTAAAGGTGCTGTTATTTTAATAGACATCATAAAATTTTTGTTTATGTTCAATGTAATGTTAATATTGGTGCATGAGGTACATAACTGTTGATTCCAAGTTTTGTGTTGTTTCTTTTTTTGTTTGATTTAGCATTTTGAGTATTGCAGATGAGTTTTAGTGTTATTGTTTATTTTATAGATCTATAATTGTTATTGACAACACTATGTACTTCTTGCAATATATTTTTGATAAATATAGTTTTGCTTACAAATTTTTAGTATCGTTTAAAACCGAACTGGTTTAGTTGAAAATTGTAATAAAATTATTAATCAAGTGAGTAGGTAGATAAGATACTGAAAGGTCATCATGGTTTTTCCTTAGAAATTAAGCTGTCTGTTTGATATTGATATATCGATTATTTCGTTCTACGTTAATTGATGCATTTAATTGGCTATAATCTTTTGAGTTTTAAGTTTTTCTTTCAAAAACAGTCTATATTTTATATAAAGTTAAATAGTGGCACGGAGAAGTTGAACTTAATCCAGCGTACCGGCATCTTTTTAAAAATTACCTGCTCAAAACAAATACAAAGTTTATTGTTTCTGACTTTCTTGAGTACTTACCTGTTCCTAAATAATAACAATAGAATAGTTTTGTCTATTATGTGCTGTGTAATTCAAAGTTAGAAGTAGATTTAGAAACCTTGAACAAATTGTCACAAACCTGCATTTATCACAGAAGCGGACGTGATTTTCTGAATAGTAGAGACGATAAAGAAGTTATTTAGAATTGTAAAATGGTAGTAGATATCCTTCCGTGGTCAAATTTTAATCCTCATAAAAAAGGTTCTTAGATAAGTTCGCTCACTTGCGAAACTTCTTAGAAAGCAAGAATTTTGTCATTTTATTTTTATTTATTATTTTGTCATTATAGAAAAGTCATTTTTTGTCTATAAAACGTTATTTATGCAGCTTAGTGATAAATGGTTTAAGCAAAAATTGTAGATTTAAAAATGTTCTTCAATTTGCAAGTTTCGAAATGAAAATACATTAAGAATTCATCAAGATAATTGCAAAAATCCCTTAATTTTACAGTAAATAATAATTTTGTTTTTTATATAATTTCATGTAATATAACTACTTAAAATTGTGGCAGTTAATGAGTTATTAAAGTGTGCTAAATTTCAAATAGATCGACCAAATAGTTATTCAATTTGTTTATGAGACACAAATTATGTTGACACTCACTCTAGAGATATTCTGTCAAAATCGATTCTTTCTATAAGGGTACATTTTTAAGGTATATTAAAAAAACTAACATTTTATTAAATTTGTTTTTAAAACATGGTTTGAAAAAGAACTAACTTTTCAGCTTATCTTCTTCTTAACGTGCCCCATTCCTAAGGACATTGGCAATCATCATGGCCCATTTGACTCTATCTGCAGCCGTCAACAACGTGTACAATGCTTCAATTTTGTTCATGATCGATACTTTTAGCGTCCACACTTCTGCACTATACAAAAGTACGGACCAAACATAGCACTTAAACATTCTTTGCCTTAGTTCTAAACTGAGATGGTTATTGCAAAGAAATGACTTCATTTTCATAAAATTAGTTTTAGTCATTACTATTCTACGTTTTATTTCTATGTCTGGGTCTAGTTGGTCCGTTATCATAGTTCCCAAATATGTCATTTTGTGAACTTTCTCAACTTGGACTCCGTTCAATTGAAGCTTTCCATCGGGATGTAAGTCACGACTTAACACTAAAAATTTGGTTTTGTTTGAGTTTATTTGAATGCCCATTTCCTCTCCTACCTCGTGAATACGATCAAGCAGAATTTGAAGACCTTCAATATTATATGATAGGATTACTGTATCGTCTGCATATCTAATCACATTAAGTACTTCCCCGTTGATTTTTATTCCATATGGTTATCTCTCAAGTGCCTTTTTAAATAACTGGTCCGCGTAAATATTGAACAATGTTGGCGACAAAATGCAACCTTGTCTGACACCTCGTTGTATGGGATTTCATCGCTGTATTTATCACCAATTTTTACGATAGCAGGTTGATTCCAGTACAAATTTTTAATGACACGAATATTCTTGTCATCTATTCCGATATTTTTCAGTATTTGCATCAATTTTACATGCTGTACGTTATCGAATGCCTTTTCGAAGTCCACGAGACATGCAAATATATTTTCTTTGGTTAGGGCATTTTTGTAATAGGATGTTAAACGCAAGAAGTGCCTCCCTGGTTCACATAGCATTTCTAAAACCAAATTGGGTATCTTCAAGATCTTCTTCACATTTGCGTATAATTCTGTTTGGAAGTATTCTGAAGAAAATTTTAAGAGCTCCCTTAATAAATATGCCTTCATTTACGTCTTCTAATGCCTCTTTAAACAATTCTTATATATACAAGGATTTCCACAGTTTTCACTGTATTCCTTCACTCAACCGTTTTATCCAATTTTTCCTGTTTAGCAAGTCCCCTTCCTGTAGGTTTCTTCTTCTCATTGCTTCGTCCACTTCATCTTTGAAAGATCTTCGGGGTCTGCCTCTCTTTCTTCTTCCTATCGGGCTCCACTCTGTTATTCTATTTATTCACCGATTTTGGTCTGCTCTTCTAACATGTCCGTACCAGGTTAACCCCTTCTGTTCGATGTAGTCTATTATGTCGGAGTTCATTCCCATTCTCCTCTGAATCTCCATATTATTTATTCTATCTCTTCTTGTTACTCTGCAGCTTCTCCTTAGGAATTCCATCTCTGTTGCTATTATTTTGTTTTTGGTTTTCTTGTTTTTGTCCAATTTTCACACCCATAAGTGAGTATACTTCTTGTCATGGTATTATATATTTTTTTCTTTGTTTTCATGCTGATGTTCTTATCCCATAGTACCGGGTTCAATTTTCGTATGCAGTCTCTTGTTTGTCCTAGTCTATTTTTTATATCTTCCTCCGTTGTTCCTTTGTTTGATATTATGAAACCTAAATACTTATACTTGTCTGTTCCCTTGATTTGTTTACCTTCGTCTATTTCCAGCTGTTTTATTTCTGTATTCTCCGTTGTTAGGTATTCAGTTTTCTTTAGGTTTATTTCCATCCCATTCTTTGTATATTCCTGCTCTAGTTTTTCATCATAAAACTGAGGTCATCCTCGTCTTGTGCGATCACTATTTGGTCATCAGCAAAACTTACTGGTATACCCATTCCTTCGCACTTTCTTTTTCATGGTTTCAGGGTTTTTTCCAGGAATATTTTGAACAGGGGGGGTGCAGAGTAACCCTGTAGTAGTCCCTTTGTCATCTTAAATGGACTGCATATTTTGCCCGTTTTGATAGCTACTTCATTATTCTTGTAGAGTGCTTTTACCGCGTTTATTAATCTTCCTGGAACTTCGATATCTTGCATTGCTTCCCATAGCTTGGTTCTAGGTATTGAGTCATATGCCTTCTTAAGATCAACAAAAGCCAGATGGACGGATCTATTTTTGGCCATTCTTTTTTCTATTAGTTGTTCGACCGTGTAAATGTGATCTAAGCATGCTTTCCCCGCTGTGAAACCTGCTTGGTCTTCTCCGATTTTATCTTGTATATATATTTCTAATTTTTCCTTTATGGTCTTTCCATACAGTCTGCCTATAAATAACAATTCTTCTGAATACATATTAAAAAGTAAAGGGGAAAGCACGCATCCTTGTCTGACTCCACGATTTATGGGTGTTAAATTATATTTATGCGCATCATTGATTGGATATATATTTAGCGTATTCTAAACTCCAACCAATTATACATCCGTAAGTAGAATTCGCTTTAATATGCAAATACCCGTGAACGATTCATAATTTTCTAAGTTCTATGTATAATAATCACAGACTCACGTTTTTTTCTGTCACTTCTAGCTTAATGCATTAGAGAGAATTCGATCAACTATGACGTACTGAAAGAAGGGTTTGGGACGGACTATATGTTGACAAAAGTGAATGCATAGGGTTTAGTGAAATGTTTTTTTATGTTGAAAATAAATAAAAACCATAAGATTAATGTTTTTAATAAATATTAATAAAAATGCCATATTAATTAATGTGGGGGCTTACAAGAACATGCTATGTGTTAGGGGTTATGTTCTAAAAATGTGTTTAAGGTAAGAGTGTAGGCGCAAAATTTTGAGCCAATGCTTTTTAAATGCATTCATTTTTTTCGAATCCTGAGAAAACTAACAAATATTTTTGAAAAATTTAAACGCAGAATGAAAGATTACATTATTACCGAGGGCCGAAAGTCCCTTAGAATAAACAAAAAGTTTTTTGAATGAGATATTTGAAATTAAAAATCACACTAAATTTTCTCTTTTTTTTTCACCCCTGTAACTTATTAATAGTACATTGTTTACTGTAACTTATTAATAGTACATTGTTTACCGGGTAGGAAAAGCTTAACATTCCTAGACGACTGTGAAGATTGCTAAGTCCGGGCGCAAGCCGAGACTTAGCAACACAGAGTCCAGGAATGTGGCTTTTCCTACGAGGTAAACATACTATTTTCCCGCAAATCGTTTAAAATTCGACAGATATTGATTGATTTAAAAAAAAAACGCGATAATTTTATTCCCAAATAAATGGTGCTTTGAAATTCCTAATAAAATTACTTGGGTTACTATGGAAACGTATTGAGGTTGAATTGTCAAACTTGACGCTTATAAATTTAATTGCTAACAACTGTACGGAAATATTATTTCCTTACAGTAAGGAAACGACATTTCTTTACAGTAAGGAAGTCCTGACTTTTTCTTCAAGAAATTTTGACAGGAATGTCAAAATTTCCTGGCGATTTGCGGAAAAATAAACATTATAGAAGTTTTCAGAGACTTTCGGCCCCCGGTAATAATGTATTCTTTCATTCTGAGTTAAAATTTTCAAAAATATTTATTAGTTTTCTCAGGATTCGAAAAAAATGAATGCATTTAAAAAGCATTGGTCCGAAATTTTGCGCCTACGCTCTTAAACTGCAAATTCCATAGGTGGGCCAACTGATATGGGAAGGGGCTCTTATGAGGGGTAGTTGATGAAAATTGTATGAAGACGTACTGCATAATTTTGCTTTGTTTTTTTTTTATCAAACGATCTTAAAAAGTGAAAAAAAAATAGTTTTTAAATAAAAAACGTTTCTCATACATTTTAGGGAAAAAATGGTTCAAATAAAAGTTATAGATCATAAAAAGTTCTCTATTATTGAAAGTTTAAAAATTGAAATACTTACATAAAGAATTGATCGAAATAATTTCAAAAATCCCTTATTTTTGCATTAATTTATAAATTTTAATAACTTTGTTTATTGGATAATGACATAATATAACTATTGAAATTTGTGGCATTTAATGAATTATTAAAGAGTGCTAAATTTCAAACGGATCGACTAAATAGCTTATAAGTTATTCAATTTGTTTATCCCCGAGTGCGATTATTTAAACAATTGTACTTGCCCAAACAGTCACTATAGAGGTATTTTGTAAATCGCAATCGATTCTTTGAGGTTTCGTTTTTAAGGTATATTTTAAAAAATATCACGATTTTATTAAATTTGTTATTTAAAAAGAGTTTGAAAAAGGGTAGACCTTTTAGCTTATAAACATTTATAATAACTTGACATTATTTATTTTTCTTTTGACTGGGCTGATCAATTAGTAAAATGATAATGCACGAAAATCAACTCACTAATGTAATACTAAATTGAATACTTGCAAAACCTCAAAGTGATTCTCAGAAATAATTCTGCTGGTTATTCCTGCGAATATTACCACATAAGGCTAGAATAATATTAAATACCATTTAAAAATCCTTCTCCTATAAAAAAAAACATGTTCACTGTATTTACCAGACCCACTTGTTTCTATCACAGACACACTTTTATGACTCATATGGATGCCCGAGAACTAAACACACTTGATGTTCATTATAAATGAATAAACCTCATGATTTATGATTCAGAGTCCGTTATATCTTCAACTTTTTTTACATCCACTGATCTAAAATTAAATGAGCATTAAATTTGCGTTAGGACAGTATTGAAAAATGTATTTTGGAAGTCAGTGACACCGACTTTTTGTACGAACTATGTTTATTGTAGGATAAATGTAATTTTTTTCTGCAATTGTTGAACAAAAGAGAGTGTTTGCTTGTCACTGAAAAAGAAAAATCGACTGGTACTGAAGAATGTTGCTTAAAAATTTTTTTTTATTCTACGGAAGTTAGTCTTTCTCATGGATTTTGAAGCTATCAAGTGAAAATGTTCATTGGTATAATAAACACCCCAATCGATAATTGAAACATGTATTGGCTTCTTAATGCATTGTTTCATTCACGCAAATGTAAAAATAATTGTTTCCTATTTTGGATCTATTTTTTTCTTTGACGGACAAGTCTAAAGAATCAACATTATTTCTTCTATCTTAAAGTCCTATCGCTCAGTTTATTAAATTTACAATATTAATGGATATCTGCGTTGTTCCAAAGTCCTGAGAAACGATTTTTTAGGCATTGTTTTCTACGTGAAATTCTTGTTGACTATACAAAAATAATTTTATTATTTTAATTGTTTTATTTGTAAATGCAGCGCGAATTATATAGAAAATGACTAAAAATTGCAGTATTTTTATATTGTGACATCAATAAATGACTAATTGGTAAAAGTTGAATTAAGTATATACCATATTAGTCATAATTGTTTGCGGATCTAATAACCAACACTAAAATTGTATAATATAAGCGAGATATTATAGAATGCATACCTAAAAGTACAGTTTATAAAATGCCTTTCATAATGTCTATATTTAGTAAGACGAAAATATTTATTTATGATAACAGCAACTTGAGAGATTGGTTTCTTATGCAATAAATATGGGGTGCGCTAACAATCACGCGCAAGAAATATTGACATCTTTCTTTCTTGTCTTGAAAAACATCAAGTCCACAGAAAAAATTACGAGGAATAAATCAGGACTAAGCAAATAAAACATATACAGAGTGCATTACGAAATTTATTGTAGGGGAAAGCGTGGGTACAGTGAGACGAAAAAATTTAGGTCTTCATATTTTTTTTCACAATGTTTTTGTTTACTAAAGTATGGCGAAAAGACATGAGTAGGTTAATTGGTAATACATATGAACACTTAAAGTACCAAAAATATCGTATAGAAAAAAGTTCCACTCAAACAAAATAGTAGGTGCAATTGTCTCACTGTACCCTTCCTTGGGGGAACAATCTAATATGAATTCTGTAAAGAGCAATTAGTGCGTCTATTAGGTTCACCCCACCCAGAAATTAGTTATAGGTTTTCACAATAGCTGAACAAGTAATTGTAATATTCTGTTTAGTCCTTTTTCATATCGCTCGCATGTTTCAGTAGGTTCTGCAGACGCAAATGTTGACACCAAATTTACTACCGGATTATCAGTCCATTTTACTGCTCTGACTTCAATATTATCTTGACCAGAGCCATGACCTCTTAGAAGGATCTTTTACCTTTTTTTAGTACATCTTTGTCCTTGTTTAGAGGAACTCCCGATAGGCGATTTATCCGTATTGTTCCAAGTTAATGAATTTTCTTTTTTGCCAAATACATCATCAGAGCTAGAGAAGTACACCAATTACCAAAATATAAGAGATGATTTGCGCCTACAGATATATGAGTGCCTAATTGCAGTACCACATTAAGCTCTTCATTTTTGTGACGATTTTCTTGTGAAAACGTAGGAATACTGTCATTCTTTTTGTAACAATAAAACACTGGAAGCTTTGTTTTCAAACTTCCACAAAATTTATTTTAGCTTCTTAACACTACAGCTGTTTCGGCTGATTGCCTTTCTCAAGTGATATATTTTTGCCATGCGTTTACACTTTATAGTCTCTAATGAAAACGGTTGAGGAGGGGAGAACTGTTTGTCTCAAGTTGGTCATTCAGAATTATATCTGTGTTTTTTTAATTTGTTGATTTCCATAGATTCTAACAAGAATAGCTTAAGGCCTTTATTTTGAATGTGAAGAATTTTAAATTCGTCATTAAAAGAATGATTGGGATCTAGAAGGTGAAGTGCTTATGTAGAATCTGTTTTTCTGTTATTGAAAGCCCTTATTGTATAGCCACAGCCTCCTAAATTATACTCTTTCATTAAACTACACAAACCGGATCACCCAATAAGACCTGTAGCTTCTTTTTATACAGCTCCGTCATATAAGCTTTCAAAAAAACTGTTAGACATTATTTTAGAACACAATAAATTTTCACCTAAACTTACCATAACAAATACAATAGAACTAGTCAATAAAATACAACATATTCAATTACCTAACAACTCCAGATTAATTTCATTTGACATAAAAAATCTTTTTCCTAGTATCCCTCCTACAGAAACTTTTATTCTAGTAAAAAACTTTTTAGACCAAAATAGTACAAATCCAATAATTACATCTGAAATTTTACATCTTCTAGAAGTTTGCATAAGCCAGGACTACTTTGAATTTAATAATCAAATATATACAAATAACAGTGCAGGACTTATAATGGGCAATCCTCTAAGCCCATTGCTATCAGATATTTTTATGGATCTAGAGACAAAAATTTTAAAACACCCCGTATTTAAACAGTTTTATATTATTGGAGATACGTAGACGACGTACTTGTATGTTTCACAGGAACTAACAGGCAACTCGATCAATTTTTATCGTATATTAATTCGCTTAATAGTCATATTGAATTTACAATAGAAACAGAACAAAATCAATCAATAAATTGTTTAGATTAAAAAATTATCAGACTTAAAAATAAACATTACTTCTCCATATTTCATAAACCTATCCATACTGACACGACTATACACAATTCATCATCCCATCTAACACAACATAAACTGGCAGCTTATCGTAGTATGTTACATAGATTAACAGAAATTCCGATGTCAAAGTACAACTTTGAGACAGAATTAAATATCATCAAGCAAATAGCAGTAAACACTTACACAATGGTGTGTACAAACTTAAATGAGGCGACTGTCAAAAAACTTACATCGGTCAAACTGGTAGAAACTTTAATAAACGAATAGCAGAACATAAGAGGGCTTTCAATAATAGAAAAACAGATTCTACATACGCACTTCACCTTCTAGATCACAATCATTCTTTTAATGACAAATTTAAAATTCTTTACATTCAAAATAAAGGCCTTAAGCTATCCTTGTTGCAATCTATGGAAATCAATAAATTAAAAAACACAGATATAATTCTGAATGACCAACTTGAGACAAACAGTTCTCCCCTCCTCAACCTATTTCATTAGAGATTATAAAGTGTAAACGCATGCCAAAAATAGATCACTTGAGAAAGGCAATCAGCCGAAACAGCTGTAGTGATAAGAAGTTAAAATAAATTTTGTGGAAGTTTGAAAACAAAGTTTTCAGTGTTTTATTGTTACATAAAATGAATTTCCGTCAAGTTACAGTCGAATCCATCAATCATTATTTTTGATGTATTTAGTTTTTTTTATTTACTTTGACCTCATAAATAAATCATTTGTTTCATAAATCACAGCATTTTAAATCCCTTAAGAATGAAACTGTTAACGAGTTAAACTATTTTTGTACACACTGTATATATGTTCCATTAAACAATTTTGCCAAGGTTCAGCTTTGTTCAACAACAGTTATCCGATATAACGTAACTACCAAGATATCCTGTTAGATATTTATTATTATTATTATTACGCAATAACCAACACTTATTTACCTTCAATATTTTTTTTGTAATAGATATATCCTAAGAAATTAATTCAAAACACTAATTTCTAGTACAAAAGTTTTAACCAGCCGCTCCCTAACATTTACATTCACTTTTTGCATTCTACAGGTTCTGAACTATCAATACATGAAAAATTATTCGGTTTATAGGCCAGATGCAAATGTTCGTTGTTAGGAATGAATCTAGCTACGAAAAAGCAACAAAATACCTGTTTTTTATATTTACACAAATACAACAACTAAGGGTTATTATTAGCATGGGGACATGCATAGGCAGTTAATTTGGTATGTAGTTTGGTTAATTTGAGATAATTTAATAAATTATGTTAAGTTCGAAGTCAACACATTTTTTAAATTATCACTTAGAGCAAACGCGATTCTTTTGTTCTTTTATGCTGTATACTCAATAATTATGTTTCACTGATAATTGAGTGTTGCGCTTGGTACACATCGGAGCAGCCTCATTGTTGCAAATATGTTTGTGCGTAAGTAGAATATGTCCTATTCGAAGTATGTTGATGATGACTTAATCTTTTCTGTTACTTGGCAAGGTGAGTGTGTGTGCCTACTTGACCTATGCATTCCTTGGGTCTGGTGTCAGTGTGATCCCAAGTGGTCTGCCACGCTCTGTAGATATGGCCTCTGTTGTTTACTTTGTGATCTTCTTCTTCAGCCTTCATTTATCCAATGTTGGACATAGGCCTCCTCCAATTGCTTCCACGCTTCCCTATCTTTTGCAATTCTCATCCACTGCTTTCCAGCTACAGCAGTTATATCGTCTATCCATCTCTTTTTAGGTCTTCCCACGCTTCTTTTTGTTTCTCGAGGTCTCCAGAATGTCACTTTATGAGACCATCTGTTGTGTCTTGTCTTGCTACATGTGCTACCCATTGCCATCTCAATGTCGCTGTTTTTCCCATGATGTCGGTTACTTTAGTTCTTCGACGTATTTCGGTGTTAGGAATTTTGTCTCTGAGGCTTGTATTTAACATGGCCCTCTCCATGGCCCGTTGAGTTACTCTTAATTGTTCTGCCATTTTTCTTGTTATTGCCATAGTTTCCAATCCATAAGTTGCAACTGGTAGTATACAAGTGTCATAGGTTTTTCGTTTTAAGTGAATTGGGATTTTTCTGTCTTTTAAAATGAAGCTCAACTTACCAAAAGCAGCCCATGATAATGGTGTCCTTCTTTTAATTTCTAGGGTTTGATTTTCCTTTTCGTTTTTAATTTTAATATCTTTGTTTTATCGAGATTCATTTTTAATCCTATTTGATTCGATTTGTGATTTAAATCTTGTAGCATTGATTTTAGTTCATGGATATCTGTGCTTATTAGTACTATGTCATCTGCAAAACGCAAATGGTTAAGATATTCTCCATCTATTTTTAATCCATTTTCGGCCCAATTTAGTTGTTTGAAAACATTTTCTAATGCCAAAGTAAATAACTTGGGTGAGATGGTGTCGCCCTGTCTCACACCTTTGCCAAGGTCTATTTTCATAGTTTTCCAGATCATCATCTATTTTTACGTGAAAAGTAGCATCATCGTATATATTCTTAAGGAGGAGGTCTTTGTGATCAGTACAAGGAAATTCATTTATAATAGCAATATTTTGGTATGTTATTGCTTTGCTTGCCAAGGAGTCCACTTCCTCATGCCACATCATAACCCTGGATGGGTCTTTGCCTGTCTGGCTATGTCCTTCCATTCAGATCTCTCTTGTGCCCTTCTTCTCCATTGTCTTATGTTCATTATTTTCAGGTCGTCTTCCACGTTATCCAACCATCTCGTTCTGGGCCTTCCTTTTTTTCGCCTTCCTATGGGCTTCCATTGTAACATTTTCTTTGTTGTTTTTGCATCGTTTTGTCTCTGCAGATGTCCCAGCCATGACAGTCTTTGACTTTTCACAAATCTTACAATGTCATAACCTTCATTTAACTCATTAACCTCGTCGTTTCTCCTGATTCTCCATGTGCCATCTTCCTCTTGTACCGGGCCATATACTTTCCTCAGTATTTTTCTCTCGAATGTTCTGAGTTGGGCTTCAACTTTTTTCATTACCCAAGTTTCACATCCATAGGTTACTACGGGTCTAATCAGTGTTCTGTAGATTGTCATTTTGGTTCTTTTGTCTAATAATTTCGATGTCATCAATCTTTTATTAGCATAGTATGTACGATTCCCGCTGGAAATACGTTCATTAATTTCGCTACTTACGGAGTTCTTCTGATTGATTTCTGTGCCTAGATATGTAAAGGCATCCACTCGTTCGATAGTATAGTTGTCTATTGTGATATTATTTTCATTGTCAGTTATTCTTTTGACTGTCATATACTTCGTTTTTGCTTCGTTTATTTTAAGACCCCTTTTTCTTGCTTCAGGATCAATTTGTTTGAACACTTCCATTAGTCGTGGTTTATTCCTACTAATGATGGCTACATCGTCTGCATATGCAGTAATTTGTACTGATTTGGTGTTTATATGGCCGGTTATATTGGTTTTTCTGATGACTGCCTCAAGAACTAGGTTGAATAGCATGCTTGATAGGGCATCTCCCTGTCTTACTCCTATGTTGATGTTAAACAGGGGAGTCAGTTCTCCATCTACTCTGACTGCGGCTTTTGAACCCTGCAACGTCATTTTTATGAGGCAGATGTATTTCTAAGGTATACCTATATTACAAAGGTCTTCCAGCATTCTGTCTCTTTTTACACTATCAAAAGCTTGTTTAAAGTCTATATACATATTATATAGGTATATGTCGTATTCATAAGCTTTTTCTTATATCGTTCTTAGTATGAATATGTTATCTGTAGTGGCTCTATTTGGTCTGAATCCATTTTGTTAATCACCAATTATATTTTCAGAGTATTCTAATAATCTATTGTAGATTATACCAGAAAGAATTTTGTATATTACATTTAGCAATGTAATTGGCCTATAATTCTGGCATTCCCTCTTATCTCCTTTTTTATATATTGGCTGTATGAGGCCAACTGTCCATTCCTCTGGCATTTGCTCCTTCGTCCATATTAATGTTATTAGGTAATTGATTATTTCCTAGAGTTCGGATCCTCCATGCTTTATTAATTCTGCCGAAATTCCGTCCGTTCCTGGTGCTTTATTGTTTTTTAGTTTATTTATTATCTGAACTACTTCTTCATAACTCGGATTTTCGATGTGAAGCTCCGCCGTATGATATATTGTCTCGTTTCGATCATTTTCGTTGTCTACATTTAGATTTTCTCCGAAATATTGTTTCCATCTCATTATAATTTTTTGCTTCTCTGTTAGTAGTTCTCCGTCCTTGTCTTTGCATATCGTTAGTTTTGGTCTAAATGACTGTGTGCTTTCTTTTATGCATTTATAGAATTTTCTGCTTTCGCGTCTGTTGTTGATTGTCTTCGACATTCCATTTTTTGATTTGAATATTTTTCTCTTTTCCTACTGTCGCTATTTTCTGCCGTAATTTTGCTCCTACAAGACTTATAAGAGTTAGATCATTTAAAAAGCATTGAAGATCTTCGAAGTTATCTGCCACTATGGCTTTATCATCGGCATACCTGACGTTATTAATAAATATGCCGTTAACTTTAATACCCTTATTACAGTCTGCCACTGCTTCTGCGAAGGCCTTTTCTACGTATAAATTGAACAGCATTGGAGACAGTATACAACCTTGCCTTACTCCTTGGCGTCCAATCCCAACTCTTGTAGGTATTTTATCATCAATTCGTTTATATTGAGTATATAAGTGAGATGGGGTTTTAAAAATCTTGATAATTGAATATAAATAAACACCACCCTGCCAACAAAGTTCATAGACCTAATAAAGAAAAAAAAAAAAAAAAAGAAAGATAAACTTAGATGACTCAAATACCAATAGAATAAAGCAAGCAAGAAATCTATCAATCCTGTCGAGAAGAAAACAGACTGTGACTTACTTTTTTTAATACTTATATGTTTGAAAGACTGGCCTAAACTGATCTCCGCCAGTTGACCGCTTGTACTTGATAGTGTTTTTGTTTAATTATCGACAAAAGAACACCTGTCGACTTGAAAGAAATTGATATGTAGCGCTAGAAACAATAGCGATCGAAAATGGTATAATGAATGGTTTCTTGCAATTTATATGGTTGGTAAGGTTGAGCAGAACTCCGGTAGAATTTGTAATGCGGTTATTATTATTAATATAGTTATTTCGCGTTTTATGGAATTTTAATATAACTCATATAACTCAACGGGGTAAAATTGCAGTTGAAATTAAAAAAACATATACAGACGAGTAAGAAACATATTAGGCGACGCAATGAAGCTCTAAAAAGCATTAAAACCTTCGGGTAGTGGCGCTATAGTCTCTTACACGTTTAGTTGCCCCGGTGTTATAGACCAGGTGGGTTCAAAAAATAGAAAAACAGGATTTTTCTTCATTATTTTGGACTTACTTAAATATCACTGTATAGAGCAATCCGTCACTGATAAATATTGATACAAAATATAATGAAGGCAATTATTAGAGGACAGAAAATAAATGTAACAATAAAACGCTGAAAACTTTGTTTTCAAACTTCCACAAAATTTATTTTAAATCTTATCACTACAGCTGTTTCGGCTGATTGCCTTTCTCAAGTGATCTATTTTTGGCTTGGGTTTACAAATTTATAGTCTCTAATGAAAATACTAAATCCAATAGAACAGAAATACCTCAATATCATGAATCCACAGCCTCTTAAATTATACTCTTTCATTAAACTACACAAACCGGATCACCCAATAAGACCTGTAGTTTCTTTTTATACAGCTCCGTCATATAAAATTTCAAAAAAACTGTTAGAGATTATTTTAAAACACACTAAATTTTGACCTAAATTTACCATAAAAAATACAATACAACTAGTTAATAAAATACAACATTTTCAATTACCTAACAGCTCCAGATTAATTTCATTTGACGTAAAAAATCTTTTTCCTAGTATCCCTCCTACAGAAACTTTTATTCTAGTAAAAAACCTTTTAGACCAAAATAGTACAAATCCAATAATTACATCTGAAATTTTACATTTTCTTGAAGTTTGCATAAACCAGGACTACTTTGAATTTAATAATAAAATATATACAAATAACAGTGCAGGACTTATAATGGGTAATCCTCTAAGCCCATTGCTATCAGATATTTTTATGGATCATCTAGAGACAAAGATTTCAAAACATCCCGTATTTAAACAGTTTTTATATTGGTGGAGATACGTAGACGACGTACTGGTATGTTTCACAGGAACTAACAGGCAACTCGACCAATTTTTATCGTATATTAATTCACTTCATAGTCATATTGAATTTACAATAGAAACAGAACAAAATCAATCCATAAATTTTTTAGATTTAAAAATTAGCAGACTTCAAAACAAACATGACTTCTCCATATTTCATAAACCTACCCATACTGACACGACTATACACAATTCATCATCCCATCCAACACAACATAAACTGGCAGCTTATCATAGTATGTTACATAGATTAACAGAAATTCCGATGTCAAAATACAACTTTGAGACAGAATTAAATATAATTAAGCAAATAGCAGTAAACAACGGATACAACGAACAAACAATTAATAAAATGTCAAATCAAAAACAACCTAGGCAAATATATTAAAAATAACAAGAGCCAAAATAAAAAACACTTAAATAGTGGTGTGTACAAACTTCAATGTGCGACTGCCCAAAAACTTACATCGGTCAAACTGGTAGAAACTTTAATAAACGAATAGCAGAACATAAAGGATCGTGTATATTAATCTCACTGACTGTAAGTTGAATTAGTTATCTTGAATAGGTGTTACTGGTAGAAATAGATTTTGCATATAGTCCATGCATACTCCTCTTACCGATGGATCCACTTTAGTAAAGGCCTTTAACTCATCCATTTTAGTGAAAAACTTCTGATCGACGTACATACACCATCTTTTTACCTATTGCTATTAATACCCTCTTAGCATTATCATTCAAATATTCTGACTTTATTTTTAAATCTAGTTCTTCGCATTTGCTGCAGATGTCAATCCGAGGTCTGCCGAAGCGTAACTGATAGAAGTCGGTAAAGACAGATAAAATCCATATTTAACTGGGACATCTGGAAATTTTTCCGAAAATAACGAATGCATTATTTTTATAGTTTAACAGGAAATGACTCAATATGGCCTTTTATACTATTGATTATTTCTTCAGGTTTTGCATTAGCTGGTTTTTGTTTACCTCTCATGTCAACAGGTATGTATGTATGTACAGCGTTAACAGTTTCACGTTTTCCTTAGCCAACAGCTTCCAATCTCTGATTCCCATCTCTCTGACATCTTCCATCACTACATCTCTCCATTTCTTACTTGGTCTTCCTCTCTTTTTTTGCCCTCAGGTACTCTCCAAGCAATATTCTTGACTATTATATTACCTTGCATTCTTTCTAGATGACCGAGCCATTCTAGTCTACGTTTTTTCACCACTTTTGTTATTGGAGGGTTAGCATACAATTGGTCAACAGGTACTTGTCCTTTTTCTAAAAGCTCTATCAACCGACCTACTCGGTGTTTCGTTATAGCATGCAGACTTAAAAATGCACATTTACAAACAGAATAAACTACTGTACTTGTTACTCTGTACGAAAATGAGTGCTCATGTGGTTTTCTCCTGTTATCTTCAGTGTTTTGTCTAGGAAACTGTCGGGCAACTGTCAATATTTCAATAAGAGACTGAGGATAAGTGTCTTAAGGATTTTTGTTTTCTAATTTATAAAATTTTGTAAAAATCTGTTCTCTACATTCAACAGGAATCGCAAGAAAGCATTTCTTCTTACATCTTCAATCTAATGAGTCTAGTAAGAATTAAATATTTAACAAAATTTGAGGTTTTAAGAACATACCTACATGGATATCCAATCGTTTTTCTTGGACTAGTACGACTTTTACTATAACATCCTTCCAACACTCTGGATGAACCAATGTTAAATCTCTTACAAATCGTCGTAGCACTATATTTGGGTCTCCGTTGTTTACTTTTTATATCACCTAAGTATTGATTCCTGCAACATTTAATAATGTGTAGAATACCACCATGGGTCATCTTCTGCTGCGGGGAGCAGAGAGACACCCCCCTTTTGTATTATTATACGTACTGACTATTACTGATTTAGATTTATCATCACTATTTATGTCAATATCATCATGATGGTGCATGCTTGATAATAAAATCACATTTTTGCGTTGCTTTGGGATATAAGAAACGGTTGTGATATCCTCTATAAAGCCCAACACGCTTGTATGGATTAGACGTTTAGTGGGGTTTAAAAACTGGCCTAGCAGTTCTGTTTTCTTTTTTATTAGCTTTCCAATTGTAGTTATTTTGTAATCCCAAAGCAACTTTCTCAAAAGTGGAATTGATGTAAACCAGTTATCCATTGTCAAGTTAACGCGTGAACCAGTAATGTGTTTGCACAACCTTGAAGCCACATCACTATGCTTGTTAGAAAATTTATATTAGCCATCGGGTTGGGATCCCATGTAGACTTTGATTTTTGAAGCGTAAAATACTTTTGAATCAGAAACTGCAAATATCTTGAGTCTGTATTTATTAGATTTTAAGGGAATGTACTGACAGAACGAACATTTTCCTCTGAAAACAGGAAACATCTCATCAATGGGAACAAAAATGCTGGATGATTATAATCATTTTGACATTTTTTTACTGGTCAAATACCAGACTAATGGGAGCTAGCTTGTCAATTTTTGATCGCTCCGCACGTGTTTTCTTATCATCAAATCTAACCTAATGCAACGAAGAAGAAATCGGAACATTTGTAAAGTCGTCATGAGATAAAAAATTTCTATATTATAACCGTTTCTCCTCCAAAGATCTTCTGCGCTGACACTATTACAGTGACCTAGCCCAGATAAATACAAGAGTCCATCAGTAGGATTAGCAGTTCGCTATCGCGAATAGTTTTCTTGAATGGTGTCTATGTATGTATTTGCATTTCCCAAAATGGTACCAATTATCGTGCCATCCAAGAAATAATTCCAAATCTCGACAGCGTCCTTTAAATTTTTAATAATTTTTGTAGGCCCCGATAAACGAATTATTGTTATCCTGTCTTATTCTAGTGGTTCTTGGCTTTGGCGTATGCTTCTTCTAGTGAGTTGTGATAGTACTACAACAATAAAAATTTAGCATCATTGCTAAAACATATTCTATTTTTTAGCGTTGTCTCAAATCTTCCCATTTTTTTTTGTTCAGAGACAAATTTTCGGCGGGTTGAATAATAGGACAGAAACCTCCGAAGTGAATGCGGATGTGCACCCATATATCTTTAGATTCTATTTTAAACTTGTTCGAATCTATCTTTAGATCGTTTCCTCACTTAAATCTACTTAAGGCCGCGATAAATAATAATAAAAATAGTTTATAGGATATGTGGTATTTTAAAAGACAAGGGTTATCAACAATATACATTTTTTTGACAGAGAAATAAATCACTGCTTAAAAATATATCAAGTCAGAAAAAATATATATCTAACAAGAAAACACTGAAAACTTTTCTTTTCAACACTTCCACAAAATGTATTATAGTTTATCATCACCACAGCTGTTTCGGCAGAGTGCCTTTCTTAAGTAAGCTATGTTTACTATGCGCCTACGCTCTATAGTTTTTAACTGAATAACTTAAAAAGAGGAGAGCTGTTTTTCTCAAGTTGGTCATTCAGAATTATATCTGTATATTGGCTGTTGGACTGTATAAGTTTGGAAGTTCTGCAATTGGGGAAGGTCTTAAACTTAAGAAGGAAACTTAAACAGTTTACTGCAACATTTTGCAAGACATTTGAATACGGAGATAACAGCAGATCCTGTATTGTATACAGAACCGTTTAT
Source organism: Diabrotica balteata (assembly GCA_918026665.1). NCBI lineage: Eukaryota > Metazoa > Arthropoda > Insecta > Coleoptera > Chrysomelidae > Diabrotica > Diabrotica balteata. The sequence continues at coordinate 3,363,565 of OU898281.1, read as the reverse complement.
CCTCAATGAACAATGAACATTGAACAAATAAAGCATCAGGAGTAGATAGAATTGCTGCTGAGTTCTACAAGTTTCTTCCAGAAAACGAAAAAGTGCTTGTACTTGGGCTTGCTAATAATTTTTTCGTCAAACCAGACTTTCCTCAGGGTTTTTATATAAGAAAGGAAACATGGAAAGTGCAGAGAGTTATCGAGGTATTAGCTTCTTACATGCGGTAACCAAACTCATTGCGGTATTAACTTTAACCAGACTTACCTCGTGGGTACAAAATAATAACATTTTAAATGAGTTACAGGCAGTATATAGAACCGACTATTCAACTATAGACAACATTTGTAATCCTAAGAGTGGATTTTTTGTGGACTTTAGTGCTGCTTTTGATACAGTTGATCGGCGGACCCTTTTTTACAAGTTTAGTCACTTACCATTATCTACTAAAGTGCTGAATTTGTTAAAAAGTGTGTTCGCGAATACAAAATCGGCACTCTGGTCAAGGGGATGGTTTGATTGTAATGTAGGAGTGAGACTGGGATGTCTTTTAAGTCCATTACTGTTTGCACTTTTATTGAATGACCTATATGAAGCATTGGTGGGCGGTTTGGAGATTAATGGTTTGATTATAAGACTTTTATTATATGCAGATGATTTGATTTTGATGGCAATCAATCCGAAGGTGCTATAGCGCATGACTAATGAACTGAAAAAATACTGCAGGGTGGAATCTAAAAATAAATTACTATTTAACTGGGAATAAGCCACAATTAAAGATAAAAATACGTTTATTGACGTTTCAATTTCCACTTCGGAAATCGTTCTCAAAATACAAACAGTAAATTAAACAAATTTTTTGTTTAATTTACTGGTTCACTCCCTCTAAGGGAAATTTAATCATTTCAAATACAAGGTATTCCTTATTGTTATTCTTCTTCTTCAGGTGCCATCTACGCTACGGAGGTTGGTAATTATCATAGCTATTTTAATTTTTGAAGCAGTAGCCCTAAATAGTTGTTTTGAGCTGCATCCAAATCATTCTCTCAGGTTCTTAAGCCATGAAATTCGTCTTCTTCCGATGCTTCTTCTGCCATCTATCCTTCCTTCCATTATGAGTCGCAGGATGCCATACTTTTTTACAATTTTGTTTGTTCGTTAAGGCCAATTTTTCGTCCTGTTTGCAAACCATAGGTTTTGTGTGTATATCCCTTGATACTTTGTTCTGATTGGCGAAGATTTTGTAGAAACCGTGCGTATATTTATTATTTATATAAATAAAGGTCTTTCCTGATCTCAGCCCTCCAATGTTGTTTGGACACCCTGTACTATCATATCTTTTAACAAGTCTGTGTGCGTTTCAACAATAATTCAATAATAATTTTCTCTCGTACACCATAGCACAGTCGTGACACGGTGTTAAACAAATTCAGCCCAGAGGCTGCATCTCGACGTTTTTTCTCTGATTCAGTAAACGATCGGCCGATAAAACAGGTTTCGACGAGAAAGTTTCAGTCGGCGATCGCGTACGAAATGCCCCCGGGGACCAGTGGAAATTTTAAAACATCAACTTCGGAGTCCTTGACCTTCACGAGCCCAAAGAGTAAACGGCGTAAGCCATCGACTTGGTGAAGTGTTTCTTGATGGAGGAAACTCGTTTTGAATTTCAAATATATTCCTACTTCCATAAAAAGAACCGTTTAAGTATATTTTATTATACCATTAATTTATTTTGTTTTAATGTAATACCTTTTATTAGTAATTTTTTTTATAAATAATTCATTTATATCGATTCATTTCTCCACATTTTATTTTATTTTTGTTTCCGCATTGTTTTTATAATTTCTGATTCAGTCGGGAGATATAATGTTGGATTTAGATTCTATTAGCGTAATAAAATTTGACCATATAAGCAAAACTACTACCATATTATCTCGACCTTTTTGCACCCGGTTGTAACCCAGGCAATGTCTGCACAATACGGATAATGAAGATATCTTTGCATGTGGAGTTTTTATCATTTTCCGTATTTTGTAATATTATTTTAACTTTCAAATAGCCCAAAGCTTCACAATGCGTAAAGAAAACACACCGTAACTCATTTCGACTGTCAAAAACCAAACCTAACAACACGCAAAAGAGATCAAAGAACTGAAGCTATAAAATACCCTGTGAATGCAATAATTTCTATGTGGGACAAACAGCAAGACCACTAAGTGTCAGGATACACGAGCATGAAACGTACATCAAGAACAGAGACTTCGACAAATCATAGATCTGTTCACACGCCTGAGACAGTGAGCACAGAGTACTATGGAAAGATGTATCAATAATCATGAAATAAATAGAACTGAAAAAGAGAAAAATCAAAGAAGCAACCCTCATACTACTCAATGAAGAAATATGTGCAGCAAACCCATCAGCAGAATGTAGCAGGTTCTGATTAGGTTAGGCTCTGGTTAGGTTAGGCTCTGGTTAGGTTAGGCTTTGGTTGTCAATACCAAAAGAAGAAGTCAGCAACAAGAACATACCAACATTAGTGGAGGAATAGAAAGTCAGAGACATATTATCTACAATTATATAAAATACAGCAGATGATCAAATTATTATGATCACTGCAAAAACTTTGGATTTTGGTGTTTTATAAAGAATAAAACTGCATATAAGCATCTAATGATATAAAAATAGATCAAGAACCCGTTTCTTTTACAAAATTTTAAAATATTTTTTTCTTTGATCTTAAACTTGTGTGACCTCCTTTAGCTAAGATGACAGCTGTGATCCTTCTTGGTATGCTTTGAATGTTTTTCAGGCAGTCTTCTTTTATTTTATCATTTCTGTGCCAGGTGGCAATGAGTCTATCAATTAATTGCTGCTTATTTATGGCAATTTCTTGGGCAACCCCCCTCTTCATGAGCTCCCATAGATTTTCGATCGGGTTGACGTCTAGGGAATTACCTGGCCACTTCAGTACTTTAATTTTCTTTTTTTTTTTTAGGTACGATGTTATCGTTTTTACCTTATGAAACGGTGCTGAATCGTGTATAAAGGTAAAATTTTCCGATTCGCCAAACGATTCCGATTTAATTTGTGGCATAAGCTTTTTTCCAAAACTTTAATATACTGATGTTAATTCATCATTGCCTTCACAGTGGGCTGTACAGCCTTCCTGTGCCCTTGCTACTGACCACAGATCATACCATGATCTTAGAGAATGCTTTACTCTCTCCACTACGCAACCCTAGTAATATTTTTCACCCACCCGTCTTCGGACGAAGGTCGACTTTTTCATGGGTATCTCCACTGTAGACTTATCGGAGAAACAAACTTGTAAATAGAAAAAAAATATAAGACATTTTTTTACAATAAAACCAGTGGATTTAAACTGTAATAGTGATGTTACATTGTTAAGGTCAACTTTGGTTTTTTTAGCAGGGCACATGATTTGAAACTTTGCTTAGGAAGCTTTCAGCGAACTGTCATGTCAGAAACTGGCATTCCAGCTTCGCGAAGCGTCGTGAGAATTTTTCGTGTTTTTTTTTCTGTTGTTTACGAAGATATCCCTCATTTTTCTCTCTTTTTTTGGGTATAGTGATCACGCCTGGACACGCTTTCGACCATTTTTGGGCACGTTGATGACTCAGGGGTTTGTTAGTATCAATTTTTTTCTTGATATTATTCACTGTTGCTTGCGCTACTTAACACTGTTGAGCTATCCGACGTTGGGAAAGCTTTGTAATCCATAAAATTGTCTTTATGTCCACTATTTTAGTTTCAGGAATGTCTTTAGCCTTACCCATTATGACTTTATCCTCAAAAATTGATATTTTTGAAAATGTCTTTAAAATTAAAACTGACGTACGTGCTAGTTGAAGAATCTGAGACAATGGAGTGGGAAAACGTCAATAGAACTTTTCAGAACGGCTGCAGATAGAGTCAAATGGGCCATGATGATCGCCAATGTCCTTAGGGATGGGGCACGTTAAGAAGAAGTTAATTTCGCGCAAACATCCGTTATGAAAAATTTTACGTAAAAATAAATTCCATCCATACAAAATAAGATTAGTTCAGGAGCTCTTTCCGGGTAGCGGAATTTTTTCTTTAATTTTGAGTAATAAAACTAAAAAAAATGGTCCCAAGAGAGTGTGCTATCAAATTTAAAAATTGATGTTTTTTGGCATCAAAAATGTGGATATTTTCTGTAGAATTTATCATACACAACACACAATACATGAATATATAATAAATTAACACATAATACATAAACATAATAAATAAATACACCAAATAATTTGATATCATCCTGTGAGGAAAAAAACCATCCTCAGAATTTTTAACTAAAAGCTCTATTTGTCTACAAGATTGAGACCAAGTAAGTCACCTGTCAATTTGGAAAACATAACCTCCAAACAACTTTGGTTATAATAACTTCTAATTTAAACATAGACATTATAATACAAGATAAACTGACTGCTGTAATACAGTGGCGTTTCCCCAGTGCGACAGAGAAAACTGACGCAAAGCAATCCCCTCATCTCTTTTTAATGGGCCGGACTTATCGACCATGTGACATTCTCATTGGTTTTTTAGGTCACGTGATCAATAAATCTGTCAAATTAAAAGGATTCGCAGGGACTGCTTTGCTTGCGTCAGTTTTTTCTGCCCCACAGGGGAACGGGCTGATTTTGCAAGGATCAGTCTATCTTATATTATTTGTCTATGAATTTAAAATATTCTTTTTGAAACCGATTTCCGGAGTGCAAATCAAATCGTTAAAACAATTGTGAGATGTAATTGTCATTAAGTATATCAGTTGTCGCTTAATCCCATATGAACATAATATTTATTATTCCTATGAGTTTTAGCTTTCGAGCCATAAACAATATTTATAGCAATTTTTTTCTCTTTTCAGATAGTTGTTAATTCGTTGATTTCTTCTGCTTATCACATCTGGTAAGTGTTTAAAACTTTCTATTGCATATTAATATATCAATAAAATATTCTTTACAAATTTAAGGCGTGTGCATTGTATAATACTATAATGTACTTTACATAAACAAAGAAATAGTTTCTCAAAATTATAATTTTGTACAAGATGTTTCGAAAATATAAAACTTTATTCACTTCCTTAAATATATAATTTTGCATTGATTGTAAAATAATTTTAAATGCTCCGATGACAATATTTTGGAAAAAACTCAATATTTCTTTGTAGGTTATTTATTGGCAGCAAAAATTAACTAGAAACGAAAGGCTGATCAAAATGCATATTTTTTAAACATAGCATATTTAATTTAATAGAGTATTCTGTCAACATTATTTTGGTTTCAACAGGTCGGTGGTGCTTCACATGATGCACAGGTAATCCCAAATTAATCGAAATTGACATTTTCTGTTCATTTAATTAGTACGCGAGGTATAGTAGAAGTAGAGGTAGAAATTAGTAGAAGCAAAACTTGTTTGCTTTAACTAAATGGATTTTACTTATTTTAGGAGCTTTTTAAACCTGATGATGGAATTTTTATTCCGAAAACGTTTGTATTATTCGATGTAGCCCTTTTAAGGGTTTTTAAATATACCCATATACAAAGATTTAACCTCTTTTTGTGATACGTGGTATACAGCCAGTTACAGGAATTATTTTCCTTGTGGATTTTTTTGTAATTATCTCGGTCAATAAATTGTTTATGTATTCTATTTAGAAACCTCCCAAGTCAAAGAACATTTTAAAATCTACAACTTTTATTTGAACCATTTTTCTCCAAAACAGTTTATAGGCAAAAAATGATTTGTTTCAATTTTCATGGTTGTTACAAATACTATTTACATAGATTAAATCGGCCTATTAGTAAATACAGATGCCATGAAAACAACACCAACTGCTGGAATGGATTTGGTCATTGGTATCACGCCTCTTGACATATTTATCAAAGAGGTGGCGCTGGTGACAATGATGCGACTGCGCTCAGCTGGTGCAAACCTTGATGTAGGAAAGAAACAATTGAGAACTCGTTTCTGGCGCTGAGAACTGGATGTACTACCCCTGCTACAGACAGGGTGCGATTAAATTAAACCAAACTTTGTCTTTGACAAACCCTACAAAATCGAAACAAGACAGTATAGGAAGACAAACGTAGCAAATGCCTATTCTATATACACCGATGGCTCCAAAATGGAAGAAGGCTTAGGATGCGGGATATACTGAACTACTACTGAACCTAAGATCACAGATCACTGAACCTAAGAATAAAGTAGGTTATGGGCAAAAATGCCAGCGTAGTTCAAACAGAATTGGCTGGTAGCTGGTAGCCGCAAAAAAGATAACTCAACAAGGTATAGCCGGGAAAACTATAATAATCAGCACATATAGCAGACAAGCGCTACTAACCTTGAATAGACCACGTGTCATATCAGAGTTATTAATCAAGTATTGAGTATTAATTAACGAAGCTTGAGTTAGTGACACGTGACTTGATTCTTAACTGAGCTAAGGACCACAGCTCCCTGGGAGGATGCACAATGGTTCAATTGTGGTCTAAGTGCTGTGGAACTTAACTCGCCCTCCCTACTCTACAGATACAAATAGTAAATAAAGATTTAACGTCAAAATATATAAGCTTGTGGATTATTTTAATAGATCCTTTTAAAATAAATCAATGGAAATCCCATAAGCTCTGTATATGGGATTGAATTTTACTTACTATACGTTCTGAAATATTTGCAAAGTATTTTGAGAGGTTGTACGTTTGACAGTCGACGTAATTGATAATTTTCACGGTTTTTTTTATAGAGTTCGTGAATTCCGTAAATGTTTGAAGCAGTGCCATTGTGAACAATTAATAAATTAATGTTTGTTTGTAAATTTAGGTCTACGTATTTTTTATTGTACCATTTATTACCATGTAAAAAGTACCATATGTTACAAATATTAATGTCAATAAATCTAGAATGGAAATAACCGTAATTAATTGCAAACTGATCACAGCAAGCAAGTGAAAGTTTTTAAAATTAATCTAATAAACTAAATAACTATAATCGCTGTTCATTATTAATTAATCAAAACAGCTATCATTAACCTACAGATATGGAGTATTAACGAAGAAATTTTTTTAAGCGATTTTGTATAAATATTTCACCTATATTTAGAAAGTTTGTAATATAATGTATGATATATGTAGAAAGTAAATGAATGTTGAACATTTTCAACTGATGATTAGTTAAAAACATTTTATTGAAGTGATATACATCATTCTTTGTAGCCGAAGCTGAAGGCTAGACAATACTTCTCGGGTTGCAAATTCACTGCGCGTTCATAGTCCAGAGAAATAATTTTTCCCGGAAATTTGACTCGGCTAGGTATCTTCAGCCGGTTTCCAACGATACGTGGAGTGGCAGCTCTCACGCCAATTTTGCGAGTTTACACTTCGTGGAATAGGGCAAACTTGGCGATCTTCAGTCGGAGCGGTGAGTCATTTGTCGGTAAATCAACGCGGTTCAAAGGACTTCGGACGTTGGCGCACAACAACTATATACCCCTCGCGCCACATGAATGGCTCTTTTATATTTCTACACACCAACCTTGACACTCACCCCTCAACTCAGGATTTCCAATCCACGCAAAGTTGGATCCCGTTGGAAAAAATCAACGAATTCAGTATCGATATCTACCATGTCTTCATAGATTTTAAATCAGCCTATGTTAGCATGCTCCCAAGGATATACAAGAAACCTACGCCAAACAAGATAGTACTACTGTGAGTTAGTAGTAGTTAGTAGTAGAACATACAACAAAAGTTCTTGAAAATGACAAAGACTATAAAGGAGCCAACGTCGAAGAACATACCAAGAACAAAAATATTTAGAAAAAACCAATGGATCGATGACAAATGTAGAACAGAGTTAAAAAAAGATCAGATTTGAGATTAAAAAGTTTACGATAGCAAAAACAAGACGACCTAGAAAGGTATGCTGAACAACGAAAAAGAGTAAAGAAAATCCTAAGGGAGCGGAAACGAAAGTATATGGATGATAAAGTAAAGCATATTGAAGAAAATTACAAGAAAAATTAAATAAAAAATTTTTACAAAGAGGTAAATACATTAAAATTGGGTGTCAGAGAAGAACGATGAATGTAAAAGATAAGCAAGGAAACCTGACAGTGGATGAAGAGCAAATATGTGAAAGGTGGAAATATTTCGAAGAGATGCTAAACAACGGAGTGAATGAAGAAAATTATAATGTTCCTAAACCTCAAATAGAAATAGAAGAAGTATCAAAGCCCACAAGAGAAGAAATTGAAAAAATAATAAAAGGTATGAAAAATCAAAAAAGCACTGGGGAGAGCGACATTGTGACAGAGAACTTAAAATATAGAGGAGAGGCTTTAATAAACTAACACAGTGAGCTACTTAATACTAGAAGTGTGGGATGCCGAAGAAATGCCTCAAGAAGTGCTCGCCATACTAATTAAAAAAACGATTAGAAATATATATTATTGTAGAGAAGAATCTAGGAGAATACCAGGCAGGATTTCGGAAAGGAAGATCAACAAACAATCAAATTTGTATGCTAAAACAACTCCTGATCAATTGAAGAAGAAGAGCACAAGTACTTTTCATTAGTTACAAAGCTGCCTACGATACAATAAACAGAAACAAGTTAATAGAAACACTAAAAGAATTCCAAGTGCCGGAAAAAATAGTAAGATTGATAAAAATTACAATTAGACACACAATTTGTGCTGTGAAATGCAACGGTACAATCTCAGAAGAATTCGAAGTGAAAAAAGGTGTTCGCCAAGGAGACCCGTTGTCTACATTGCTATTCAATATAATTCTAGAAAAAATGGTAAGAGTTAGTGAGATAAATAGGCCCGGCACTATTTTATACAAGGAGCACCAATGCTTAGCATACGCTGATGATGTGGTTCTCATTGCAAAAAATGAAAAAGAACTGGCAAATTAGGAAAAAAGACTGAATCGGGAAAGCTCTCAAATGGGACTGAAAGTTAATATTAATAAATCGAAGTACATGGAAATCTCGAGCAAAAAAGGAATAAACACCAGGGGATCCTTTAAATTGGAGGTGGAGGATGGATCAGTTGTAGAATTCGAGAAGATGGATGAATATATGTACTTAGGTACTCTTATTGATCAGACATGTAAGGAAGAAACTGAAATCAGTCTGAGACTGACCATGAGCAATATGTGTGCTGGAGCCATGAGCAAAATAATTAAGGCCAAAAATATATCTCTTGACTATGAACAAAACCATACAGAACAGATTGGAAGCAAGGGAAAGAGGGGTACTTCGCAGAATGTTTGGTGGAAAAGTAGTAGAAAGAGAATGGAGAAGACGAACTAATGCAGAAGTGTACCATTTGTATGCTAACCCCACAAGAACAAAAGTGGTGAAAAAACGTAGATTAGAATGGCTCGGACATCTAGAAAGAATGCAAGGTAATAGACTAGTCAAGAATAATGCTTGCAGAGTACCTGAGGGCAAAAAAGAGAGGGAAATCAACAAAGAATTGGAGAGATGTAGTGATGGAAGACGTCAGAAAGATGGGAATCAAAGATTTCACTTCTTCTTTGGGTGCCGTCTTCTTAGCGAAGGTTGGCGATGACCTCTGCAAAGTCTTCCCTATTTTGGGCTTTCCTCATTAAACTTTTGAAAGTCTAATCCTGTCCAATCTTTGGTATTGCGCAGCCAGGTCATTTGTCACCTACCCGGGCCGCGTCTGCTTTCTATTTTCCTTTCTATAATAAGCTGAAGGAAGTTATACCTGTCATGTCTAAATATGTGTCCAAGAGACGTTTTACGCTTCTTGACAATTTCTGTGACCTGACAGCTAAGAACAGAAAACGATGGAAATTATCAATCCAGCAATGGGCCTAAAAGGCCTGTTAATGCTGTACATACATACATTTTAGCGTGCTACGAACTATATTTTATTTCATTTGTCTCAAAAATAATATTTTTTGAGAACAATTTTCGGAATAGAAATCGAAACGTCAAATTTTAGTTAGCTAAAAATGTAATTTTAATTACAATTACAATAGTTGTGGCTTAATCCTGTGTAATCCTAATGTTTAAACGTGCAATAAGAATAACACATTTCTGTCATTAAATGGAATTCTTTGGAAACCTTCGTATATAAAAACTAAAAGAAATTAGTCAAAATATATAAGCACACTTTTATTTTCGTAAGAACGCTCTCACCATAAACGAGTTCTACTAAGCCTAAACATGAAAAGTTTTACACTACAAAACTTGTAGTGAGAGGTTCTTGACAGCATTTAATACAGACGTAAATTAGTTTGTATCAAATTCCAGCTGGTGAAACGATCCAATTTTTAATTTGGTATTCAGTTTACGAACTTGACCTCCATATTTGTATCGTAACAACTCAACTATTAACTGATTAGATACTCGAACAGAAAAACGAATTACAAAATCATTGTTCAATAAAGATGACATGAATAGCAGGTGGTCCCGTTTAGTTGAGTAACGAAAAGGAATGAGGTTGGGGCAAATGTATGAAATGCATTTAGTGATAAATTGGGAGGCATTACAATGGTTTAATGGAAATGCCTAATTATTTCTTAAGTGAATGGTCCGAATTGTACAAAAACTGGGATACGTTTATTCTGTAATACGGAGATTTCAAAGTTGATGCGCAATCTAATTAATAATAAAATGCTTCAGAATGTACACTGTGATCTCCAATGTTAATTATTACAGGTTCAACATTAATATTACACATATTTTCTTCTTTAATAAACTACTGTTCTATTAATTTTTTAGTATGTTCTTATACACACGTTGCCCAGGCGACATTGTTGCATTTTTGAATTGCCTCCTTCCACATACTTAAAACATGTTCATCTCTATAGATTGTCTCAAAGTGACTTGTCTGTACAGGGTAAATGCACAACATCCATGCCATACTTCTTTGCAAACTTGTATTAAAATAAACGTCACTTATATATAATAATTGGTTCGATATCAATTTCCCACATTTTTTTTCTGTTGCTATTACGTGGTTTAGTAAACAAAACAAATTTAGTTAAACAAAACAAAAGTATAATGACAAACACGGAAGACCAAGAGGCAATAAAAATAAAAACAGAAAAAATAGAACAGGTAAATGAGTATATCTATCTATAATTATAGGACAAGCAATCAGAGCTAACAGAGAAAATCAAACAGCCGAAATATCGAGACGAGTAAGAATGGGATGGGCAGCGTTCGGCAAACTTTCTTACGTTCTAAAAAATCAAACAATCCCTCTATACTTACGAAGCAAGGTATATAACTCCTGTATAATACCGGTGCTCACCTACGGAGCACAGACATGGACATTTACACAGGCCAATTTGGATAGGATAAGGAAGGCACAAAGAGCGATGGAGAGACAAATGTTGGGTGTATAACTTAGAGATAGAAAACGTAACCAGTGGATCAGAACCAGAACAAAGACAGTAGACGCGATAGAACAAGCAGCAAAACTGAAATGAAAATGAGCTGGACACAATGAACGTCTCCAAGACGGACGATGGAACAATGCCATCGGAAAGTGGTGTCCATACAATGCAAAGAGATCAAGAGGCAGACCACAGATGAGGTGGAAAGATGACATCAGGAAACAAGGAGGTCCCACATGGCAGAGAACAGCTCAAGATAGGGAAAGATGGAGAGAACTGGGGGAGACCTATATCCAACAATGGAAGGATAGAGAATAGGAAAAAAAAAAAAAAATATATATATATATATATATATATATATATATATATATATATATTGTTATGCTATTTAAATTGTATTCTATTGCTTATTTAGAAAAGATCCTGTCTATATTTATTAAATGATCTAATCTCCAATTAATCACAATAAATCAGCATTAATTAATTACAATCTCAGGCTATTTAACTTGTACTATTTACCTTTGATCGTGGATTCAAAATATTTTCCAATTGGCTTCCTAATTGGGATAGGTAATATGACCTGAATAAAATACACAGAATTTCAACTGAAGTATATGTGAGATGTCCTTTATTTTATTGAAATTTTATATAACAATCAATCCTGTAATATTTGCAATACAATACTTTAAATATATGAGAAGTTGTTTTCTATCATGGACCCAAATGTTATTTTACATTGATTTTTAATATGTGTTATAACTAAGCTCTCTTTATAATTTTTTTCTTTAAATGATCGCAAAATTAACTGTCTCTATTATTTATTCAATTTATTTAATTAATAAATGAAAACCACACTCCTGCTCTAATGAAAATTGACTGACCTTTCGTTATCTGCCGTTGCAATTCTATGGCCACGCCATAAAAAAAAAACCTTTCTCTGCTTCTGCTCCTATTTTGGTCCAGAAGACGTACACCTTTCTCCTATCTGTCCTTGTATCTGCAACCCAACAACTCGTGTAATTCTGTGCAGCCTCCTTTTGAACCAATCTCCGCGCCTGTTTATAACTTCAAATGTTTCCGGCTTCGTCTGATATTAATATTCTTATACCCTTTGGTTTTTCTATCTCTCTGTACCCCGTTCCTCACACTGATCAGCTTTTACACAGCAAATAAACACACCCGGTAAATTACGTCTTCGGGACTTCAAACAAACACAAACCACAAAGCTCCTTCCTTCTTGGGCGACGAAAACTGACTAACTAACTTTTTTCCTCTCTCCTATCTCATAGCCAAAACCACTACCTCCATTCCATTCAAAAATTGACCAATCAAAATCATCCACCTCTGTGACGTCTCGTTACCAACCAACTCCTCTTTATAAAACGTCATTCGGGTAATTCCAGAAAACAACATTCTTTAATTATTCTAACTAAATCTATCTGCTTTACAAATATTTCTTACTAATAGCTACAAACGATACCTGTTTCTCAATTCAATGTCTTTTGTTAATAAACTTTTACCGATATAATCTTTCGGGGGGAAAAACCACCGCACATCCCGGTCTATTGTTTAAACACTTTCTATATACACTTTTATTACGGGTAAATCCATTTCACAATAACCGACTTATTTAAATTTCTTATCGATAATATTTGAAAGTCTTGTCTCTGAGGCCTAATGAACAATTCTTTGAACAACTTAAAATACATATTTTGTCTTATACAGGATGTTTGAAACTTTATATGCCCGTATCTTTATGAAATATCAATAATCTTAATTTTTATTTAAGTAATAAAATTTGTATATCGGTTTTTATTGCTAATGGACATTCAAAAATACAACAATATATATATATATATATATATATATATATATATATATATATATATATATATATATATATATATATATATATATATATACCGTTTCACTTCACTCCAAACCATTTCGATGGGATTGAGTTCACAGTTATAGGGGGTGTGAGCCTCAGAATCTTCACATTGTGCTTTTTGGCAATATCTTCTATTATGTACCTGTCATATTTTGCTTTGAAGGCCTTGATTACATCAAGTAACTCGCATTTAGGTAGTCTTCTTGAAAAAATAGATCATTTGACAGAAGCTATCTTTGAATATTTGTTTTTAGTGTTGAACTGTTGGGAATTTCTTCTGACTTTCTGCTGTGATAGAAGGCATTGTCCATTACCACAACAGTTTTTTGTGGCAAATTTAGCATTAAGTTATTTTCGAACCAATCTTCGAAGGTCGGTCCATCCATTTCGTCGTGGTAGTCCTGAGTATTTTTCTTTGCCGAAAACGTGAGCTGTGCTCCATCAATAAATCCACTGGTAGATCCTGCATACAATAAAACGAACAGTGCACCACGAGCTGTTGGAGCTTTTAATCCTTTTGTCAGACCACGAACAAAAATATCGCGATGAGATATAATTGTTTTATCAGTCAATTCTTTTTTCACACTGTGCCCGATATTTACCCATGATTTATCCAAATACACTATGTTGTATCCGACTGCACGGTATCTACGAATTGGTAAAAAAGTTGGTAGGCTTTTTGTTCGTTAAAATCTCTACTTTCCGATAGTGTAAAAAAACGCAAAAAAAAAACGAAGAACACTCGAATCGAATTTTTTTTTTTTTTCATCATTATGTACAATTTTGAGATATTTATTAAAATTAACACTGTAATTCATCATTGAGAAATAGAGCAATAAAAACATTATAAATTGAAATATCCTACTATAATTAACAAACAATTAAGTTAATAATGTTTATATTTGATAAGACAAATAAAACTGTCATTATTGTGGGTCAAGATATTGATCTTTTGGTCCTTTTGATTCAATTAAATGAAAATAATAATGACATTTATTTTCTTAATCCAGGTTCTGGAACTGTAAAAGATCAATTTTTCACGTCGAATAGTTTCAAATATGAATGTTGCAAAAATATCATTGCATTTCTGCATTGATTTTGAGGTTGTGATACAAAATCTGAATTTGCCTGGAAAGGAAAGAAAAGTATCGTCAATTCATTATTAGACGCTAAAAATTTGTCAAGTTTGGCTAACATTTTTTAGAAAAAGATACAAATAAACAAGATATCGCAAAAATGGATTATAATTAATCAAATCTATTTATAAGTGCAAAAATGATAAGCTAACACTGAATCAATTACGATTTCAAAAATATCAATTGGCAAAAATCAAATCATCTTTCGTATTGGCAAATCTCCTACCCACAGAAGGTGCAGCAGAACAACATTGTTACAGGGAATATTATCAGCTTCAAACATGGCTGCGCAACGAACTAACAGCAACAGATTGGGGCTAGAAACAATATCAACGAGGTATTATTCCCAAATTTGCTGAAAAATGCTCTAGTAAGATTGCCCATGACAAAAATGTTATTAAGTAAATATTAATAAACCAGCTTTTTAATTGTAAAAAAATCGTATAACAGTCACATTTTTTTGATGAAATTCCCTTTAAATCCCATCTTGAATATTTTTAACAGCTATTTTCACATTTCTTTTTGCAATCCTAATGTTTTGTGGATTTATAATTTTATTGTTTATCAATGTATCATGAAATCTTAAGCTACATGACTAATTACAGTATTAATTATAAGAAATATCTCAAAATTGTACATAATGAAAAAAAAATTTTCGATTTGAGTTTTTTTTTGTTTTTTGCGTTTTTTGAAAACATTTGTCATAGTAATGTATATTTTTTGTTACACTATCGGAAAGTAGAGTGACACGTGAATTTTCGATTGAAAATTAGTGTGCTTTTTCGATATTAAATCAATATCAGGTAAAAAAATAAATATTTCAATTCCAAAAAATTACAGTGTGTTTGGTACATACTAAGGCAAGTTTTATCAAATTTCATAAAAAAAAAATTTTTGTAAAATATAAAAACAAAAAACGAAAAACTTAGTTTTTTGAATTTTCCACAAAAATTTTGAGGTTATGGGAAAAAAGTGTAAATACAAAAGTTGTAGATCTTTTTATTACCTACAACATTTACCTTTTTTTCATAGCACTTGTAGTTTCGCCGAAAATCGCGATAAACCGATTTTTACCCTTAAAAACCCACCCCCTCCCACTTCCCGACCTCGGTTTTTTCTTTCATTTTAGCATATTCTCTTCCTTTTTCAATAGGTTTCATTCTCCTATAATTTTTTTTGGTTTTAAAAATTATCGACCCTTGTCTATAAGGGATAAAATTATTCTTCTTCTCTATTCTGTTTCCGTTGTGCAGTTCAAGACTAACTAATATAATATTATGCACAAACCGCAAATTAATTTTAAACAATAAAACATCCAGTAGGCGTGTACGCATTTTTAATACAACTCGCATTATAAAAAAGCATTCTTAAGTTCAAGATTAACGATAAAAATACTCATGGGAAGAACCTATGTGTGTCAAGAGTGCCACCCATTATATTTTTAATCTTGAAAAGAAGAGAAAGATAGAAAACCCGATTTTTTAATAACTATAATTATGTAATTACGGACTACAATAAAACGATGCATTCCTGGGAGGCATCTGAGTGAAACTGGAGCAATTATGATCGTTAGAGTTTAAGAAAAAAATCGATACCTGATGGTTGATAGGATGAATTATAGGTTTGTGCGTGTTGTTGCTCGTTTTGCAAAATAACTTTCCTTCAAACTATCTAAATATTATGTAATGTATTGCATAGACTAAAGAAACTATTATTATCGGTGTTCGGTTTTGATAATAGAGGTAAATATAGACTCTTAACCACAACTATCTCGTTACGAGAAGTTCCTGCTTGAGTTTTACAACATAAATAAGAATATGTTTATCGTCAAAAATGAATTTATTGATTACGCCACATCCAGTACATAAAAGAAGCCGATGATAAAAAACTTCCTTTATTTTACCTATTTGTATAATATTTTTGGGTGAGCCGAGTTTAAGTCAATCAAAGCCTCAAAGTTCTAACCTAGACGTCGTACTCCCTATGATCTTATTTTTCGACAGAAAAATAAGGGACAAGAAAATAAAATTTGAAGATTTTACCTGACAGAATATAAAATTGAGCAGTTTGCTGTAAGTAGGTTGCAGCTCCATATTTGGTAATTGTTGAGAAATTGAAAAAAACTGTTTTTTTTTATAAAAGTTTCTATTTTAACCCGAAAGACACAATATCAATCGATGACAAACAGATTTAGTCAATACTTGAGACTATTTTCAAGTAGATAATTTTTGAAAAAATAAAAAATTGAAAAAAGTACTCATATAAAATAATTTCGCATCAAACAGTGCAAATATTTTTTTAAAAAGCTTCCAACTTACGTTACGTATTGCGAATGAGAGAAACATTTTGTCTAATTTTCTTATTGACGCTAATTTATCCAAACTAACTCTATAATGTCTTGTATTGATATCATCAGTTCGTATGTACCTTAGTAAATTTCTGAATTTCGTGATGTTCATTGTCAGTCGGAAAACCTCTATACTAGTGGCGTCCGTTTTCCATAAGTCTATTGTATTAAGGTGACTTGTCTTTCTTACACCTGCAAGATATAAGAGATCTAAAAAGGCAGGAATTTCATCAACGTTTGTTGGGTATATATCTCGATCGACAGAACTTCTGCTTTTCTGCTTCTATTTTCGTATTGGTCCCATCAACAATTATTTGTAACGTCTCAGTATTAAATATATTGATTGTTCCAAGTAATATCTGAAATATCGGTTTTCATGCATTGTTTTAAACCTTGAAGCTGCAGAACAATATTTTCACTTCGAGTTCTGACGTTCTTAGGGGCAATATGCTTAGCCCATTTTGTTTAATTATATTTACCCAAAAAATATGGACCAATGGCAAAATCTGTCTCATCATCTAATTCCTCATTTTCCTATTCCATATCGCTTCCCTTCAAGTTTTCTTGTACCTATCAAAAGAAGGTACAGAGTCGGAGAAACTCAGAAGCTTCCGATTGGTTTTAAAATTGACCGTTATTGACTCCCACCGGTCTTCTAGACAAACTGCGTACAGTGAAAGGTTAATGAGCTCGATATGGTGACAACTAAAGTCGACTACTTCAGTATATAAAGACAAAACACTGCTTGGAAAAAGGTTATTTACTACAGACACGACAGACAGAACAATGTAGAGAGAGACTGTAGAGTGTCCAAAAAATTGTGTAGAAATTGATAAAAAAAATCGAGTTATAAGAAAGTTTGTCACAGCAATAATTTTCGTTTTAGATTAACATCTCCATTTAATGCAGTATCCACCAGCAGTATCCAGTTTGGACCTTGCTCTTGCTTTCATTCTATTTTAAGATTTTTTTATTATTATTTTAGTAAGTCAATCTGAGAAAACTAAAAGAAACTGATACATACCAACAAATCAAAGAACAAGTTCACAAAGAAGTTCAGGAAGTAGAAAGGCAAAAGCAATTGACAGCAACAGATAAATGGAGGAAAGTAGAGGAGATCTTGAGAAATATCACAAAACAAAAACTTCAAGAAGACACATCATCTAAAAATAAACAATGGATCACACATGAGATAAAAGAACTGATAACAGAAAGAAGGGCACACAAGAATAAAAACGAATAATAGTACAAAAAAATTAATAAAATAATCAAACAGAAAATCAAAGAAGCTAAGGAACTGTGGCTATGAGAAAAGTGTGAAGAAATAGAGAGGTTAGATAAACAACGTGACAGTAAACAACAGATACACCGGAAAATCAAAGAGACGCATATACAAGAAGAAGGGTATCGGAAATAACATGGATAAAAATATCAAGATAATAACGGAATGTACAGATAAAATAAACAGATGGGAAAAATACATAAAAGAGCTATTCGAAGACGACGAGAAAATTGAGGTCATTGAACCAAGAGGAAGAAATGGCCCACCAATCACCAAAGACGAAATTGTATACCTACAGAAATCTTAAGAATATTAACAAAAAATCATTCCAATACCCAAAAAATCAAACGCAATGAAGTGTGAAGAGCACAGAACAATTAGCTTGATAAAGTCCATATTCTAAAAGTATTCTTACAAGTGATACATGAACGTATCTATAAAAAGCTAGATGATAGAATAGCTGAAAACCGATTGGGATTCAGAAAAGGCTTTGGCACCAGAGAAACATTATTTACTGTACAAACACTAATCGAAAGATGTCGAGATGTCAATTGCGACGTATTCATATGTCTAGTCGACGACAAAGTACAACACCGAAGAATGGCAAGAATATTGCAGAACACAGAATTAGATGACAAAGACGTGAAAATCAATGCCAATCTATACCAATATCAGAAAGCCATAATACGAATAGACCAACATTGTGTGCTTTCTCCTTTGCTTTTTAATATGTATTCAGAAGAATTGTTTAAAGAGGCATTAGAAGACGTAAATGAAGGCATATTTATTAACGGAGCACTTCTGAATAATATTAGATACGCAGATGACACAATACTCCTTGCGAACAGCAGAGAAGGACTACAGATCTTGGTTGATCGCATTACCCAATACTGCGAAAGGTATGTAATGGCACTGAATACAAATAAAACAAAAATCATGGTGGTAAGCAAGAAAAAGATTGAGGAAGATAGTGTTTATGCTAAAGGAAAACTTTTAGGCAGGGTGCACACATATCAATACTTAGGTTGCAAACTAAATGAAGAATGGGATAGAAGTACGGAAATAAAACAGCGTATTGAGATATATAGAAGCGCTTTTAATAAGATAAAAGCAATATTATGCAAAGGAAAACTCAACATTGAAATTAGAACTAGAGTATTGAGATGCTACATGTTCTTTGTCCTGTTGTATGGGGTTGAGACCTGGACAATTACAGAAGCGACAGAGAAAAGACTCATTAATTTTGAAATGTGGTGTTATTGAAGAATGTGGAAAACATCTTGGACACAACACATGACAGAGAAATACGAATTGATGCGGCTGGTCATACAAGTGAGGGTGGAAGGCAAAAGAGGACCAAGGGGAAGATGCACGTCCTGGTTGAAGGATCTGAGACAATGGAGTGGGAAAACGTCAATAGAACTTTTCAGAACGACTGCAGTTAGAGTCAAATGGGTCATGATGATCATCAATGTCTTTAGGGATGGGGCACGTTAAGAAGAAGAAGAAGTAAGTCATACTCAATAGTTAAGATATACAAATGTTCCAGATAGGCTGTTGTTTATTTTTAATGTTAATAGCGTTGTGTTAATGTAAAATCTAGCAACGAAGCGACTAAAATGCTTGGAGCTATACATACATCCATATTTACAAGAAAAAAAGCTCTTTAAATTTTCTTTGTAATATCATAAATGTCCTGATATAGTCGGACAATTTTCAATTAAAGGTGACTAATCTACAAATTTAACTAAACGGTAGTGGCAACCATAAAAAATTTCATTAGTAAATTCTTACCGGGGTCATTTTTATTGTGTATGCTTCGCCCATGTAAATTTGTAATCCATCTAAGATAAATTTGCCCCCGTAACAATATAAATTGGTGCGATTCACTAGTGTATAGTGGTGACAAGTTCATAGAATAGTTTGGAATATAGGTAAAATTATCAATATTTTGCTGGTCTATATATATTTACGTTTTTAGAAAGAATGTTAATTAGAGAAATATGATATCTTAGTCTATTGAAGTTTAGGAAATATGATATCTTCCAGATTTTATACATATGTACATAGGCGTAGTGTATTATTGGGAATATATTTATTAAATATACTTTATTATTAACTTTAAAATAGTTTTCGTTTTAAATAACCTAACCAACAAAATCAATAAACTAACAACTTTATCAGATGAACAACAAGGATTCAGATCCGGATGATCCTGCGTAGACGCCGTATTTGTACTAAAACAAATCACAGAATATCATCATATCTATGTTTTATAGACCTGACAAAGGCTTTCGATCGCATCCAAGTCGAAGACGTCTTACACCTACTGTATAAAAGGAACGTACCAATCAATATTATACAAACCATCGAAAGCATCTACCTCCATAATCGAATACAGGCAAAGATAAATGGAAAACTAACACATTGTATACTAGTACAAAGCGGAGTCAGACAGGGTGACTCGTTAAGCACACTTCTCTTTAATGTATTAATGGACGAAATAATACAAGCAGTACGTAAAAGTCATGGCTACAGAATTGCGAACAAAGAAATCTAAATATCATGTTATGCAGACGACGCCGCATCAATCGCCGAGACAGAAGACGAGCTCTAAAGATTAACACATATCTTCAATACAACAGCTAAGAAATACAATATTATAATATCAGCGGAAAAAAACAAATGTATGACATTTAAATACCCACTACGGTGTAAAATCGAAATTGATGGGAAAATAATAAAGCCGGAATCAAGGGTTAGATATCTGGGAATAGATATAACTAGTTACGGGGATGTTGAAGAAGAAGTACGACAGCAAAGATTAAAAGCAAGTAAAGCGGCGGGTTCTCTTAATGACACAATTTAGAAGAACAAACACCTAAGAAAAGACACAAAAACAAGAGTCTATAAAGCAGGAATTAAACCTATATTAACATACACGGCTGAGACAAGACCTTACACATCTAAAACAAGACGACTGCTAGAAACAACAGAGATGAAAATACTCCGACGAATATCAAGGAGAAGTCTGTTGGATGGGGAGAGAAGCAAAAACATAAGAAAAGCATGCAATATAGAAGACATAAATGGATGGGCGACAAAACGAAAACAAAAGTGGAACAAACACATCAGTAGAATGGCGTAGGATAGAATAGTACGAATAGCACGAGATAAGTTACCAAATGGACGAAGAAGTATTGGCAGACCAAGAAAAAGATGGTGCGACAATTTAAACAGTTTAGGAAGCTAATATTAAAGAAGAAACAGGCTTTAAAGCCTACAAACTAGAAGGAAGAAGAATATCAATGTCTTCTATATCAGAAACTTTCTAATCTAATCTCGGCGGAAAATAAACCACATTAAGTGGCATTTTCACAATCTGAGTCTTCTTCTAACAAAGCTATTAACTCTTTAGTAGTTAGTGCCATCTTCATTTCATATTTCGAAAATTTACTGAAATAAACAAATGCACTGCTATTATATAAACGCATTCATATGATAATAGTTTAGCTTACTTCATTTTAATTTATATGAAGTTCATAATATATTTTCATATTTATATAAACAAATAAACACAAGCAAATTCAAATTAAGTTAAAAAAAAATAAATATAACGTTTACAGCACACTGCAATTCTATAAATATAGAATGATGTGTAATTAAAATTGCAGATTGTTTTTAGTCTAATGAAAAAAAAATTATTTTCCAAAGTTTTCTGTTTTTTGAAGTTCTGTATTAGATACTCTCTAATAAGAATAACATTTTATTTTATTTTGTTAGACAACTATAACATACCTGTTAAAAGAGACATGATAATTTAATAATTAAATCGGTCTTAGATTTAATTTTTACGTAATTACTTATGTGTTTAAATAAATAATTAAAATTTTTTTTGGTACGCCTCTGCAAAATTGATAATTTCAATACGATTTCGTTGAAAAGTTATCGTTAAGGGCTTCGTTAAGTACGATGTTGCCAAGTAATCACCTTCAATTAAAAATTGTTTTAGTATAGCTAAGTTTTATTAGAATTGCTGTAAAAATTTACCTGTACAGATATTTTTACAAAACAACTCTATACAGTGACATTAGTTTATACGCCGCGTACTACATGTTTAATTAGCTGTACCAAACGACAACAATTAAACAGTTAAAGAACAAAGAGTCCAATTATCATGGGTTGTTTTTAATATCCTGCTCGAATGCACTTACAAGATCTATACGAGACAGCCGAGAGACACTCCTTATTCGAAATTGGCCACTACTGGTGCCATGAGCACTCATGTTAATAGAAGGAATAGCTGGCCATGGACGAAAATTTTTGCAAATGTCCAAAGTATACATTTTCAAATATATTTTCTTTATAGTACTCGTATTATCAATAAATATAGAAATTCATATTCGTTGGTAGTATTATGACCGTTGGAATTTTTAAAATAAGCAATAACCAAAAGGCGTGGCTAGTCCCTGGAATGAACAAGAAGAAGGAAGATTAATCAATTATGGAAGAACAATCAGTTTGTATGCTTTGTAATAAAAATTCTATCAAAATCATTGGGTTTTATTAAAAAACATATTACAAAAGAACCGTGACGTGTTTCTATCTGCCAAAATCATGATCACGGTTATAACTCTTCTTGAGTCTTTGTCACGTTTACTATTATTGCCTTTTATGTTTGTCGGTCCTCTGCCACTATTTCCCATTTTCTCACTCTCATTGTATACATATCCTCTCTATTACATCTTTCCATAATTGTCTATTTGTGTCTATTTGTTATTAAAGAGAGGTTTCGTAACACCATTAAATCAGTTAAAATATATCCAAGAGCAATGTCACATCAGACCATAACCACTAATCGCTTATATCACGCTTAAGCTTAAACGTATTAGAAAACCTCAAAGAACTTCAAAATTAGACGTTAGAAAACTGAAAGAAGCCGATATAAAAAACAAACTCCAACAGAAAAAATACGAAAACTTTGATAAATTAGATACTAACAGTAAAGAGATATTAAAAGGACCGATAAGAAAGAGAGACAACTGAATGACCGACGAAATACTTGGAAGGATGGAACAAAGAAGATAAGTCAAAAACAAAGACCTTCACAATTACAACATCATTAACAATGAATTCAGAACAATAATATGAGAGGAAAAACAAACTTACTATGAGGAAAAATGTAAAGATAGAAGATCTTCAGAACAAATACGACTTATTCAACCTACATAAAAAGGTTAAAGAAATTTTAGGGCTGCAAAAAAGAGACCACAACACAACTCTTTTAGATAAAAATGAAAATACTATGATAACGACTGATGAAAAGCTAAAACGATGGAAAGAATATATGGAAGAGCTCTTCAGTGACGAAAGAGGAAACCTACAAGACATATCTTTCGAGGACAGAGAAAACAAGTATAGAAATTACAAAGGAAGAAATATTGTCTGCACTAAAGAACACCAGAAATAGTAAAAGCCCGGGACCAGATCAACTGCCTATTGATATTCTTGAAATAATAGAAAATGAGTACATAGATGTCCTCTTCTCTTGCAATACATCATCATCATCCAGCCGAATTTTCACATTCATTGTTGGATATAGGCCTCCTCCAAACGTCTCCAGTTCTCTCTATCTCTAGCTGCTGCAATCCAGTTTGTTTCTATTCTCTTTAGGTCGTCGGTCCATCGGGTGGGTGGTCTGCCTCGACTTCGCTTGTCGGCTCTTGGTCTCCACTCCAATAATCTCTTCGTCCATCTTCCGTCTTCCATTCTAGCAACATGTCCAGCCCACCTCCACTTTTGTTTATTGATTCGCAGTATAATATCGTTTACGACAGTTCGTCGGCGTATCTCCTCATTTCTTACGCGATCTTTCAAGGTCAGGCCCAGCATTGATCTCTCCATTCGCCTTTGTGCTACCCTCAGTTTTTCGGCAGTAGATTTCGTTAAAGTTAAGGTCTCTGCTCTGTAGGTCAAGACTGGTAAGATGCATTGGTTAAAGGCCTTCCTTTTCAGGTGAATTGGGATATTTGTTTTAAAAATGTCTCTCATCCGTCCATATGCATATGTCCATATCCTTGCAATACAATGCCCTTCGAATTATAACAAATCTATATTATAAACAGCAGGCACACATACACATTAATGAACACACCAGAAGAGTTCGAAATTAAAAGAGGAGTGCGACAGGGGTGTGTATTGTGCCGACTACTATTCAATACATACTCTGAAGAAATTATGAAAAGACCTCTTGAGGGAGAAACAGCAGGAATAAAGGTCAATGGAACACTAATTAACGACAACCTCTAAGGCCTCCAAAAGCTAATGAACAAGATAGTTGAGTATGGAAAAGATTATGGGTTATCAATAAACATCAAGAAAACTAAATTTATGAGGATATCAAAAGCCGAAAATAATGATAAAAGCCTGACAATTAACAGTAAAACTTTAGAATAAATTGATAACTATAATTATCTTGGCCCAATAATTAATCACACGAACGATTACTCCAAAGAAATCAAAGTTCGAATAGAGAAAGCACGTACAAACTTGAGAAAGATACTTTGTGCAAGAGAACTGAAATTAGACGTAAGAGTTAGGCTGGCAAGGTGTTATATTTTCTCGACTCTGCTTTACGGGATAGGAGCATGGACACTTAACGCATCGACTACTAAAAAGTTGGAAGCATTTGAACTGTGGGTGTATAGAAAAATCCTGAAGTTATCATGGACCGAGCATGTAACAAATAACGAAGTCATGAAAAGAGTCAACAAAAGAATGGAAATATTGGTAACGATCAAGACACAAAAGCTGCAATACTTGGGGCATACTTTAATGAATTATACAAGGGAAAATCCAGGGTAAGACAAGTGTAGGAAGGAGAAGAATTTCATGGTTGCGTAACTTGAGGTAATGGTAGGGATGCACATCAATCGAACTGTTCAGAGCGGCAGCGTCTAAGATCAGAAGAGCCATGATGATTACCAACCTCCGTCGCGGAGATGGCACGTAAAGAAGATGAAGAAAGGTTAAAATAACCAAATTTTCAGAAAAAGGAAAGGCTAACAATTTTTCACATCGGTAATGAAGATGGGTTTGTTCCAGAAGTGATGTGAGTGTTCTAATAAAAAAAATAGTGGGGAGTACAATAAAGAGGTGGAGGGAAAATCTTTTGAAAACTGGTTCACAAAATAATAAACTGCCCCGATTAGAAGAAAACTCCATCATCGTATTGGACAACGCACTTTTATCATTCCAGAAAAATGGAAAAAATTCCAACTACAGACTTATGCAACATTTATTTATTTATTAAGCTCAACAGGCCTTAAAGGCCTAGTGCTGAAAGATTTAATTTTTCCTTACAATTACTATTACATATTATATATAATGCTATATCCTATACTATAAATATACTATAATATATACAATATTACATTTGTTTGTATAAAACACTTAATACTACACTTAATATTCCTTCTAGTCTTTCCATACATTTCTTCTCCACTTCCGTC
This sequence comes from Diabrotica balteata, assembly GCA_918026665.1. NCBI lineage: Eukaryota > Metazoa > Arthropoda > Insecta > Coleoptera > Chrysomelidae > Diabrotica > Diabrotica balteata. Next base: position 3,337,984 of record OU898281.1, on the reverse strand, counting down.
CATTGTTTTGTGTCCAAAGCTTTTTCTTTCCAGTTTACAATATTACTTTTTTTTAAGTCTTCATATACGCTGTCCTTCCATCTCCTTCTTGGTCTTCCTATTCTTTTTTTTGTATTGGTTTACGTAATAGAACTATTCTTGGCATTCTCGCCTTTCCCATTCTTTCGATGTGTCACTAAGTATCGGCTTCTCTGTGCTTTGATTGCCGTCGTTATCTTTTGTTCACTACTGTTCACTACAAAACTTTCTAAAAGCTCTATTTCTGATTTTTTAAGTAACCATGTTTCACATGCATATGTAGCTGTAGGTCTGATAACTGTTTTGTAGATTCTTATTTTTGTTTTTCTTGAGACATATTTGGATTTAATTAATGGACGCAATGCTCCATACTTTTAATTTGCTTTTGCTATTTTTGCTTTTATCTCCCCTTTCCCATGTCCCTTTTCATCTACTTTTACACCCAGATAAGTAAATCCTTAAACTCTTTTAAACGCTCATGAATTTTCTTCGTCTACCTCCAATGTGAAATTGTCTTCTTTTTCTTTATTTGTTTCTCCCATTATCATGTATTTTGTCTTTTTCTTATTTATGAGAAGACCAAAAATTGTTGCTTGTTTTATTATATTGCCCATTAATTGTTTTAGCTCTTTATTACTTGTTGTTAATAGTGTTAGATCATCTGAGAATGCTATACATTGATGGCCTTTTTAAAAAATCGTTTCCTGTGTGTTTATTGTACCTTTTCTAATTATTCCTTCCAGATAAGCAACATACGGGACAATATAACAAATACATTATTGATTACATGGCAAAAACCAAAACAAAATAGTTTTAAGGCTGCTTCCATTCCATTGCGAGCTCAATTCGATTGAACTCATCTGGTCAACAATGAAATTATTTTTTATAATGCTATAAATAATATTACTTCAACTACATGGCATAAATGTGAGCATTGTGTTGAACAAAAAGTCGATTCCGAAATGTTTTAGGTGGACAACATAATAGAGACCCATATCGAACCAATAATCTCAGATCTCAACAATCAAGGTCATTTTGTAACGTCCATGGCCGCCTTTTCTATTTTCTTGGACCTCAAAACACTCATCCACAAAAGTGGACGAGTCAAGACTCGATGGTCATTTTGATTAACAATTTCCGGTTTTAAACGATTACTAGAAGAAAACCAAGGTTTTTTCTCGCTACCAAAAAAGTATATTCACAATTTATTAGATAAATATTGATGAGTATCCATAAACACGCATAAAAACAGTGTACAAAGAGTTTTATATTTTTTCTTTTTGTGACTGCGCTGCAAAATATTAGTATTTGTATTAAGATGCACAATAAATTGTATCCAAAACTGAGAGAAAAATGACTAATCCATCTCAAAATCAGATAATATGCGAAAGTGCAAGAAATAATCCAAACGAGAGAAACATACATTGACGCCACATAGTAGTTATAAAGTCAATAAGGTGACTAATAGTTTTTGTACACCCAGTATATGTTTACGTGTTGGTTAATTAAACATAAAAGCCTATCACTTCAACACACTAATCACACCTAATTAGAATCACTTAAGAAAATCATATCAAGCTTCCTCTACACACGCAAACGTCCGCAATTACATCCCAGACACAAGGTCGAATAATCGCACTAAGCAATATCTGCCAATTGCGTCCGGATCATAAAAACCTGACCATTCTAAACGACTTGTATTATAATTTTATTCACATACTTCAGTCGATCGTGTCACCCGTTACGTTAGACGGAGAAAAAAAACGAGATATAACTGTTTGACATTCTCAGGTGAAGACTGTGCTAGACCAGTCCCTGAAATACAGGTGAACGAGTAATGGAAGAAAAAAGTAGTATTAAAACTTCTTTTTGCAGAAGTTTTATGTATGTTTAGTTAGAAGGTATAAAGAGAGTTAATAATATTAAAACGCCCAAGAAAATAGCAAGAACTAGAAAGTCCCATAAAAACATAAAGAGAGCGCAGGACATAATGTTGTTTTGAAACTGTGCATGTGCCTGTTTCATCTAGATTCAATACTCATGTTCCATCTGCAAAGTAAAGATTGCTTGCAAATTGTCAAAAATCACTTTTACATAAGCCCTTGTGAAAGAAGTAGGTCAGTTTTTGTTAACGTCTCATGAAATTGGATATTTTTATTTGATTTATTGCTGGCATGTCATAGAAAACTTTCTTGCATTCCGTCACAGGAAGACTATAAAACATTTTGGAACACATTAGCAAATACTCTCTCAGTTTATTTTCTTGTTTTACATTAAGAACTGGTCGGACATTGTAGTACGGAACATACTTTAAATTTGTATCACACTTATTGTCCCTTTTCTTTTTCACATACCTAGATAATGTTACGTAGTTTACATTTTTTAATTCTGCTGCCCGCCTGATGGAGTGGCCTTGACAAACGAGCTCTACTGCATCTTTCAAGTCAGTCTCGAGAAACAAACCTTTATTGGTTTTTCTCTGACGATTTCGAACCAAACTGGAACACAAATAAAAATATTATTTTGATTAGATATTAATGGGGCACCTTAAAACGTTTCAAAGTGCTCAACTCAAGAGACCAAGAAATAACCCAAGTGCTGAAAGAGAAAGAAATAGACATTTGTGCTCTACAGGAAACAAAAAAGAAAGGAAAATGTCTATCAAAATTAGGTGAATACATACTAATCTACAGTGGAGTAACAAAAGAAAACAGGGCCAAAGAAGGTGTAGCCTTACCAATACACCAAAGGTACCAAAATCACATCAAAGTGTGTCCATACATATCAGAAAGAATAGTAACAGCAAAGATAAGAATGGAGAAGGAAGACCTGAACATATTCGAAGTATACGGCCAAGAAAATAACAAGCCTCCAACAACAAGGGAAGCGTTTTACGACCAATTACAACAAGTAGATCAAGTCAGAGGAAAGATGATAATATTGGGGGATTTTAACGCTCGAATAGGCAACCAAGTAATACCCGGCATCAAACAAAAACATAACGAGAATGTTAAAAACGAAAATGGAGAACTGATGATCAACTTCTGCACGAATAACGAACTAAGAATAAACAACACATTTTTTGACCAGAAAGACCGACATAAATATACATTTATTAACATTCGTGGACAAAGATCTATGATAGATTATATTATAACCAACAGAGATATACATCCATCAAAAATAATAGACGTAAGATGTCTCAACTCAGCAGATGTAGGTAGCGACTATAGCCTAGTATTACCATAACCAGTATGACAACTTACTGAAGGCACATTGAAAAACACAATTTCCTTAGCCGCGTCCAAATTACAACTGAGATTATTGGCGAGGAACCGCAAAGTGGGCGACGCCTGGTGGTATATTTCAAAAGCATCCACTTCGGGAAAACATTGAAATTGTCATTATGTTGTATACATATTAGCGACCAGTTTATATTGTAATTAACAATGACTTCAAAAAACTATTGCAGTCTTCCTCAATGTTCATCCTATTATAATTTACAAAAAATCCATACATAAGTTTCCGCTGGACGAGAATATGAGAAAAGTTTGGCAATGCATTTTGTGAATTGGCAAACATATAACCAAAGAATATAACTTTTCAAGTGTTGATTAAAATATTATTTATATTTTAACATATTTATACTTTACTTTATAGTATTTACTTTATAGTATTTACTATTTACTTTATAGTAACACCTGAAACTATATTAAGAAGGCTGAAGAAAAATGCTGTTCCATGCTGTTCCATCAAAATTGCCTCAACAGTCTCATGAAGTTATTCGTAGAAAACTTAAGGCGTAATTTACAAAATATAACGTGGCCAGCTCCAAAAACTGCCTCACCCTCAACTAAAGATCTCTGCCGATCTTGCAACCATATAAATAATTAAGATAATGTAAATTTTACTTTCCGTCTTTCAGACACACTGTAGAAAAACAAACATTTAATATTATTTTTATTCGTGTTTGAGAGTCAATTACCTTATGTATAAACTCGAATCACAAACAAATAAACTTTGAAGAACGTACTCCAACTTTTACTTTGGCAAAACACAAGTGTAAATGATTTATATTAAATGTTTTATGCCTTAGAGATCAAATGACAAATTGATTTGTTTTTCCGAAGTTATCGTCCATCTTTAAAATCTTCAGCGCCACCTGTCGGAATTGGCTATCGCGAATATCGAAACATGGATGACTAGTTCTGGTGTCAACCGAAGCGCCACTGACAGTAATAGGTACTTATTTAGCCGCCAAAATTTGCCCCGTGCTCCCCTATATAAATTTTTATGACGACAAATATTGATTGATCTCAAAAACTAAATTCGTTTATCTTTATACAATTGCATAAATTTTTTCTGTGCAAATTTATCACATGAAGTATTTTTGTACATTTTACGTCTTTTTTTGTAAATTTTTATGTTTGGTAATTGTCCCCAATCCCCAAAATGTTAAAAAAGTAGTTAATTTAAAATCTGTCATTTTGTAGCAATTACAAAAAACGCTATATCTCAGTAACTACTGAAGGTATAAAAAAATTGTTTTTGACAAATAAGATATTAGTTGTTCTAAAGAAATATTTTTTTTCAATATTTTTCGAAATACAGCCAATATATGGAAACTTAATCCTTTTTGTAATTTTTTTTGAAAAATTAGGTACTTACGAATGTAAACTTTTTTTATTTAATAAAAGACATTTTCATCTACCTATTCCCAAATGTTCATCCCTGATGTATTTTTATTTTGGTCATAGTGTTATTTGATCGGGCTATTATTTAACTATCCTCTCACTAGATTTTTTAATTTTTTATGGAAATACGCGTTTTTAACTTAACGACAAGTCTTCTCTAATCTTTAGCATCTTTTTTTGGTCTGTGATATTGTAAAAAACTGACGACAAAAAAAAATACCGAACCTATAAAATTAATATTTCCTGTTCTCATAACCCTTGACATATTTATATTATTCTTTGAGATGACTCAACAGCTGGCTTAAAGGCAGTAGGCCGTACTACTTACTATTCCATCTAAAAACAAATGACATATGTGATCGAACTATTAGTGAAGTGTGAAACACAAGAAGCACGTGATGAAGGTGCTAAATTACAGAGTATGTTTGTGCTTTTTAGTTGTTTGCGTTCAATAACTGTTATGTTTACGTAAGGCACTTGTGATGAAGTATTTTTTTACAGCGGTACAATGTTGATCGTTAGGAATGAGGCCAAAAGTGCAAACAAAACATATTTGCTTCTTTTGTTCTTCTTCAAATGTGTTTGATTATCGATTGGGTTTAATAGAAGGCAATTACACGCTGTACGATATTCGCCAAAATAAACATTCTTGAAATAAAGATTGCTATACTCGATTTGGAAATGTATGACAGCACCGTTTTAGAGGCAAGAATATTGACTTGGGCGTATTTGGTAAAGATCTCTCACACTTTCTTCTTGTAGCAAATACACTTTTGTACGAAAGTACGACTATAAAGTGAGCGAGATATGTCACTTCCTCTATATATTAAATGTTTTATATTAAAGCATATCTTATTTTGGCATTTATTATCAAATTATTAAATTTGGTAATTGTGCTAAACATTTCATTATAATCATCTTTGTTTGTTTTTGAGAATATCCTTTTATAACTGATCTAGCTGTAAATCTAGCATCTATCATCAAAATCCAGATTTATTTTCGTTTAAGGCACCATTTTCTTTTCTCTCTCACTCATTTCATCAATCTCTAATAGCCTCTTAATAAGTGTTAGGTTATATGCCTGCAGCAATTATTGTAGCAAAGTTTTTATATATTGCTTTCTGCTACGCATTTTTTTGTTTTATAACATTAACGGTTACTGTGGTAGTGGTGTTTCTACTAATATATCAGAATATCTGCGACCATGGTCTTCAAAAGTAAGTTTCTCTATCATCCTCTTCATCTTTGGAGATTTTTTTTGTTTACAACACTTTCTTTCACGTTAAAACTTATCATGCTTCTAATTTTTAACTAATATTGAAAAAATGTTAACGCAGAAGTAAAAAAATTACATTTCTCAACATCACCAGTTTCTTATTTCTTTACACCAATTAGATGAATTTGCCAAAGACGCCTAGATCATATGGTTTTACTCACGATTTAGAAAAGCATACTAAGAGGACGCTTTTTCCTTGGTTTTTAATTCGTTACATGAAAAGTTGTAATTTGAAAATGGTCTTTGATTAAAAATCCGAAACGTTAAATAAAAACTTTATTTTATGAAGTTACATTTATTCGTAGACCATTTATATTTGGTGTTGTATCATTGTAACAAATATAATAGTTGCGGTAACATACTCGTATCTTGTAGAACTCATTAAATAGAATAGAATAGAACTATGCTTTATTGTCACTGAAAATTGTACAATTTTATGGACAAAGCTTACAAAAAGTCAAAAAGTCAAAAAAATAACAATAAGAATTAAAATTTACTAAAATAACATAAATCTTTAATATCATAAAATAGAAGATAATAAAATATACAATCCATTGCATCAGTAGCGCACCTAGAATTTTGCTCTGGGGGGCGGTTTGATCGGGCACCGAAATTTTTTATGCTACCTCCACCATTTTAAGTCCTTAAAATTTGTGAATAACAGTGTCGGAATAGGGTCGGGGGGGGGGTGTTTAACCCCCAAAACCTCCCTGGGTGCGCCACTGAATTGCATAATTTAAGTAAATTGCATAATAAAACCTTACGAAATAATAAGTTTAAGTTGCTGCATGTGATACCCAAATAAAAATACTTTAGTTGCTTGTATCTAAACGTACCGTAATTTCTTAGTTATTCGTTAAGAAACTCTTCCACTGAGTAATATGGTCTTTCAGATAGATAGGTTTTTGTCAATTTACGGATCTTAAGGAAAGAAGTTGGAGATTTAAGTTGCAAAGGAAGATTGTTTTATAATTTTTTTGCCGAATGTAATATAGATTTCTTTACTAATTCAGTGGATGGGATCGGTAAATACACATCAAAGGTTGAATTTCTGGTGGAGTAGTCATGAATAGGTCTTGCTGGAAAAACATGCAGTTGTTTACGAATTAAGCAAACAGTTTTCTAAAATATATAAATGGGGAAGAGTTAAAATCCCGTGATCTGAAGTAACTTCTGCATGTGTTGTTCTATTGAGGCCAAAAAGATACCGTATTGTTTTTTTTTGTGATTTAAAAATAACATCAGAGTGGGCACCTATACTAGAACCCCAAAAAGGAAGGCCATATCGAAGATGAGACTCGAACAAAGAAAAATATGGTATTTTGGAAGATGCTAAATTCCTCCGCAACAGATCTTATTGTATAGAAGGCTGAGGCTTGTTTCTTACTTAACAAATCGATAAGAAGGGACCATTATGGTTGCTGTCTATATATAAAAATACCAAGAAATTTTACAGAATCAACAATATTGGCAATACAGCTGATCTGGATGTTATTAAGAAGCACTTGTTGAAGAACTCCTTTATAAAATAATGCCACTGTCTTATCCACGTTAAAAGAGAGTAAATTAGAGTCGAACCAGCTTTTTATTTTAAGTAGATCAGAAAATATAGTCGCATGAAGAGTTGCAACATTAGAGTTTCTCCAGGTAATACTGGTATTATCAGCAAAAAGAAAAATATTTCCATCGATTTTTAAGTTAGTGATGTCATTTATAAAGATAAAGAAAAGTAGAGTGTCCAATACTAAACCTTGTGGTACTCCACATACAATTCTTTTGTGACTAGAGTCAGTATCATTTACTCTAACTAATTGTTTCCCATTCTTCGAGTAAGATTAGAACCAATTCAAAGAAATACCTCGAATTCCGTAGAAATTTAGATTTTTTATCAAAATGTCGTGATTTACATAATTAAAAGCTTTGGCATGGTCACAAAAAACAGTTTCAGTATAAAAATCATTGTTTAGTGCTTGATAGACCTCATGCACTACAGAAAACATAGCATCACTGATATATTTAATAGATAAAAAACTGAACTGACTTTCGGGTGAATAGTGATTTAGAAGTTCGTTAATAGAGTATATAGTGTTGTTTGCTATAATTTAATTATTTCGAATAGTGTTTGTGGTGTCCGTATTACACTGTGGTTGAAAATATTGCGTAAAAAAACAATACTGAAGAACAACCAGCCGCCGCACTATATATTACAACAGAACCATCAAAACCTACAAATCTAAGCATTTTACTATATTTCTTACCGCAATAATACTAACAAAAAAATCTCTCTCTCGTAGCTTTCATTTCTTCTGAGATTGCTACAATTTCATCTCTGTCATTGCTTTATTAGATTAGAGGATTTCCGTCTTTTTTGGTTCTTTTATTAAAGTTTGTATGTTCATCATGCTCAGGATTGGTTCATTCGTTATTCTGTTGATTCAGCTTATGCGTTTCCTTATATATACATAATTTATACCACTAGTATAGTTTTCACATTGCCCTTGTATGTAAAGACCAAAATTGAAAACATTTTTTGTAGTTTGAACATTTTTCACTTCAAAAAAAGATTGAAACCCTTCATGAAAAAATAGCTCGGTACCACTGGTTTAAAGAAAGGTGGAATGCACCTTAATGAATCTTCATATTATATATTATGTTAACATGTTTACAATAAAAATAATAGAAATACGTGATAAAATTATATCTTCCATGTATGGGACCGAACATGAGTATTATTTTTAATTAAGCGACTACTAATTCCGTATATGCTTTATGAAAATAAAAGTAACTAAGGCAACGACACCTCCGGTGTGTTATGTAAAGAGTTTACAAAATAGAAATGCAATAAAAAGTGACACCATTAAAAAAATCGTATGTAGGAATTTTGTTACGAAAATTAAAATTGGATGGGTAGAGAGGATGGTCCAGACGAAAGTGAAAAGAGGGAATCTGATGGTACTCGTACTGGTGAAATGCCAGACCCAGACTAAATTCCTTTTTCTTTTAATATATGCGACGATACGTCTTCGCTGGTAAAAATCTTCCATAATCGGGGTGAAGAGAGTTCCACTTAAACTATATTTTTCGATAGGAGATTCCCACAGGCAAAAGACCACTCGGACGTCCCAGATTGCCATGGAGAGATAACATCCAAGCAGATCTCCGGAAAATGAACATTCCATTTGACCCTAAGTTGATGGAAGACCGAACAAATTGGAAAACAGTTGTACAGTCAGCCAAGACCTACCCAGGGTTGTAGCGCTACGTGATGATGATGACTTTTATTGTGGAACCCCTGTTTTGTCTCAATCTCTCTCTTCAATTCAATCCTGATCTCCCGAAGGGATTGTAGTGGTTGACGTGATGTCGTGTATTGTTCGTCTCCAAAGATCTCTGTCTCTGGCCATTTCTTATAACTCATGCACACCTTTTACATATTCCTGTAAGTTGATCTCTATTTTGTTGGTAATCTTCCTCGCTATTTGGGCCTTCCACCTTTCGTTAATCGAAATTTTCGTATAATGAGTCTTTTCTTGTTTTCTGTGTTTGCTTTCAAACATGTCCAAAGTACTTTAATTGTTGGAAATGCACTTTACTGGAAAGTCGTTGGCTAACTTTTACCTCTCTTAAAATTAAATTATTTGTTCTACGGTCGGTTCAATCCAAGGAATTCGTAATAATCGTCTCCCACAGAACATTTCAGTGGCGTCTATCCCTTCTTTTTTACGATTGTCTCAGGGTCCACGATTCACATCCATATACCAGTATTGGAAATATTAAGCAGTTGATCAACCTCATCTGTAGATTATGCAACAAAAATGACAATTATTTAAAAAATATTTATTTTCTTCAAAAAGTAAATAATTAAAATAAAATTTCTTAAAAGAACTTACATTTACAGGACTTTTAAATTTTAATTTTAATGGGATGATTGATATTGCTTTTTATTACCACAAATATACTTAATATTAGGCTTAACTTAAGTTCTCACGTAAGGTTCTGCATCAAGTCGGTTCCGGTATTTAGGTTTAGTCGACAAATAAGCTGAGAATCCCGTTTAGCATATGTGGTTACAAATGGTAAAAGCACTAACACTGCCTTTTGCGACAATTGAGGATATTCATCTTTTATACTGCACCAGAATTCATCTACTGGCATTAATTTAAATTTATTTTGCAATGATGAATCAGATGTCATTTCAATAAGTTTCGTATTCTCCCGTTGACATAGTGGAAGGTCTTGCATTAAAAATAAATGGGCTTTTATCCACAATTCAGTTTGATATTGGAAAATGCTTTACTCAATCCATTCAGATGTTGAATAATTTCTTCAATAAATGTCTCTGGCATTTCAAACCCTTCTTCTTCTAAAAAGCCTTTTATTGTTGAGAAACAATCGAACTCGTTGGAACGCATACATGTTGTCCAAAAGTCAATTTTTTTCTTAAACACAAGAATTTTTTCTTATGCAATAAATAAATTTACATCCTTCCCTGGAGGATTAAATTAAGTTCATTTAAATCATGAATGTGTTGCTTGTGTGAGTGCATTTCAAATAGGTAAAAGAAATGATAAATAAGACTTACTCACAATCAGTTTAATTTAACTATCTAAACGACCGGTTTCGCTTTCTACAAATTGCAAAGCATTTTCAGGTCTGTCGATACAAAGTTAATTAAATGTTGTCCATTAAAAAAAATTCAGAGATGTAGTGCTATTAAGCCCCCTTTTTTTTTAAATTTAGTGTCTGTTTTGTCCTTTTTAAGTGTGTTCTGTTTGTCTCTAAGTGTCCTTAATTGTTTTAGTTTTAATAATTTTAACGTACTTGACTTTACAATCATCTGCCAAATAACATTAAGCTCATTGAACTTTATCAAAGAAATTTGATAATTACAAGTTAAAGGAATTTGCACACCCGCACAATTGTACATCTAATTTCATTCATTGTCATACAGCTGTCTGACAGTGGCTACTGCAAGATCCATAGACAGGCACTTGCTGCTAAAAAAATATCCCCCAGTTATAATGATGATAGTAAGTAGAATTTAGTTGTATAGTTAAATTTTCATTACATTTTTTATGTTATATTCTGCCTTGAATGTTATTAAAAAAGCTCGTAGCGGAACCCCTGAATTATCCCCACGGAACCCTGAGGTTCCCCGGAACACAATTTAAGAAACGCTGAGCTATAGTGTATTTTTATGTATGAGAGAGTAATAAAACAATAAATTATGTATGCAAATCCCTAAACTGTTGATACGGGTGACTCAATGAAAAACAGATATTTGTCAACAAGTTTACAGAAGTATATAGGAAAACAATTTTAAATTGAGTATGACCACCAGGTATAAAGGTTGGAGCAGAATAGAATACAATAGTTGTGAGGGTTACTAATCCCTAAATAAGGTTGCCAGTGTCAGAGTGATGGAGGTTAACAGGTACTAATGAATTTGCAAGAAATGTAAGATGTTTATTTTATTGGTTATATATAACCAATAAAAGTTTAATAAGTACCTACCTATTTGCAAAATAAAGTTTAATTCTTTAGATAAAATAAAACGTTTTATTTTATCTGAAATGAGTGCATTCCACGAAATAAGGGTTTCAACAATCAAACATTTAATTCTTTAATTCCAGGAATCTACGACAGTAATTGACTAGATAATTACCTTCTAAACTTATTCCACAGAAAATGTGATAGTGGGTTTTTCCATTTTGTAGGAAGGTCCAAGTGGCGTATTCAAAATTCTTAACAGTTCACTAAAAGTAGGTACTTCAGTTGCAAGGTGCAGTTTATTGTGTATACTAGTGTTATGGAAAATTTGGAAGTGCCGTGTAAACGCCGAAAAATTGGTCCTTTAACAGTTAATGAAAAAACATTAATATTTAATTGTTTTAAACCATTTACAAACAAACGTTTATGTGAAAGTGTTGATGAGACCGTTGAGTTAGTTAGCAGTACACTTGGTGTTGGGAAATCTACGATTTACAGAGTTATTAAAGAAGAGAAATGTGGTAATTTTCAAATGCCACGTAATGCTCCAGGGAAACCAAAATTTCAAATAGAATATCATTTTAAAGAAGGACTTCGACGGAAAGTGCATGAATTGAGTCGAAGTACGTTATGGAAACTTTTAAAAGAAATAGGCTTCCGCTGGAAAAAGAATCCCAGAAAGTCTATTTTATTAGAAAGAAGCGATATTGTCATATGGAGAAGACATTTTCTAAGAACCATAAAGGAAATGAGAAACCAAAAAAGAAAAATATTTTATCTTGATGAAACATGGATCAACGAGGGTCATACACCAAATAAATTTTGGCAGGATGAAACTGTTACAAGTCAAAGGCACGCTTTTGTAAATAACTTATCTACTGGTTTAAACCCACCATCAGGAAAGGGACGCAGGCTGATAATAGTACACATTGGCAGTTCAGACGGTTTTGTTAAAGGTGGTTTATTAACTTTTGAATCAACTCGTACCGGTGACTACCATGACGACATGAACGCTGATGTCTTTCAAGAATGGTTCGAACAAATGATAGATCTTCTTTCTAAGAACTGTGTAATAGTAATGGATAATGCAAGTTATCACTCCAGACTTATAGAAGGACTGCCCACAACCAAGTGGTTAAAAAAAGACTTGCAGAATTGGCTGAGTTCAAAAAATATTACGTACCATCCCGGATCTATAGGAAAGGAACTTTATTCGTTGTGTGCCCTTCATAAAGAAAAATGTAAAAAATACGAAATTGATGAAATTGCCAAAAATCGTGGAATGACAGTACTTAGATCCCCACCATATCATTGTGAATTAAACCCGATTGAACTGGTATGGGCACAGATAAAGAGTGAAGTTTCAAGAAAAAATACCACTTTTAAAATTCATGATGTTAAACAGTTGTTTTTGGAGGCCGTAAATAATGTAAAACCTGAAAACTGGGAAAAGGCAGTAAATCAGACTATTAAAGAAGAGGAAAAAATGTGGAAGCTGGACAATATTACTGATAAAATGATCGAGCCAGTTATTATAAATCTTGGTTCTGAAAGTTCATCTTCTGAATCTGATTTGGATTTGTAACAAGTAGCTGTAAGTTTTATATTATTATTTTTATTCATCTATTTAACATACCTTAGACGGTTTTAAAAACTTTTTTTCTCTTTTGTAATTTTTAAAAATTAAAAAAAATGTGAATTTTTTAAAACCCTTTTTAATGTAGGCCAGTCAGTTTTAATATAGTGTTTGATAAAAGAGGTCACTTTTGTTTACATACACATAACACTTTATAACACTGAAATAATTCATTTATTTTTTACAATTATTCAAAGTAATTTTTCAATTAATCTTGAGCACGCCCATGGAGTGGTCGAAGGTACCAGTTAAAATTATGCTAATTGCTCTCTCGTTCATAAAAATAAACTATAGTAGATAAAAGAATACTAACGTACAAAAGAATTATTTAAAAATATGCTGAAAGAAATACTTTCGATGACGTACTAAGTGACAAGTTTGATATAAACCCAGCAGAACGTTTAATAGGATGCATTTTGTTCCAAATTTTAAGTATAATTATGTAATGGGTTCTAGCAATAGCAAAACTTTCAGTTCTGCTCTGTTCTCTTTCTTACGTTATCATCTACTCAAATTTAGATCACATCAGAATTTAGAGTTATCAAATCTGGTAATGTTTAAAAGCAAACAATATAATTAATTTTAAAATCAAAGCAGACATTAACTATGATATAACACAAAATCATGTCATCGAGTCAGTCTAGTTAACGAAGCAACATTTCCACCCATATCTACCTTTTGCTTCGCCCACTTCGGCGTCTAAGTACTTATTGAATCAATTCGTTTAAAAATACATTGTTATTATCAATTCCATTCAAGCTTGGAATATTAATAATGATGGCACTTGAGTTTCGTAAAAATGGTAGTACCGCCCTCTACGGGTACTTAATTTAGTAAGTGCCTTGACTCCAAAACAAGTCGATGTGACGAGGATGTTGCAAACATTCTTAGTATACGGTAATGTTAGCCATAGGCGTGTTAAAATTCTTATTAATGAGTATTATTAAAAATTAAAAAGGAAATACATTTCGCTACATTTTATTTGAATCCAGTATTTGCAGTTTCGGATGTTTGTGTTTCCATCGATGGAAGGCATCAAATCTTATTATCTCTTGCAATATGGGACTTCGTGGTTCTTCAGTTCCGCAAATTTTGTTCTGGCTTTTCAGTCACCATGTTTGTCACCCTGATTTGTTGTAGTTCTCTAAATCGGAATCTTTTAGCAACATAATATGTCGATACGTTGACTGCTTCTCTTACGCTGCTGTTATGAGCCGCTTTCTTTGTTGTGTTACAGATGTGTCCCCATGCGAGAGATGCATATGTTAGTATCGGTTATATGATGCTGTTGTTATCCTGTTATTAATGTTATCCGTTATTCCTTACTACTCCTAGCTATTGTTCCTTTTTTTTCCATTCGATGGGATTGTTTTGCAATTGTTCCTGTGTTTGTTGGTGTTGGTGTCTCTTTTTAAAGAGCACCTCTTGCGTCTTTTTGGAGTTTATGGGGATTTTTCATTGTAAACTCCATTATTCGGTATTTTCTAACGCTGTTTGTAGGTTATTTACTGCTATATCTACATTTCTGTGTTTAGTCGCTATGGGTTGGTTGGCTGAGTAAAGTTCCTGGTGTTCTCGGAATATCGGCGGTGTCAGTTTTAAATGAAGGCTTAGAAATATTGAAAACAGAAGTTTTCAGTTTTTTATTGTTAGATAAAATGAATTTCCATCAAGTAACGGTCGAAACCATCTTCATCTTTACGTGCCATCTCTGCGACGGAAGTTTGCAATCATCATGGCTATTCTGATCCTAGATGCTGTGGCTGTGAATAGTTCGATTGTTGTGCATCCATACCATTTCCTCAAGTTAAACCACAATGAGATTCTTCTCCTTCCTACACTTCTCTTGCCTTGGATTTTCTCTTGTATAATTAATTGAAGTATGTTGTATCTTTCATTACGCATAACATGCCCCAGGTATTGCAGCTTTCGTGTCTTGATGGTATCCAATATTTCCATTCTTTTCGTTCCATAATATCTTCAGGATTCTTCTATACAGCCATAGTTCAAATCCTTCCATCTTTTTAGTAGTCGACGCGTTAAGTGTCCATGCTTCTATCCCTTAAAGCAAAGTCGAGAAAATATAACACCTTGCCAGCCTAACTCTCAAGTCTAATTTCAGTTCTCTTTCACAAAGGACCTTTCTCATTTTATTGAAGTTTTTTCCTGCTTTCTCTATTCGAACTTTGATTTCTTTGGAGTAATCGTTTGTGTTAATTAAACTAATACGCACTCTGATGCGCATCGTCCCGCCTTAAAACTGCTTCCAATTTTATTATTGGTCGAGAGATCTGAAAATGCCATATAAATATAAGCTCTCGGCTCCTAAATAGGTTCTCTGCACCCTGGGAGTCCGATGTCGAGGCTCTGGTTCACTCTATGATTTGGACTCTGTGGCTGGATTGTTTTTCCACCCTCAAAAAGTGTTTTATTTTACTTTCTTTACTTTACTTGTGTGAGAAACACCACTAATCCATCGACATTGGAATTCACGCAGAGGGTTCTTCGAATTGACTGCTCGAAGTCCTTCTGTAAGGCACCTAAAGAGTTTAAGTGGCAGTGATTTTTCAAGCCCTTACGTCCCATCTGGTGATAGTTTGATTAATTATTTGCCACGATAATTGTCATTTTCAACTTGTTCTAAAGATTTACCGTTAATTGTCAGGTTTATCATTATTTTGGGTTTTTGGTATCCTCATAAATTTAGTTTTGTCGATGTTTATTGATAATCCATACTCCATACTCAACTATCTTGTTTATTAGCTTTTGGAGGTCTTAGAGGTTGTCTGTTATTATGATAGTATCGTCCGCATATCTAATGTTATTAATTGGTATTCCATTGGCCTTTATTCTGCCGTTTCTCCCTCAAGAGCTCTTTTCATAATTTCTTCAGAGTATGCATTGAATAGTAGTGGTGACAATACACACCCCTGTCGCACTCCTCTTTTAATTTCGAACTCTTCTGATGTGTGTTCATTAATGCGTATGTGTGCCTGCTGTTTATAATATAGATTTGTTATAATTCGAAGTCATATATTGTAATTGTTTTGCTTTGAGGCCGTCAATTAACTCTTTGTGGCGGACTTTATCGAAAGCCTTATTATAATCTATGAAACAGACCTACATAGAATCCATCACTTACTTAAAAATATCTATTTGTTTATACCTTGACAAAAGGTTCGTCCTCGGTTCAATTGTAACTTCTACGAAAATATTTATCTAAAATCCCAGAAACACTTAAGAGGTAAATGATTCTATAATGGAACAAGAACCAGATTAAGATTATTATTTCCAAAAATTTTAATCGGAATTAGAGGAAAACCAAAGATATTTAAAAAGCATTATATACGTTTATACAATGAGTCATTATTTTAGATTATGATTGTCACAAAATAGTAATATATATTATTCTCATTTCACAGTATTTCGTCTTGAAACAACCATGAAATTATGACTAATTTTTTTACTGGCTTTACATTGAAAAACCTTAAATGCAATCAGGCTACAATTTTTTGAATATTTGAAGAAGATAACAAGAAACCAAAATGCAGTTAAACTGTAATATTTCGAAATATTTATTGTTTTTAAGAAAAAAAATTCAAAGTAAGTGGTTAGAAAATGCACCACTGGGAAGAAATGGATTATTAAAGTCTGGATTTTGCTTATAATTTAGGATTTTTACTAAAAATTCTTATTTTACAAATATTTCGCTTACTTATTTTAATCTCAGGTAGTTTCAATTGTTACAGGACAATTAAAAATTAAAATTTATCAATATACAAAACGGAAAAACCGATTATTACATCCTATTCATACAATAGACTAGTTCCAGAGTTTTAACCTTGTGTAGGCTTAGAGGCTCTTCAAGGAAAGGGTACTCCTTTTTTTTCTCGGAGTAATGGAGGTGTAACAAACTTGATGAATGATGCTTTGGTGGAGAAGTAGTGGACTACTAAGGAGCTGGGGTTCAGAAGCTGGCGTGTCTGTGTGGACGATGTAGAAGGAGCGCACAAGAGGAATTGAGTGAAGTTTGCCAAACATGTCAGACGAGGTACTTCAGGGGTTACCAGCCATACAACAGGAATGGCTCTTTATCAGCGTTTTTGGCGTGCTGTAGTTAACTGCGATATTTAATAGGGGTTGATTCTAAAATTTCAAAATACTTATCAGGGAGTTCATGTCCAGTGTTGTGAAGAAGTTTAGCTGGAGGAAACTCAACTTTTCTTTTAGGAAGCCTGGTGAGTATTTGCCCTCGGCTATTGCAAGGAGTCTTTAGTATTCGTTTATCTCGGTTGTTCGAGCCTGCAATGGTTCTAAGAACATACCTCCTGCTGAGAGATAGGATTCTGTCCTTAATTAGTGTAATATTTGTCAATGTGTGTATGTGTACTGATGGATATAACCTGCTAGTCCTGATGCAGAATCTAAGGATTTTTCTTACGGTTGTCGTGATGGCATTGATTTCGCAGGTCTTAAGAGAAGCATAGACGCATGCCTTGTATTCGATAATGGGTCTGATGAATATTTTGTAGGTGTGCAAGTTTTGGATGACATCTTGCCCAGTTTGCCGGACAACACTGCCAGGAGTTTAAACCACCTTCTCACCCTATCTAGGGTATCTTTAATGTCGGTTTTCCAGTTGAGAGTCCTGGTAAAATGAAGGGAACCGAGTTTCTGAGAATAAGGTCCTCTCCTAACAGAGTTCTTTGGTCCTGGACATCGCGACAATTTGAAGTTTTTAATAAAATTAATTGTGATTTGGAGGGATTTATGGTCACTCTCCATTTATTGCACCACCTAATGACTCTATCAATGTAGTTTTGTGCTCTTTCAAATACAGACAATCTTCCATGTTCTCTGTGTGATCCTAAACTGAGGAGAGCAGTGTCATCAGCATAAAGTAGAAGCAGGTAGTCGCCTACTTTGATCCTGATCGTCTGATGAGAGAGATAGGAACTGATTAGTTTAAAGAAAAGTGTGGACAGTCCAGCAAGGTGAAATTTTTCGACTAGGCCTGTGTGCTAGACCTGATCGAATGCCTTATGGACGTCTAGGAATATACTAATGACGTGGTTCCTTTCGTTAATTGATTGTGAAATGAAAGTTGTTGCTTCAACCAATGCATTTTGCGTGTAATGTTCAGCTCTGAATCCGAATTGGTAGTCTGGAATGGCAAGGTGAGCGTCTAGGAATTCAACGAGTCTTTCCTTAAGAATCCTCTCGTAGACTTTACCTAGTCAGTAAATAAATAAATCTGTACAATAGACTGAACTACGTTGATTTCAGATATGTCTTGATTTAAAATATGTCTCCGAACAAAATATTGAAACTTTGTAGTTGGCAAGGTTGGTTCACAATGTTAGTAGTGATGTCGGTTGTCAACTGTCACTTGTACGAGTAATACTGTTTAAACGATGTAGCATATGTTTAGTTTTAAGCCTTACTGTAGAATAAAATGCTTAAATAAATAATTGCCAACTCTTGATTGCGGTAATAAGGGAACAAATTCTAACAAAAAGTAACTTATAATTATTGCTCCTGATATTTCTAAGAAAAAACCTTAAAAATGTTAAAACGAATTGTAGAAGATCCAAAATCCGTATTATATTATAAATAATTTGTGCGTGAAAGTAAGAAAAGTGTATTATAAATTTTAAAACCAAAAGTTCCCATTTAACATATTACGCTAACACTTTTACTTGCATAATTAAAGCTAGATATTTTATTTCGATTCTATTATTACCATTTTAGAGCTCAAATCGACCTTTTTCAATTATTTCAAGCCGACGAGTTCAACTTTCACTGCAGCCGTTTCGTTTCGTTTCGGTTTATGATTCTTAATTGTTATTTTTTTAATTTTTTGTAAGTAGGATGTTGTGTACATCCTTCCACGATATTATTGAAAATATTATTGAAACACGCGGACCTACGTTTCCTCATCAATTAGGTATTGCAATACCAGCAGTGCCGGGTAAATTGAAGAACAATTTTGTTAAACTTTCATAAATTAATATAAAATTAATTGTTTTGCCTCGAACTGTCTTTTATGTCTCTTCTATTCAGACCTTCACTAAGAACAATACAACAGCGTTTCTTTGATTTTCTTTTTTCTTTATACCTTGGGGGTCCATTAACATTTTTAATACAGTTAAATGCTTTAATATAATTTATGAAACATGATAAAATTATTTTTGTTGGTCTTTCTACTTAAGTAATAAAACTGATAGCTCAATCAAAGCTTCTCTAGTTAAAAATCCTTCTCGAAAACTCATCTGTAGTTCACTCAGGTGTTGCTCGACTTTTTTAAGGATTTTACGGATAAATCACTTGCTTACTTTACTGTACATTCCCAATTCAACCCATTCAATCTTATCCATCCAGAAAAGAGCAATCTGAACGGCCATATAAGTTGCCTGCAGGAGATCGTGTTCAGTGCAAGGTTTCTCCAATAGAGGACAATTAAGTAGACGTTTTGAATATTGTACCTCCTCACATTCACACAGGGTATCGGAGTCAGCAGGCAACAGTCGCTATTTCTTCATGTTCAGCTTCTTTTCATTTGACAGGACGAGTACTTTGTCGTCCTACGATAAATTAGAGCTTATGTATAGGTGTGGGTCTCAAACATCCACTGCTGCTTCTTGCTGATCCATTGATAACTACATCTACTTGTATAGCATGTGCTAATGCTTCCCATACTGACTAGGCATTGCAAACGTCGGCTGTCTAATGATGAAAGGGTGTACACCCCATTTTTTGTTTAAAAACTTGCGAAGAACCCTGCTTGTGGCTGTCAGTTTGCCTTTTAGTTTTCAATAGTATTCTTTGTGTTCAATGTTCAAAATAACAACCATATTACCATCCGTATAATCAAAAATTGCATTTGGAAAATCACGGAGTATACAAGACCCCTTGTGAGGTCTACGGCAAATCATACGTCGGACAAACCACTCGAATAATACAGGTTAGAGTCGGTTAGACGATAAGAAACACCATCAAAAAAAAAAGAGACGTCATCCCTAGCCCAACAGGTTATAAACACAGGACATAAAACAAACTTAAATGGAACAACGATGCTAGCTTACATTGAAAATTTGAATGCCAGAAGTTATGCCCCAAGACTCCCAACTGCATGGAAACCAATCTACAGAAAAACGTAGAAATTAATATTAGCGAATAAGAAAAGAGGAGAAAATGGCATCAAATAGCACAAAATGAGAGAGAGAGAGGAAAATTATTACAGCTTAGTTGTTTAATACTTTTTGGAAAATATTGTAATAGTTACAATTAAGACATTTTTTTGAAAGGCTTAATCTATAGCTATGTGTTCGTAGGTAGTGAGAGTTTCGTCTATTGTGAACATGGACATCAGATTGCTTTATTAAATGGGCACGTTTTCTGTGAATTTCAGTTAGAACTTGAAATATCAACAGAGTAGATAGAGGCATAATTTTGAATTCTTTACTAACCCCTGCTAAAATCCTGACAACTTTTGCATTCTAAAAATTTTTAGTTAAAATAAAAAAGTTTAGAATAAAAATTTAAAGTTCATTTATTGAATTGCCCCATATAATTACACCATAGTTTAAGTGAGAGTGGAATTAAGAACAATATGTAATTTATAATGTTTCAAAGTTGACAACCATTGTAGTTGACGAATAAGAAATAATGAACTTGATAGCTTTTTCTTAATGCGCCGACCAGTCGAGTCGATTTTCTATGGTTATTTCCAATAGTTTAACAGTCTCTTTGTTATCTGGATCATTGTGTAAATTACTTACAGATATAATCAAGTTTTGCTTTTTATGAGAGTTAAGTTTTAGTTTGTTTGTAGCAAACCATGAGCTAGATTTAGTAAAACCTTTCTCATGAGACATGAGACCTTCACCAAGTCGCAAAGAGAAATTACGACGTTAAAGCCCCTCAATCACCTCGCTCACAACATTAAATACCGCGTTCGTAGTAGAACGAGCACTTTTTTTGACTCAAAATAGGAATAAAATTGTTGTTTGATAACCTTTTCAATCCATTTCAAAAGTAGAAACAATTCTTATGGGTCTTTAATTGTCAGTTTTTGAGGAATCATTTTTTTTTGTAGATATTTAGTACTTTTGAGTATTTTAATAATTCTGGAATTAAGTTTCCTTTAAAATTTTGGTATTAATTTCGTGAACGTTCCTACAATTAGAATTACTAAGAGACCTTATTATTTAAGAGACCTTTTCTTGCACAAAAGGACGAAAAAAAAAGGACTTGTTCGGAGAAAGATAATTTCTATAATTGAAGAGGACATCGACATTAATAGTGGGAATAGAGGTATTTATATGCTCTGCAATTGTAGTAAAAAAATGATTTATTTCATCTGGAAATAGATCAGGTTGTACCGAACTGGATCTTGTTTGGTTTCTTTCGAAATTTACCATTTTCCAACAGTCTTTAGGTTTATTATTGGAGTTAGTAATAAAATTACAGTAAACTGACTTTTTAGCCATTTGTAATTGCCGATTATATTCAAGTTTTTGTTGTTTATATACTTTGAACAAATCGGGATCCTTAGTGGCATCTGCAATGTGTTTAATAAGAGAAAGATTAGATCTATAAGACCTTAATTAATTATTAAACCATTACAAAGGTGTTTTTTCAACAGTTTGTCGTACTTTTTTTAGTATAAAATGCTTTAATATTAAATTGTTATAAGTTTCGGTAAGAAAGACTGTCAAAAAATCAGGATCATTATTAATATCATAGAAAAAGTCCATATTTGTACTAGCTAGTGCACGTTTAAGCTTCTGTAAACCAGAAGAAGTAATAAACCGTTGAAATGTTTGATTTATGTCAACAACTTTATGCTCAGAGTCAATAAATAAAAATTTAGCATTATGGTCAGAAAAATAAGGTTCAAATTCGCTCACTCTGTAGATATTTTCAGAAAAACTTGTCATAATATTGGCGATGCAGCTACTGGACTTGGATGTAATTCTAGTATAATTGTTTATAGTTACTCTTAGACCAAAAGATGGTAATAGATTTTTAATATCAAAAGAAGGGTCGGATTCAATTTTAAAATTTATATTAAAAATCACCAAGTATGATCAGTTTGTCTGTCTGAGAAGAGTGGAGAACTCATGTGGAGGCTTTGGTCCAGGAGTGGGTGTAGACAGTCTGAAGAAGAAGAATCTTCACTATACGGCCTAAAAAAAGTTGTTGGTTTATTTTTCAAACAATAACTAAGAATTTTCAGACACCCAGTGTCTTGATGAATTGAATTACCTTCTCATCTTGTAATTGATACATATTAGGAAATTTCTAAGAAATTAAAAGAATCGAAGAAATCGATAAAAAATTATTCCAGTGTGAACTAGAACTGAATGAAGTGATAGCGCTGAAAAAGAAAGGCATTCTCGTCTAATTGGCTCTGTTAATGAACTTAAATTAACAAAAATAAACTTGCATTGTTTTATTTTAAATAATTCATTTGTTTTCTCTCTGTCGTTCCCTGGCGCTTTTTAAAATTAATATTAATTAGTTTTTACCACTTTCATTTAACATTGATGCAGCGGCGGCGAATTTTACACAGGATTGATTTAGTAATTATTAGTCAGTAAAATAGTGGTCATGGTTGGCATTTTTAATTAATTAAAGACTTTTTTTTATTTGTTAAGTTACGTAAATTACGAAAAAGACGATGTGTTGGACACTTAAGTAAGATACGAAACGAAATCAAAATATTGCAGATATTCATAAATGTTTTAAGTGGTAGAGATATATCAATGCTATGAAAAATGCAACATCGTCCGGTCTATTAAAATTAATAGACTAAGGTAGCTAAGCTACCTTGAAAGAATGGAGACTCCGAAAGACAGATACTATATCAAGAGCCAGTAGGAACCAGGAACAGAGGCAGGCCAAGATCTAGATTCAAAACTCAAATCGAAGATGACTTAAGGAATCTAGGGGTCAGAAATTGGAAAGTCAGAGCGAAAGATAGGGGGGAATGGAGACTAATTCTTGAACAGGCCCAGACCCACCCAGGGTTGTAGAGCCAAAGATGATGATGATCATCTTTGGTAAGAAAAATGTGCGTTCAGTGTAAAAATAGAAGAAAAAAGATGATTTTCGCTTTAGCAAAAGTTAATGCAGAAGTATGTAAGAATACATACAATGAATTTGACACAAAGTGTACCAAAGACTTACAACTTACTGGAGGCACATCGAAAAACAGACAAAGTCAAGTCTATATAAAAAGAAGAAGAAGGCGGGTACCAAACAATATTTTATCTTGTTCTTCTTCTTCAGCTTTTTTTTTCAAGGTTGGCTGTTGTTTAATCCTCTTCGCTTCTCATTTATGTCAATTGAGTCTTCTTCACCTAAACCTTTCTCTCTCAAGTCCTCTGCCACATCGTCCTTCCATCTTTTCCTCGGTTTTTTTCTACCTCTTATTACATCAACTTCTAACAGCTCTATCGTTCGTACCACATAGTTTTCATTTCTATCCTTGTTCTTGAATCTTTTATTGAAACTGTAGTCACCCTGGTTCTTTCTCTAATCAAGTCGGTTCTTCCTTCTAGTTTTCCTCAACATACACTGTAACATTTTCATTTCAGCTACCTTCATCTTTTCTTTTTCCTGGATACTTACAAGTCACTCTTAACCGCCGTACACCAACGCAGGTCTCACCACACTCTTGTATATCTTTCCTTTCAACCCTTCCCCGATTTTTCGATCACAAAGTACCCCGCTTATTCGCTTCCAGTTACACTAACCATCCTGTATCCTGAGGCCAATTTCTCGATAGAGCGTCCCATTTTCCCATTTTTCGTTATGTAGGAGTAAAGGTATTTAAATTCTCCCAACTACATATACCACAACCACTCCAACTTCTCTCCATAATTTCATTGTTTTCCTCTGCTAACACAATATCATCACCAAAGAGCATTGATCCCGCTCCCTTAATTTCTCTGTCAGTACATTCATAACACGATTAAACAGGTAACGACTCAGTGAAGGGCCTTGATGCAAACCAACCATCGCTGGAAAACTTTTGGTCAATCAGACAGCAGTCCTTACTTTGGTGTATGCTCCCTCATACATCTCCATAGGTCTTGTCTAGGAACTGTGTCGTACGCCTTCTCAAGATCTTCTCAAGAACCCAAACTGTTCTTCTCCTATCGCTGTCTCTCTCCTTAAACTTTGCTGTACAGTTATCTCCCAAATTTTCATTGTGTGCTACATTAACTTTATCCCTCCCTAGTTCTTACAGTCCTGAATATCCCCTTTATGTTTATATAATGATACTATCACACTTTCTCTCCAAGGATTGGGCATGCATTCTTCATGCTACTCATTATTTACCACAAAATATCAACCGCTTCCTACTTTTTATCTGGATAATGGCTCTATTTACAGGCAACTTTTGGCTCGGCATATTCGTATAAATTTGAAGCTAAAAAATCCAA
Organism: Diabrotica balteata; assembly: GCA_918026665.1. Lineage (NCBI taxonomy): Eukaryota > Metazoa > Arthropoda > Insecta > Coleoptera > Chrysomelidae > Diabrotica > Diabrotica balteata. The sequence goes on along the minus strand of OU898281.1, from coordinate 3,313,414 downwards.
AAGCTACATGGCTTAAAATATTTTATTCAAACCATAAGGAAGCCGATAAACTTTTAAAAAATTTAAAACTTCCATACTATGCTAACAAGAATCATCTACAAACTATAAGTATGTAAAAATGTCACTAGTTATGGCGTTTAAACATAAAAGCACATACAAACAAAATTAGCGATTGACAATAATACTCTAGAACAAGCCTGACCATACAGTAATATTGAGATATTCCAAATACCAATACAGCATTAATACGAGAACAACTAAAAAGAGCGGATAAGTTTATTTTTCTATATATTCATTGTACTATTAGATTTTATTGATCTTTTTAGTATGTCTTCTAAAGCCTAAATAAATAAGAATGTAGAATTCTGTGTCTTTTATTTACTGATAAATCAGTCTTAGAGTTATTCCTTTATAAGGATATTACATACTCATGAAACCGAGAGCAGCATATGTTGCAAAGTGTCATACTTTTTTCTGGCCCCACGTTGGGCGCCAATTTAACTTTTTAATGGGTACTAAAGTTATATAATTATGTAGCTAAATGTAGCTTTATCCCATAATTCTTAGAATATAGATGGGCACAACACATAACGATTAAAAGAAAGACTTCGTACGTAGAGAGGTGCCATAGAGAAGATTTTGATGCAGTGATAGCAAACCTCTATTAATGGAGTGCACCAAAAGAAGAAGAAGTAGATAACGCAAGACTAATTCAAAAATTTGTTTCTATATACAGGCAACTATTCAATATAGTTCTTGAAAAAATTGTAAGGGTTAGTATAATAAATAGGTACGGGATTATTTTCTACAAAGAGTACCAATGCTTAGCGTATGCTGATGATGTTCTTATTGCAACAAATATGGCAACTATAGCAAAAAGACTGGTTCGGGAAAGCTCTAAAATGGGACTGAAAGTTAATATTAATATATCCAAGTACATTAAAATCTTGAGTATAAAAGGAATAACCACCAAGGGATACTTTAAATTAGAGGTGGTAAATGGATCAGTTGTAGAATTGGAGAAGGTGGACGAATACATATGCTTAGGTACCCTTATTGACCAGACATGTAAGGAAGAAACTGAACCTGAGACTGACCAAGAGCTGGGGCCATGAACAAAATAATTAAGGCCAAAGATATATCTCGTAATACAAAAATAAGAATTAATTGATATAAGGTTAAATGCTCGAATAAATGAACTTTGAAAAATTAACGCAAATATCGAGCACAAATTTAATAATCAAATATTGTCCAAGCACTTTCGCTTTCTACAGCATCATCAAGGGCATTTCGTCAAATTTGGGCTATCCAGCAAGCGCAGAATGTAATAAACATGAAATTGGACATAAATTGTACATAACACTACATTAAAACAAGGACTAACAATTTTAGTTTAAAATTATTAAAAATTATTCTACGCTCTACATTCTTGTCGGCAAAAGAAGAGAGAATTTGTTGCCTCTTGCCGACAAGAATGTAGAGCGTAGAATAATTTCCCCTGGTCCCAATTTTCATTCACGTTCTTAGGTAGGTGTATGTTTTTAGTCTTTCTATTGGTTGACCATTCACACTGATTCTTTCAATTTGTTGTTTCTTCTTAGAGATCATCATACATTTTGTTTTCTTAATATCCAGTCAAAGAGAAGATTTATTAGAAGAAATTGTGACTAAGTATAATAAAACTGTAGAGCCCGCAGAGAGACGAAGGTAAACAGAATGATCATGATCATGAGAATGAACAGATGGATGAAAGGGAAATATATATAGAACTCATGAATGTGTTGCTTGTGTGAGTCCATATCAAATAGGTAAAGAAATAATAATAAGACTTACTCACAATCAATTTAATTTAACAATCTGACGACCGGTTTCGCTTTCTATAATTTGCAAAGCATCTTCAGGTCGAGATACAAAGTTAAACTAATGCTGCAATAAAATAAACCCAATTAGGGTGGTGTCTCATAAAGATAAAATAAACAAATAAATAAATTAGTTCATACAAATTATAGTAATTATGCCAATATTACATGTCTGTGGTTTTCAAAATGAATAATTTGAATATATAAAAGGTAGTAACAGACAAGGTAAGGCCCACAATTGGTATAAAGTAGCAATCTTTTGTTGTAATAAATTAATAAATGAGCAAATAAATAAAACAAACAAACATTACTTACATGCCGGTACTCTATTAATTAATGGATGGTAGGTCATGGTTGCAAAAATCATGTATTGTTGATTGGAGAACTTTAATGAGCTATTGCAGTTGTTTTGACAATAAACGGGAAGTTCTTGAGGAGAACAGATTAGATCCAATGAATTAGAGATAGGTATATTGTTGTTGTTTGTCAGATGAAAGTGATGTTCTTTACTATTGTATTAATTAAATTATTTACACTTATAACAGAGATATATTTTGGAATGTGTGTTATTTATTGAGTATTTATGTAATGACTTCATTACATAAATACTCAATAAATAACACACATTCCAAAATATATCTCTGTTATAAGTGTAAATAATTTAATTAATACAATAGTAAAGAACATCACTTTCATCTGACAAACAACAACAATATACCTATCTCTAATTCATTGGATCTAATCTGTTCTCCTCAAGAACTTCCCGTTTATTGTCAAAACAACTGCAATAGCTCATTAAAGTTCTCCAATCAACAATACATGATTTTTGCAACCATGACCTACCATCCATTAATTAATAGAGTACCGGCATGTAAGTAATGTTTGTTTGTTTTATTTATTTGCTCATTTATTAATTTATTACAACAAAAGATTGCTACTTTATACCAATTGTGGGCCTTACCTTGTCTGTTACTACCTTTTATATATTCAAATTATTCATTTTGAAAACCACAGACATGTAATATTGGCATAATTACTATAATTTGTATGAACTAATTTATTTATTTGTTTATTTTATCTTTATGAGACACCACCCTAATTGGGTTTATTTTATTGCAGCATTAGTTTAACTTTGTATCTCGACCTGAAGATGCTTTGCAAATTATAGAAAGCGAAACCGGTCGTCAGATTGTTAAATTAAATTGATTGTGAGTAAGTCTTATTATTATTTCTTTACCTATTTGATATATAGAACTGTTCCAACACTCCTGAAGGGCATCAGTCACGACAAAGAAGAAGCACTGTTATTTTATCTCACACCATTCTACGAATGAAATTCTACACACTGTTTTTATTGCAAACCTATTGTTAAAACAAGATAATAAAATAGGTATTCCACTTGATATAATATACAAAAAAATACCATACATAGTTTGATATTATTGTTTTCATATCGCAAACCCATTAAATGCGTGTTTTTGTTTGGGACGTAGAAAATTATGTAGTTCAACTGATTACTACACATGAATGTTACGGTTTACGTTTACGATACTGGAAAAGGTATTAAAAGTAATATAAACTAACGACAAATGATTCGAAATATTTTTTTATGTATCGTTTAAATTGATTAATGGTAGTGAGAATTATTTCTCTGCAGACAATATTTAAGTCTATTTTAATTATAATTTTTCTTCCTGATCATTATTGTCTTTTATAGTTTTCTCCATCTTATGATCTCTTAAAATTAGCGTTTTAAGGTCAAGAAGACCTATAACTTTGAGAATTATTTCTCTGCAGACAATATTTAAGTCTATTTTAATTATAATTGTTCTGCCTGATCATTATTGTCTTTTATAGTTTTCCCCATCTTACGATCTCTTAAAATTAGCCTTTTAAGGTCAAGAAGATCTATAACTTTATTGAACATACACAGTCCTAGAAATCTTTGTGCATGCCCTAGCCACCGTAACCTTTGTGCGCTTATTACATCTGTAATGTTTATTTTAATTTATTTCAAGTCTTTTAACACTAACACTAAAAAATAAATAATTTATAATATTTATTTTCTTAAAATAAAACTCCTAAATAGACTCCTAAAATCTTTTGTTACCTGACTCCTAAAAAGTTCGTAAACAACAAAATTATCAAAAGAGATCTCTCCTTCAAATGTGCCAAATTCTAAAACATCTAGCAGACCTCAATAAAAGAACTGACATTGATAACTTGAGCCAGATATATCTCTCATCATACACAACAAATAAGAACCACTTCATATTCCTTTTTAAACAAATAGTCAAAATTTGTCCCTTTTTCCATATCGAACAAATTATTTCACAAACCCTATAAATTCTGTCTTGCCATTGACAGTCGCACAACTATCAAAACTCTTATGTACCTCCCACGTGGTAATAAATAGACACGTTGTATTGCAAGAACCTCTTGGCACGAACAGAAAATTTCGAAATGTGAAGACGTAGTGTCGTTTTTGTCTATGTAGGATCCTAAACAACATAGCCAAATAAAGCACTCTGATTTAAATCATCAGACAATTAAATTAGTGAACAGTATAGTCTCCCTAAACATCAGTACATTTGTTTCAACGAGATTTCAGTTTATGAATTCCATCCCTGAAGTGAGAATCTGGAAGGGCTGCAAAATACGCTTCCATAGCTGTTATGACCTTATTATTTGGTGAAAAACGCTTTCCACGCATAAATATTTTTAAATAATTGAAGTCGCTGGGGAGCCAAATCTGGATAATACAGTGGATGCTTCAACAATTCGAGCTTTAATTCATGGATTTTAGCTATTGTCAAAATGCTCGTATGACGCGATGCATTGTCCTGATGAAATAGGAGCTTTTCTTCTGCAAACCGGGTCTTTTTTCACCATTTTTTCCTTCAGTTGGTCTAAAAAGTTACGTTAACATCCAAGTCTCATCAGTAGTGATGAATCGGTCTACAAAATCCTCTTTACCTTTTGAAAATGCTCTAAATGTTGCTGAGAAAGTTGTATTCGAATGTGGTTTTGTTCTATTGTTAGCGAATGCAGCACCCATTGTGGAGCTTTCCACAGCTTTCTGAAACCCAATACTTCAGTCAAAATATCGCTTGCCTAATGAGGTGTTAAGTCTTCTACTAAATCTCTTTCATTCATTCGACGGTTTTCCAATACAATATCCTGCATGCACGATTTCTGATGTTGCTGTCTTTGGACGTCGATGGTCTGGATCGTCTTCAATGCTTGTATAACCAGATTTAAATTCAGAAACCCATCTTTCTACTGTACTACGTGAAGGCGAAGAGTCCTTATACACTTTTAGTATTCGTTCATAAATTTCAAGTATCAGTGGACGATGCTTGATTTTTTCCATTGTAAAAAACTGGGACATGTCGATACTAAATGGTTTGTAAACAAAGAATAAGTTGACAAATTAAAAGTGTGCCAATATAAAAATTAGGGTAGTAGCAAAGTCCTCTCTTAGCGAACCACAGAATTTATTGAATAACCTCTTATTTATTTATTCTCTCCCTTTCCTTATGTTTTATTTAACATATACTTTTTGTTTCAGATCCCCCTTTTTTATCTCCAAATGGACATATGTAAGTATAGCTACGAAGTATAGTTTTAAAGATTATTTTTCTTTATTTTAACAGCGTCATATGTCGATCGAATTAAGAGGACCAAAATCCGTTTGATGTTAATGTGCAGCGATAATTTTTTTTAATATATAGTTAAAAATTTAAAAAAAACTAATACCAATTTAAATCAATAACAAAATAAAAAGCGACGAAAACCAATCATGAAAAGAAAACACAGCGCTATTAGAAGACTCTGGTCATATTACTCCGCACATTAAGTAGGAGCCTTATACAAAAATTTCATTATAGTCCAAATAATTTATTCCTGGAAGTTTGACCCGCCAGTTATCCCCCAAGTTATACCCCAAGTTTTTTGTTTTATGGACCATAATAACTAAAATCTATGTTTTCTGCAGTAGGGTCCGTGGATTTTTTAAACTATTAACAATTTGTGTCGAAAAATGCACCTTTTGCTTTTGAACAAGTCTGGAACGGGTTTGGAACAACTTTTGAACAAGCCTGGAACAGGTCTCGAATAGCTTAAAGCATTTAAAAAACTGTTAAAGACCTGTTTAAGACCTGTTAAAATGCTAATTAGGTGCTGTTTAAAAGCTGGTCAGATTCTGTGCGAATAGTGATTCAGTGTTATGACGTCAGGGGTCAAAGTATCCTTAAATGTCTTCCTTTCTACTGGTTTCAAATTGTTAATAATTTAAAAAGTACATTGAATCCACTGTCGGAAACATAAAGATTTTAGTTATTGAGGTGCATAAAACTCAAAAAACTTGGCAGATATCTGGCCGAGCCAAATTTCCGAGATGTTTACCCTTATTTCTCTGTAGGTACTATTAGTCTATCCACGGTATAACCGAACGCATCAGAGAATATTGGTTCGATGATCACCGAAATCAAAAGCAAACTCTTTGCCAAAAACCACTTTTTTCTACTTTTAATAAAAACCTAAATGCCCAATAATGATTTCTCTCGATTTTCACGCTACTTAAACATCGCCGAGTAAATAGATTCTAATTATTTTTTAGTTGAACGGACTCGAACAATACTCTCGCCGGCACGGGAAAAATAACCAGCTCTGTAGCTGGTACTGAACAATTATTTTAACATAAAATTATAGAAAGGCATTTTAATAGATCTCAACATGTAATCGCATGTACCTCCAAGGTAAAGCAACTTTGATGGATTTTATTACATTGCCGAGGTCGATCTAGGGGTTGCGCAATTGTAAGTCTGTAATAGTGATTTTGCGATAGCATGCTGTACATACGTGTGAAAAATCGTTGAGATTAATCGATACTTATAATAGTGTTAACAGGTTGAACTTATTTCGATTATAGCGATAAATATCACGAATTTTTTACGAAAGAGGTCCAATTTGTCAAGTTTCTGAAATCGGATGGATACGCTCATTTAAGTAAATATCAATTGTAGCTGTTCAATTTCGGCTTACGCTTTCGCGTGCTATCATACTCTGAGCTGGATTCATCTCCTTTCTCTCTATTTTGGTTACAATTTATTGTTTGTCTTGTCTGATTTCGTTATCTGTCTCCATTCCTTTCCATTTGCGCATTTCTCTTTGCTTTGTTTCATTTTTATGATTTTCTTATCTCCCTTGGCTTTTTCGTTGGATTAAGGTCCATTTAAACTTTTTTTGTTCCCTTCTTTATCATCCTTCTGATATTCCAAGATAAGATTCGTAGGTAAGTAAGTGTAATACCTAATATATTTATTATTTGTTAAATGTTAATTAATTTGTTAAAACCCAAAAAAATTGAGTGGCGCCCTGTTTCTATCTTATCGTATCTTTGGTAATTGTACCCATCTATCTTCTCGTTTATTTCTGTATCTTTTCTGTATCTTGTATCTTGTCTTGTTCTATCTTTACTAATTTCGTCCGTTGGACCCATTCTCGGTTCCAAAAGCTAGTTTCGAACCCACGACTTGCTCTCCACCAACCATCTGGCTGCCGTCCGCAGTGTCTCCATTGGTGACCTTTCTAGCACCATCCAAAAAAGGTTTCCAAGGTTACACTATATTGTCCTGATGCTTCATCCAGCACAGGATGAAGCATTCTAACAACGGGTTAATAACACATATATTTATTTTATACCTAAAATTGAGCAAAGTATTAAATGTTATGGAGCACATCAGTGCATTTTACCGTGCCTTTTACTAAAATCAAAAGTTTTCTGCTAATTTCGTTAATCGTTTTGAGGTGTAAGTTGGTTGAATGTACTGTAAGCAATTTCATGGCTTTCTTAAATATCAGTTTTTTTATGGCTCTGTATGTACAATACGGATACAAAATATTGTGGAAATGCATATGTTTTATTCACCGATAGCAACACCTTCCAAAAGATGTCATTTTGTCGAACGACTGCTAATAAATACTATTTGTCAATCCCCATCGATAATTAACATTTTTATGGAGAAACTACATAAACGTTTATCTAACGCATTTTAATGTGAATCGAATAGAAGTATACATGCAGCGTACGGTTTTCTCCTAATATTTGCACAATCATTTGCAGTAGAAATTAGTCAGTGTCGCTGACAGTTCGTTCCGAAAATAATTTGTAATATTGATTTAAGATATTAACTAACTTTTTAATGTGTTATTTTATAAGATGTCCGGTCGTCGGTTCTTGCGCCATGTCGTAGTGTTAATGTCAATTTCTTGGCCGAATATTGACTGAAGTATGAGTAGAAAGTTTGGTTTTTTTAAGATCTTGAAGAAAAGTTCTAGTAAGTGTTTATATTTACATTTTATAGACTGTATTATTAGTTATTTATTTAACTAAAAGTATATTGCAGAGTTCAAAAGGCGTGAAACTTATATAATAAATACTAAAGCACAAACATTGCTTCGCTGGTCAGGAAAATTTTTTCCAAGATTTTTTTTTATTTTCTAAAAATTTTTCTGACGGAGGATCCAATCAATTGCAGTCTACAGTCATTCCACTAATTTTTTTCTGACTTCCTCCTATTTAAGGCTGGGACGACAACAAAAAAATATTTTAGTCTGTTGTACAACTTATAACTTATAATGCCCTTGTAATGTTGGCATTTCATATTTTCTATGCAAATGTGAGGAAACGAGTTTATCGGCCAGGGTTTCTATAAATTTGAATCTAGTTCAATTATTTTTGGAAATCGAAGTAAGCATAATATATGAATTTACTCCACATACGTTTATAGCCATGGGCCATCTACGTGTTCTGCGGCTACAGGAATATTTTACACACTTTTCATCTATCGCGTCTACACCCCCTTTGGTCAAGTTGTAAAGAATTTATTTCTGGTAGTCCATTATCTACATCTACTTCTCTGCAATGATTCACGGAAAAAATTAATATCACAGCTTTATTTTTCTTAGTTGTACGTGATAACAGTGTTAGGTCTTTGGTAAATCCATACAAATTGTCGCTTTAATTACGATTTGTTCGCGGAAGGAACTGTGGATTAATTTCTTTTTTATTTCTTCGCATTGTGCCAACGTAAGTGAGTTTATGTTGTAGATGATGTACTAAATCAACTGAACTAAACCAGTTGTCGCCAGTTACATTTCTATTAGTATTGTAAATATGTTTGACTAATCTTATGCTTAAGTAGGTATGGTCATTCTTCTTTCTTCGTTTGTGAGGTTAAATCCATCTGAACCTTTCCCAGCATAAATGTAAGCCTTATGTAAATATCCAGTTCGTGCATCAGTCATACATAAGATTTTTATCCCATATTTACAGAGTTTGCTGGGAATATACATTTGAAAGCGACATCTGCCTCTAAAGCCTACCAGCATAGTCCAGGCTGTGAGGCCGCTCCCGTTGGGAAAATGTTTCTGATTCGGTTTCTTCGCGGATTCCGGTTCAAAAATGTCCCCTTTAAACAAATCTGAAGGGTGCCGGGCGAAATTTTTGGGCAGAAATTAAACAATTTTTTAAACAAAGTCCAAAAATATTTTTTTTTAATCTGGAAAACGTTTTTTTTAGGTTTTTTGGCCCATTTTAAACAAAAAAAGTCTCTTGTCATTTTTCTCTAAAGTTATTATTATTTTTGAGGTTACCAAGTGTCTAAATTAAAGTTTAAACATTCAACTTCAAGATTGTGGAGAGTAATCGAGGCTTATTTTAATTTAGACCGTTGTTTTTTAATTGTTAAGTATGCGCGTACACTCGATTTTTCAGCCGCCGCGGCGCCGCGCGCTACCGTGCGCCTCTATCGTACTTATGCATAGTTTACATATACTTACAAATAATTATTATTTATTAAGTACATATTTATTTATACCAATTGAGTTATAATATAAATTTCGTCTAAAGTCTAATAATAGTTACATAAAATAATTGTACAAAAGATTGTTAAATAACACACTAATATCACTCAGTTTAAAGTATCTTTGTCTTCACAAAAATCTAAATCACATCCACATAATGGTACACAGTTGACATGATTTTTCTTGCAGTTGCAAGCATTAGTTTTGCAAGTCTTTTTGCATTTGCACGGTTTCCCAATCCACCACTATCAGACATATAATATCCATATTGCGTAAAATCGAGAGTTTGATAGCGGAAATATATATCATTTCGCCAAATATATGTTTTAGCGAAAGCTCTTAACAAGTGTTGGTAAAGTGCGTCAGAGGTACAAGGTATATTGGCTAGATTAAATTAAATTTTTCAGTCACACTGTCTTTTCGTCGAAGAGCAGCATTTTGTATTGTTATGTAAAAATCTACTTTAGGTTTTTGCACTAACTTAATATTGTTGATGTTATTACAAAAAATACAAACTAAATTTTCTTCGGTAAGTTTTCATTTAAGAAGAGGTACGGAAAAAGACATTTTAAATCCATTCACAATTTTTTTAATAACACATTAATAATATAATACCCTTTTAATGGGCATTAAACAATAGTCTTCCTAATGATCGTTTAAGTAATAACAAATCAAGTATGAGCGCGCGATTGTTAAACAGGTAAAAACTTGCATTTTTGCGATAGTATATTGTTTTTAACACCGCGCAATTTAAAATTAGTTTACTAATATTAATATTTACTGCATTGTCTTATTTAAATAATAATTTAAAAATATTATTTACAATTGATATAAATAAATATATACTCAATAAATAATAATTATATTGTTCAAATTTGGAAGAAAAAAAAACTATATACGGTTATTACATTGCGATGATTGATTTATTTAATTAGCCCAATGACAATAAATACCTACATAAATAAATTATGGAAAAAACTATGTTAATAAACTTCAAGGATTTGTTCGGGTTTTTTTGCGCAAGTGTATATGTAAACTATGCATAAGTACGATAGAAGCGCACTCTAGCGCGCCGCGCCGCGGCGGCTGAAAAATCGAGTGTACGCGCATATTTAACAATTAAAAAACAACGGTATAAATTAAAATAAGCTCCGATTACTCTTCACAATCTTGAAGTTGAATGTTTAAACTTCAATTTAGACACTTGGTAACCTCAAAAATAATAATTTACATATGTGTTTTCAAGCCTCAAAAATGCGTATTTTCGCGTTTTTCAGACTTTAAATCGCTTATAACTCGAAAACTATCAACTTTAGAGAAAAACGACAAGAGACCTTTTTTGTTTAAAATGACCCAAAAACCCCAAAAAAACGTTTTCCAGATTAAAAAAAAATATTTTTGGAATTTGTTTAAAAAAAATTGTTTAAACAATTTCTGCCCAAAAATTTCGCCCGGCACCCTTCAGATTTGTTTAAAGGTAACATTTTTGAACCGGAATCCGCGAAGAAACCGAATCAGAAACATTTTCCCAACGGGAGCGGCCTCACAGCCTGGACTATCAAAGAATTCTTGGATAACAGCAGTTGAATTATCCCTTGCTCTTTGTTCTCGGTCCGAGGCATCGTCAAACCTTGATCCCGTTCGTAGCAAACAGACTTCGTACATCCTCTTCTTTCGATGCAATAATTTCAAAGATGATAATGAATATTTTGAATAGCTCCTGACTATGTTGAAGGAAACATACTTTTAAGCAAATTCAATGATTCATAAAAGTCAATAAAAATAAAAGATTTTGCGTCTCTGGCCCGTTCGACCCACCTTGCCCGGATAAGGGTTAATTAAACCACATGCCAAGTTATCTTGGTATTTTAGTTTACTTAAGAGAACTTGGCAGTTTATACTATATTTATTTAGTAGTTAAACTATTATGAAGAATTGATACAAAGTGGCTATTCACTATGAATATGAATCCATACAAAGTGGCTACATGGAATGTAACAACCTTATATGAAGCCGGTAAGTTGAGAAATCTACTCTCTGAAATGGACAGATTAAACATTACTATCATGGGGGCGAGTGAAACAAGATGGCCAAACAAAGGAAATTTCAGTGCAAATGGTTACGCCGTTTATTTTTCTGGAAATCAAGACCATATGATTCGAAATGGAGTAGCAATAATTATCAAACAGCATATTAATAAGTATGTCACTAACTTCATCCCAATATCAGACAGATTAATTTTAATACAGCTGAATGCTAAACCTGTAAATATAAATATCATCCAAGTTTATGCTCCCACTGCTGACGCAGATGAGCAGAATATTGAAGAATTCTACCATCAAATAGAAGAAGTGCTAAAAATAACAAAGAAACACGAATCAATAATAATTATGGGTGACTTTAACGCTAAAGTTGGACAGAAGATGACGCAGGGCATCACCGGAAAGTTTGGCTTGGGAGACAGAAATCAAAGAGGTGAACGGCTAATAGAATTCTGCCAAGAAAATGACTTCGCCATTACAAATACCTGGTTTCAACTTCCAGAAAGGCGTCTTTACACGTGGAAATCCCTCAAGATGGACATCAAGGCAGAATAGTACGGAATCAAATAGACTACATCCTAATAAACCACCGATTTCGAAACAATATTAAAGATGTAAAAACTTACCCCGGCGCTGACATAAACTCAAATCACAATTTACTCTGCTCCAAAATACAAATTAAATTGAAGAAATTAACAAAGCCAACTAAGCCTTGTAAGATATATCTCGACCCCCTGAAAAACCCTCAAACGCGCGAACACATAACACAGCAAATAAATAGTAAAATACACAGAATATCAAATATACCAAACGAAAACAGAACCATTAACGAATGCTGGTATGCCATTCACAACTCGATTTTAGAGAACGTACAAGAGTCTTTGAAAACACCTACCATGTTGGCAAAAAATGAGTGGATGACACAAGAAATTCTAGATCTGATGGAAGTTCGACGGCAATACAAAAATAGAAATATTATCGAATATCGTGAAATTAATAAACGCATAAAAAGAAAAATTAGGCAAGCCAAAGAATCCTGGCTTGAGAATTTATGTAAAGAAATAGAAGACCTCCAAAAAAAAGCATGACAGCTTCAACCTGCATAAGAAACTTAAATATACTGCCGGAATTAGAAAACAGAAAAATGCTCACATACTTAAAAGCGTGGACGGAAAAATTTGTGATCACGAACAACAGTGCAAAGAATGGGAGAGGTCGCTGACCTTTGTGACGATGCTTCTAGGGAAAATGCTCCAAATACTGCCTATGACAACCAGTTGGACAGAGGTCCCAATATACTGAATTCGGAAGTCGAAAAGGTAATACAGCAAGCCAAAAACAATAAAGCACCTGGACCAGATCAATTCCCTGCCGAACTACTTAAACTTTTGGATGAGGAAAGCATTGCCTGCTTAACCACTTTCTTCAACAAAATTTACAACGAAGGAAAAATACCAGATGATTGGTTAGAGTCACTGTTTATAACATTACCAAAGAAAAGCAGGCCCACCAAATGCAGCGATTTTAGACTAATCAGTTTGATGAGTCACACACTGAAGATACTCTTACGAATTATACAAAACCGAGTATTCCTTCTATGCGAAAGTAAGATGGGTGATAAGCAATTTGGATTTAGAAACGGTCTAGGAACTAGAGAGGCACTATTCTGTATGCGCGTTCTATTACAAAAAAGTTGTGAATTCCGAAAGAATGTTTATGTTTGTTTCATCGACTTCGAGAAAGCGTTCGACAGAGTCCAACACAATACACTTTTAGACTGCCTACGGGCAGCAGGACTTGACCACTATGATATAAGACTGCTGAAATACTTATATTACAATCAAGTAGCCCCTATCCAAATTGGAGACAGTCCCACTGAAAAAATACCCATCAAACGTGGAGTACGGCAGGGTTGTGTTTTGTTACCCACTCTTTTTAATCTGTACTCTGAAGAAATCTTTAGGGAGGCTTTGGATGACAGACAAGAGGGAGTAAGACTAGGTGGAGAAGTAATCAACAATATTAGATACGCTGACGATACAGCCATTCTTGCAGAAAGTTTACAAGATCTCCAACATTTCAAAGACAAAGTGGATGGCAGTTGGAAAGATCCATATAGATCAAGGTCTGCTTTCTCTTAATGGAGAAGAGATAGAAAGGGTAAATCATTTCAAATACCTTGGCAGCTGGTTAAATGTAAATTGTGACTCTGATGAAGAGATAATATCCAGGATCGAAATATCACGTAAGGCTTTTATGACCTGGAAATCAGTTTTATTCAACAGAAACCTGTCAATGAACATTCGTAAGAAGGTCTTGAAATGTTATGTGTGGTCGATCCTATTGTATGGTTGTGAGACATGGACGTTAAAAACCACAATGCTAAACAAGTTAGAAGCATTCGAATTGTGGTGCTATAGACGAATCCTAAAGATATCGTGGGTTTCGCACACTTCCAATGAACATGTTCTTCAAATGATCAACTCAGAACGTCTGCTCATAAACATCATAAAGAGGAGAAAAACAGAATACTTCGGCCATATAATTAGAGGACCCAAATACCATTTACTTTGCCTTATAATACAAGGAAAAGTGGAGGGAAAGAGATGGATTGGTCGAAAGAAACTTTCATGGCTGCGTAATATTAGACAATGGTGTGGTTTCACAGTAGAAGAATTATTTCGCGCAGCAGCCGACAGAGAAAGGTTTCAGGAAATTGTAAGCATGATGACGGCCAACGTCTGAATACGGACACGGCACCCAAAGAAGAAGAAGTTAAACTATTAATTTCTTTAAATAAAAATTAAAATCCAAATTACTTTATTTTTAATCATTAACACCCAAAAATTCAACAGTTTTCGATTCTAGTTTGACATCGGTACCTTCTTCCGTGCCATATTTTCTAGGATCTCGGATCTCCGCATCAGTATCTGTAAAGTCTGTAGTATAATCAGTCGTGCTAGCAATATCCGTCTCATCTTCGCTACTTTCTTCCCCGTATATTTCATCCAACAAGCTTTGTCTCGTCGATTCCACTACTTCCGTTTCTTCTAAACTGACGAAGTCTTTGTTTAACCTGATTAAGTTCGGCAAAATGGCCAAAATACGAACCCGAATCGTATCTACTTGAGGCCTTGCAGTTTCTTCGTCTATTTCGGTTTTATCCGTTAGGTCGGTCAAAGTGGCTAAAACAGACCAAAAATTACTTAAAAGTTATAAATTATCTAGAATCGCTTTCTCCTAAGATAAAAATGACCTACCAAAACGAAACTATATACAATGTAGGTAAAAGTTTGTGGTTAATGTACCTAGTAGAATTTGTAGGATATCTAATATAGATATAAAATATTTTCAGCGAATAGACAAAGATAACAATCATATTTCCCCTTGGTCTTCCCTCCACATTCCTCATGCACGCCTATTAGTGAACGCCAGACGATTATTTCCGATCCAGATTATACGTAAGAAACAGCGGCACGGTTGCCTTATTACATATGTGAATTAAAACTTGAATTGATTCAAAAAATTGGCGATCAGTGACGCGGTTATATTGCCATTCAAAACTTCATCATAGTATTAAAAATGAAACACTAATTGACGCAAATACTGATACACAATTTCTTAAATCCATGAGAAATTTACAGACTCGCATTTGTATTTGAAGAAATTGTAACCTAATTCCCAATAAAACAAGATAATTTTGGCAACATCGCCATTCGTCCGTTCTCTTCTTTGATAAACCACATACGAGACAGGATGAACGCTATAGTTCTCTGGCTATGCTACTTCATCGGGTGGGATCCACCTTCATCGGGTGGGTGGTCTGCCTCGACTTCGCTTGTCGGCTCTTGGTCTCCACTCCAATAATCTCTTCGTCCATCTTCCGTCTTCCATTCTAGCAACATGTCCAGCCCACCTCCACTTTATTGATTCGCAGTATAATATCGTCTACGCCAGTTCGTCGGCGTATCTCCTCATTTCTCACGCATTCTTTCAAGGTCAGGCCCAGCATTGATTTCTCCATTCGCCTTTGTGTTACCCTCAGTTTTTCGGCAGTAGCTTTCTTTAAAGTTAGGGTCTCTGCTCCATAGGTCAAGACTGGTAAGATGCGTTGGTTAAATGCCTTTCTTTTCAGGTGAATTGGGATATTTGTTTAAAAAATGTCTCTCATCCTTCCATATGCCGCCCATCCCAACGTGATTCGACTATTTAGCTCGCAGGTTTGGTTGTCTCTGGTTATTCTAATTTCATGGCCCAAGTATGTGTATTTATCGATTAATTCGACCTTGTTATTAATCTGTATCTCTTCGCTGGGAACCATATTGGTCATCATTTTGGTTTTCTCGAAATTTATCTCCAGCCCAGTTTCTTGTAGTATGTCATTCAGTTCTTGGAGCATGTCTTTGATCTCTCCCAGATTATCTGACATAAGCACGATATCGTCCGCAAAACGTAGATAGTTTAATCTTTCCCCATCGATGGATATTCCTTTTTATTGCCATGTTAGTTTTTTAAATGCATACTCTTTGGTGACATGGTATCACCTTACCTGACTCCCCTTTTTATCTTTATTTTATTAGTTGCAGAATGTAGACTTATGGTTGTTGTGGCATTTTCATATATATTTTTGACTATATTACAATATCTGTGGTCGACCCTGCAACCTTGTAGTGCTCTTAAGATGGACGGTAGTTCCACTGTATCAAACGCCTTTTTAAAGTCTACAAATATCAATGCCAAGGGACGGTTATATTCGTTAGTTTTTTCTATCAGGGTTTTTAGGCATTGCAGATAATCGTTTGTGCCGTAATTAGGGCGAAAACCAGCTTTTTCCCGACTCCTGATTGGTCTGTATCTGTCCAGGTCTGCTATATCTCCCTTCTTGTGTAAGAGTACAGTTATTGAATTATTCCACTTTGTTGGGATATTTTGATTCCATAGGCATAGATTAAAGAGCTTTTAAATTTTGGCTATCAGTATTGAGCCTCCTATCTTTATCTCTTCCGTGACGACACCGTCCTCCCCCGGAGCTTTGTTATTCTTCATCTTTTTTAGAGCCTTGTAAATTTCGTCCAAGGAGATTTCTGAGATATCTTCGGAACCCTGATTTTGAACCTTCCTTTGTTGATATTCAACTATATCTAGAGTCGATTGGTTGCTATATAATGTCTCATCTCAACAAATGTTCTCTGTTTGATGTGATGTTGCCATTTCTATCCTTGAGTTTGACTATTTTTTTATTTCCATTTGTGAGTTTGCGTCTCATTATTTTCATACTCTTATTTTCCTCAATGGTTTTGAGGATTTGCTCATCTTTGTATTTTCTTAGGTCTTTTCTGATTTGTCTTGTTACTTTCTTGTTCATTCTATTTATATCGTCGTTACTAGAGTTTTCGTCGCTTCTCAGTATTATTCTTTATTCCATTTTTTTCTGTGTTTCCAGACTATTTTTTTCTTCCTTCACGCTTTACTAGATAGAGTTACGAACAATAAGGTACTGAGAAGAATAGGTAAAAAGAAGGAAGTTGAAGTTACAATTAAAGAAAGAAAGAAAGAAAGTTACAATATCTCGGACATGTGATGCGGGGCGAGAAGTATGGCATCCTGCGACTAATAATGCAAGGAAGGATAGATGGCAGAAGAAGCATGGGAAGAAGACGAATTTCATGGCTTAAGAACCTGAGAGAATGGTTTGAATGCAGCTCAAAAGAACTATTTAGAGCTACTATCTCAAAAATTAAAATAGCTATGATGATTATTATACCATTCTCCGTAGCGGAAATGGCACCTGAAGAAGAAAAAGAAGAATGGAGTGTTGGCTTAAAGATGTTGCAATAAAAATAAAATCTTCAAAAGGGTTTTACAAGTGATTCCCTTGGATAATGCGTCAAATTCAAATCAAGGTGATATAACGGCCTTAATTCACCAGCGTCAATTGGACTGTTGTCTTAAGACAATAACTACATTGAAACGTGGCTGCTTTTTACCATGTATACTTTTACATGCAAATATTTTAGATTTCTCAGTAACAAACAATATTTACCTGTCATCTCTCCTCTATATTCACTACCAACACGACCTTTCCTATAAAATGGATTTTCTAACACAATTAATGTCTCCAATTTTGGTAAACACTTCAACTTCCTCAATTGTCTTAATTTATTAATCTTATTGCCCCTCAAATTGAGATAAGAAAGGTTTTCCAACTCTTCGTTAAACCCCGAGAGTTTTCTTATGTTATTATCCCTTAAATGTAGGTACTTTAAGTACCTCAAACGAGTCAAATCCATATTTATCCTGCTTATCTTATTTTTACCCATAAAGAGTCGTTCTAGATTCTTCGGGTAAATACCGGAGGTATCCAACAGATGATTTGAACTTAGTACCAGTTCCTTTAGGTTTTCCAAACGATCTGGATCAAACTGTACGGTGTAAATATAGTTGTCAGCTAGTTCCAACGTCTCAAGTATTGGTTGAGATATGTCACCAGTTTCTCTGATAAAATTTTTGTTCAAAATGAGTACTTGTAGGTAGTGCATGGTGCTAAAACACGCAGATTCGACTTTGTTGTTAGTAGCTCTAATGTAAATCAAGAAAGGCAGTTGTGTTAATACTTGCAGCGCTTCTGTAGTCAAATAGTTTCCGCTCACATCTACAAATTGTAAATGGCTAAAATTTACTATCACCGATACGTCTGTCAGTTTCTTATCTGTAGCTGAAAGCATTAAATATGCGAATCTTACGGCGCTCTCATCCTTTCCCAAAGTAGTTAGACATCTAGAAGCTTCTTCGAACGAAAGTTTATTTTCTACAATTTGTTCGACGTAAAATTGTGGTGTCGGTTCTACATCTTGGGCGAATATGGCGATACCTTCACCAGGCACCTCTTCCATTAGTGTGTGTTTATATTTATTAATTTGACAGATAGATTTTTACGTTTTGACAGATACTTACTATATGCTTCATCTTCTGTATGTTTCTATTGTCTTTTCTTTTAAGGTATGTAGCCCATTTTTATTAAGCAGTGTATGCTTTGATTTTGACGTTCTAAATTTATAAATTTTCTCTGTTCTATTATGCAAATGCCTTGTACTTGGCGGTACACCTAGAGTTGTGATTTAGTAGCAACAAAATCTCATGAGTTATTCTGAAAATGGTAAATATATTACCGTACTCGATTTGGTAATACATGATAGCACTATTTTCGTAGCAGAAAATTACGGTCTTTATGCAAGACTGTTCAGAGTAAAAAGTAAAATACTGTTACTTTCTTCTGTAGGTTCAGAAATCAAGTGAAGTACGTAGTTTACTTTAATTAACAAATATCTTATTAATAAATTATAAATACACTAATATTTATGGCTGATAATAACATGGGTATCACTTACAAAAACACAGAGAAAAATGAACATCTGTTATAGAGTTCTAGCGAAGGTACGAAAGCTGAAGCAGCACTTGAACACGAGATTACAGAAAATACAGACAAAGAGTTTGAGAACTTTGCCGGCGAAGTTGTTGATTCGACTTCTAGAATTACTGTTACGCCAGAGTCGCAATTAAACCATTGTGACTTATAACATCGCCCTCTTCTTTCAGACTGTCCGCCCCCCAACAGTACCTAAGTTGACCAATCGGTCCACTTCCCTTCTACCCTTTACAAGGACGCAGTCTCTCCAGGTGGACGACCTTCATCATATTTCATGGCGTCAGTTGCACCCTATATACAAGGTTGTTTTTCTTCTTAGTAAACAGGTGCGGTCCCTCTCAGGCCCGCTGCAATTTGGGACTTACACCTTTCCTTCTGGTTAGTTGGTAAAGCTAAACTGCTTCACCTTCCTTGAAACTAACAAGACTGGATTCTGATCTAACCTAACCTTCATCCGGTCACTGGTGAGTTGTAGCTTATTCCTGGCAAAATGGTCGACTTTACTTACTACCTTGTTTTCACCTTGTTTAGGGTTCTGTCTCTTCAAAGAAAGGATTCTCTTCCTTTGGTAAATTGCCATGTAGGAAATCGATGAGAAGATCTCTCGACCAGTCAATAACATTGCTAGACTGTAACCAGTGGCTTCATGTTGGGAACTTCGGTAAACTAGCAGATGCAGAGGCATCAGTTTGTCCCAGTCTCTTTGATTTTCATGTACAAACAGAGACAGATAGTTGTTGATGGTCTTATGTCTGAAGATGAGGCGGTGTCGTTCTGGTCTTCTTAATTCCCAGCAAAGCCACCATGGTCTTCCAAACTTCCGATTCGAAGTTTCGCCCCTGGTCAGAATGAAGCAAGTGGAACCCCTTGTCGGGAAACAACATTCTCAAGCAGGGCCTCACCAACTGTGATTTCTTCTTGGTTGGACAGTGCAACTACTTCTAGTAATTTGGAAAAATAGTCCATAGCACCTATCAAATACTTGTTTCCTGATGTTGTTATTTGAAAATGGTCCCAGAATGTCAACAACAACTCGTTCCCATGGAGTTTCGGTGATGTATTGTTGGAGTTTCGCAAGTACGTCCTTAACTTGAAAGAACAACCTGGGCATTGTTTTTGTTCCATATGGACTCTCTCATTTAAGAGTGATGACGTCATATGGCAGACACAATGAGTCCCACTGAAGGAAATATCCTTCACTGCTTGCCCATATTTGGCAATCTCCTGCGACTGTGGCCTAGCTCCGTTTTTCATCCACTTACGGACTATTTTTAGATCTATATCTTTCATCTGTTCAATTTGGAGGTTTTCTTTGGCTAGAGCTTCGTTCTCACTTTCGTCCTATATGCTTTTCAACTGTAGAATCTGGTCCTTTCGTTCCTCTTGGCGCTCGCGGTAGTACTTTTCTTTTCATGGTCTTCTAGAAAGGCCGTCCGCACTTCTTTTCTATCAGTGGCGAATTTCAAAATCATATGTCTGTAGTTATTTCAGCCGTCGAGCTATCTTACCTTTAAGTGTCTTGAAATTGAGGAAACATTACAATGCGGAATTGTCGCTTCTTATCAAGAATTATCTGTCATAGAGGAACAAATGTTAGTGTTCTACTGCTTTGACGACCGTTCGATAACTTCTTCCTGGTGCCACAGTAGTTTCTTTCTGCTTTTTCCAGAGTTTTACTGAAGTATCCCGTGTTCCTCACCCTCCTGCACCCGGAAAGCACCGTCCCGATGCCATTTTGAAAAGCATCCGTATTAAGCACGAAGACACCCTGTTCTTTCGGATATGCCAGGATTGGAGCCTCGTCAATTTATGCTTAAGTGTGGTGAAGTCAATCTGGCAGTCATGTGTCCAGTCAAATGACAGCTTCCTCTCAGTCAGGTTATGGAAAGGTTTTCCAAAATCTTTCACGAGGTGACGATAGCAACAGCAAAGGCCAATGAAGCTTCAGACATCGTGTTTATTGGTGTGCGTCATTCTTGTACTGCTTTTATTTTTGCCGGGTCTGCTGCAACTCCTGAGGATTAAATTACATGTCCAAAGAAACGTTTTCTTGAAAGAGCTCGCACTTCTTGGCATATACTTGTAGGTGAGCGTTCCTAAGCCTGGTGATAATTTCTTTCAAATTGGCAAGGTGTTAGTCGAAACTTTTTCTGATGACCATGATGTCTGTTGTGTATATAGGTGTAATGTAATTAAAATGGTGTAGAATGTATTTTATATTCGTTTATTTCACTTACTAATTAAACATGTGCGTGGTAACTTATGTAGGTATCTTATATCCTATATCCCTATCTGTCAAGTGTAAAGTGTATTGTCCCCTGACATCCGTCAAGTGACAAGTGTCATGTCATGGAACTCCTAAAGGTCAAGAGTCAAGTATATGACACTCTCCTCCTCGTAAGGAATTACATACTAAACTTGTAAGGTTAGAAAAATAAAAACAATAACATAATACTTACAAGTCCAGCCTAACAGGTTTTTTTATCACCCGTTGGGACCTTCGTAGTACGGGGGCGTCATCTGAGCTAGCTGCAGTATTTGTAGTGTCTAGTATTTGTGGTAAGCAAGTTGGAGTATTATTTGAATCATGTACATCTTTATCTTGAACTGAACTAGAACAGGGTGCTGCTTCATTTGGCGCAAAAGTATTTGTAACAATTGGATTATTACCCAGGTCAAAATGTGTTGGTTGTATATTAATGTACATAGGTGTATTTTCCCCTATAGATCTGATTTGATCTATATGTCTTTTTCCATATTCTTGTATCGTCTAACTGTATAAGGTAGTGCAATTTCCCTAGTTTACGTTTGACTCTACCAAATTCCCATTTATCAGCATGTATGTAATCACGAGTCTCTACTCTCTCCCCCACCTCTAAGTTTCTTACCTTGGGATGGTTTTGATTTTGTACAGGTGTTTTGTAAAATGGTTTCAATAAATCTAATCGTGTTCGGATCTCTCTTCCAAACATTAAATTTGAAGGACTGACACCAGTTGTACTATGTGGTGTTCTTCTGTAATTTAGTAAGAATTTGTTAAGCTGTAGCTCCCTTTCATTATTATCTCCTTTTTGTGCACGTAGCGCTTGTTTTAATGTTTGTACGTACCTCTCTGCCATTCCATTTGTAGCTGGATGGTAGGGTGCACTGAATTTGTGAAAGATTCCATTTTGCTGTATAAATTGTTTAAATTCATAGCTAGTAAATGTTTGTGCATTATCTGAAACTAAACAATTTGGAATTCCAAATGTACAAAAAATTTTCCTTAGCAAGTTTATGGTAGTTTTGCTTGTCAAATCTTTCACTATATGTATTTCTGGCCATCTAGTATAGGCATCCACTAGAATAAAGTAGTATGAATTCATGAAAGGTCCTGCAAAATCTATGTGCACTCTTTCAAAAGGGGTTCTAGGTGTCTCCCATGGGTGTACTACTGTTTTCTCTGGATTATTCCTGATTTTGTTGCAGTCTGTACAATTTTTGCATACATCTTCTATATCTTTAGAAATTCCTGGCCACCAGCAGTATCCTCTTGCAAGCATCTTCATCTTGACTATGCCAAAATGAGCAGTATGTAATTCATTTAAAACTTTTTTACGTAGGTTAGTTGGAATAACTGCCATTTGTTGCCGAAAAATACAATTTCCTTGTAAAGAAAATTCTATCTGTGGGACATTAAATCTATCCCTAGCATCAATCAGTTTTCCAGTTCCTAGAGCATTGTAAAGATTTTGTAGTGTGGGGTCTCTTGTAGTTTCAAAACTTAATTCCTTAAAAGTAACAGGTAAAGTTTCTATTTGACTGATTTCAAACTGATCTCCCACGTCATAATCAAATTCAGAAGTATTATCAAGAGGTAATCTTGACATTGCATCAGCATTTGCATGGACTTTAGTATTTTTATACTTAATTGTGTAATTAAAACTTTGAAGAAACAGTGCATAATGTTGCATTCTGGTTGTAGTTAGTGTAGGTAAATTTTTAGATGGAGAGAATATTTGAATTAAAGGTTGATTATCCACATAGAGTGTAAACTCTCTACCAAATAGATAATAGTAAAATTTTTTAATACCAAAAATTATGGCATATGCTTCTTTATCTATTTGAGCATATTTTTGTTGTACTTTTGTAAGTGTTTGTGAAGCAAATTGAATTGGTCTCTCAGATCCATCCGGATATATGTGAGATAATACTGCTCCAACTGCATATGGGCTCGCATCAGTTGCAAGTATTAAAGGTAAACTTGGGTCAAAATGTGCTAAAATTTTATCAGAGATCATTTCTCTTTTACTGCTGTAAACGCTTCTTCACATTTTCTGTCCCATTTGAAAGATACTCCATCTTTAAGAAGATTGTAAATTGGATGTAAAGTATGGCTCAAATTTTGTAAGAACCGTCCGTAGTAATTTATGAGTCCTACTAATGCTCTAACTTCTGTCTTGTTTGTAGGTGTTTTTGCTTTCTGTATAGCTTCCATCTTTTCTTTGGTTTTATGTATACCATTTTTGTCAATTTTATATCCACAGTATTCAATCTGATTTGCTAAAAATTGACATTTTTCATGATTGACTCTAATATTGTATTTTGCAAGTCTGCTAAGAACTAATTCTAGTCTTTGATAATGTAACTCATCATCGGGTGCTGTAATTTTAATGTCATCTAGGAAAACTGTCACTCCTGGGATATCTTTTAAAATGTTTTCAATTTCCCTCTGCCATATTGCAGGTGCACTGGAAATACCATACATTAATCTTGTACTTCTATACAATCCCCTGGGTGTACTAAGTGTTAAGTATTTCCTATCTTCTGGGCGTACTTCCATTTGTAGGTATGCTTGTTGTAAGTCAAGCTTTGTAAACTTATCTCCACCAGCCATGGTAGAAAATAGAGCTTCAATTGTAGGCAATGGGTATTCGTCTACCACTAAATGCTTGTTAAGTGTACTTTTAAAATCTCCACAAATCCGTACTTGACCATTACTTTTCATAACTGGTACTATAGGTGTAGCATATTCAGAACTGTTAACTTTTTCTAAAATACCTTCTTTTTCTAACTTCGTAAGTTCTTGTTCCACTTTTGGTAATAACGCATATGGTATCTTCCTTGCTTTAATAAAGAAAGGTGAAGTGGTTGGTTTAACTTTTAATGTGGCTTGTAAGCCTTGAATTTTGCCCATGCTTTCATGGAAAACTACCGAATATTTTGTAAGTACATTGTTAAGTTTTGTATTTGTAAATTCAGATACTTCTGAAATGTTATTAAAGATTATATCTAACTGGCGTATCCATTCCCTACCCATTAATGGTGGTCTATCTGAATTTACTATGTACATATATAAAAATTTTGTATCTCCCTTGTACTTGACATTCACCTCTGTAACACCCACCACATCTAATGCCTGTTTGCAATATGTAACTAATTTTAAATTTGTATTTTGTAATTTTAAATTAGGAAAATATGTTTTTAAAATCATTCAAATTTAATAATGTAACAGCTGCACCTGAATCTATTTCAAAAGATAGGCTTACCTTGTTGACTTCAACTGAAATTGTAAATTTTTCCCTGTAGTGTGAATGATCTGAATGAATGTTGAAAATTTCTTCCACTTGATCTACCTGATTTGAACTTTTACTTTTCATGCATACTTTGCTCAGATGACCTCCTCGTTTACATTTGCTACAGACTAAATGTGTTTTATTACATTTGTTTGCAATATGTTGTGAAGATCCGCATCTAAAACAAAATATATTTTTAGCTTGGTTATGAATATCATTTCTTTTCCCATTTGTAGGTTGTATGTGTCCTTGTTTATTCTTGACACTAGAAACTTTATTTATATTTGCACTTGTATTTGACTTCTGTAATCGAGCTGCATCTCGGGTTGATGTCTCCATGCTGACGGCAACTTCTAATGCTCTCTCTATCGTAAGGTCCTTGTATTCTAGGAGTCTGCTTTGAATATTTTGGTTTCGAAGACCAAATACGAATTGGTTTCTCAGGGCTTTGTTTTAAATAATCCCCAAATTTGCAAGTTGTGGCTAATCTTCGTAAAGCTGTAATGTATTCATTGGCACTTTCCCCTTCATGTTGTTTTCTTTGTGAAAATCTGAAATTTTCCACTATTTCCAACGGTTCAGGGTTGTAATGTAGTTTCATTGTATTTACCAGTTCATCATATGATTTCTCGTCTGGTTTTTCCGGTGAAATCTTGTCACAAAGAATATCATATGCATCTGGACCCATGTAATGTAGAAGGTATGCGGCTTTCTTGTCTTCTGGTACTGCAAAAACATTGAATGCACTCTGAAGACGTTGTAACCACCGGTCAAAATTCTTGGATGTATCGTAAGTTTCAATGCTAAATACGGTATGAACTGAATGAATTGTAGTCTCAGTCATCCTTTTAATGTATGTGTAGTTGTAAATCAGACAGGATTTCACTTATGGATGTAGATTTGTAAATTTTCACTGGTTCACCACGCTGCAGTTAGGTTATGTATGTATACTGGCCTATTTCCTTGTAGATTCGACCGTCCTCGTCGCCAAACTGTTGTGTATATAGGTGTAATGTAATTAAAATGGTGTAGAATGTATTTTATATTCGTTTATTTCACTTACTAATTAAACATGTGCGTGGTAACTTATGTAGGTATCTTATATCCTATATCCCTATCTGTCAAGTGTAAAGTGTATTGTCCCCTGACATCCGTCAAGTGACAAGTGTCATGTCATGGAACTCCTAAAGGTCAAGAGTCAAGTATATGACAATGTCGTCGAGTTGTACCAGACAAATTTTCCATGTAAGTCCCGTAAGTACTAGCTCCATTAATCGTTCAAACATGGCAGGTGCGTTACACAATCCGAATGGCATCACTTTGAATTGGTAGAGCCTACTTCCAGCAGAAAAAGCTGTCTTCACAATGAACTGCAATTTGCCAATTGCCGCTTTTGAGATCCATGGTGGAAAAACATTTCGATCCAACCAATTGTGTAGTCAATACGGGGCAGCGGGTAGCTGTCTTTCTTGGTGACACAAAACCTTGTGGAACCATATTTCCTAGTTACTGAACAGAACTGAAGAAGACCAGGGGCTACTTGACTCTTCAATAACATTCTCCTTCCGCATATCTTGAAGAATGACAAAAGCTTCTTTTTGTTTTGCAAATGGGAGACGTCTTGGTACATGCCTTGGTTGTCAGTGTTTATCTGATTATTGGACTAAGTCAATACCGCCAGTTTTTTTTCCTTTAAAGATGATATCATTTTCGTTTTTGATGAACTGTTCTGCTTTTTGGTACTCATCTTCGAATATATGGTCTCATGACTGCTTTATTTTCGCAACAGCTCTGTGTACTGGCTGTTCGCACGTTTTCTTCTATTCTGGTCACTCTTAAAACAGGCTTATATATTTCAAGTACTTTGCTCTTTTTGAAGGTAATCTTATCATTTGGGTTGGCCACCCTGACTGGAACCCACCAAATGCATTAATTTGTGCGACCACAATCTTTTCGCTATTTTGTATTTAAATTTTTTTTTATGGTTTTATCGTAGCAAATCACGATATATTTTTTCTTGAGGTATTTTAATCGAGAATGTTATATTTACAATATTTCTGCAAAAATACAAAGTTGCTGCATTGTAATAATACTAATACTAATAATAGTACTACCGCAAACATTTAATATTACTTATACAACAATAATAGTGATACGAATCACAAAATATCAGAGTTGCAGAGTTTGCCTTAGGGCAAAAGATACAAGCAGAAGAAGCATTAGTGAGATGTGCAACAATTTTAATCCGAACACTTTCATTTCTTTGCCGTTTTCTATAATTTCTTTAATACTACATAATCATACACCTGTTTTTTTGTTTGTTGCTTGTCTGTGAATCAGACTACGACGACATATCCAGCAGCTAATTAAACGGAACTGCTTGTACATCATTTCCTTATATAATTATGTACATTATTTGTGCTGTAAAGTAAGTATTGTTCACTACTTCAGCGTGTCTTTGGCACGTGATGATAGCTTATGAATTTAACGAGTGCGGAACAAGTAGGCTGAATAAATGATATTGGTAAATGATGGCTTGCTGATTCACAGTTAGAGACAAGAACTATCAGAACGAATTCACAACGAAAAGTATTACATACTCGTACAATAATCTGAATTTTTAACAACGTTGATTTTTCATTTGTTGCTCCCATGGTTTACCGGGACAAAAATGATCCAAGCCACACGTTTTTAAATACCTCCTTAATTTCCTTTTTCTGGTACGATGAATCATTGAGTGGCATTGCAATTAATACTTAATCAGTAGCCGCTATTTGCACAGTTGTGATACGTTTGAGTGATAATTATTCATACACCAAACCAAAGTAAACAAAAAATTTAAAGTAATATTTCTAATAAGGTATTAATGATATTGCATTTATTTCAATTTGTGTGGGAGTGTACCTAATCCTCTTAATTAATTGGGAGTGTTGATTGATAGAGGTGTGTTTATTTTTTAAAGTGAATACTTCTTATCGCTTGGTGTGATGTTTTTGCAAGGGCCCGAAATAATGTTTAGCGTGACGCGAAATATCGAGATGCGTGCAGTATCCTTGCGGTATACAGTAATATACATAATATAGATACATATATTATAAAAATAAAATGACATTTAATAAACGTCATTTTATTGTTTTTATAACAACTCGAGAACGACTGGATCGATTTGGCTAATTTTGATTTCGAAATATAGATTAGAATAGAAATATGCTTTGTCACTGAAAATTGCACAATTTTATGGACAAACTTACAAAAAGCCAGAAAATACTTTACTTGGTGATATATTCAGTGATACCTTTGGGATTCCAGGGTTTGTGATGTTTTTTCTTAATTGTAAGGAAATGTCTTATTGAAAATACAGACAAACTTATCTAAAAGATTACTGAAATTATAGTCCACGTGTACAGAAGGAAATTATCACCCAAAAGTCCAAGCTATATAGGTAAATAAGGTACTTGTAGTTTTTTTTTATGGCAATCGGGCTAAGTGCCCATCTAGCCAGCAACAAATGTGTAATAACGTTCACTTAATAACCTAATCTAACTAAACTAAATACACTACAATTCTGGAAATTAAAAGAAGAATTACAATGGGAGAGGAACTAGGATTACTTTTCGCACCTAGGGGTCATTCAAGGTGACTCACAGACAGAAAGTGTAGACCACGGAAAGTATAGGTAAAGAGGTAAGATACTTGGTGATTAAACAGAGGTAACGAGCTTAACACCTACATACCTACACTAAAGTTTTAATTTACACATTTTAATAAACTTAAGGATAATTTTATATACCTTGTACATATTTAATGACATCAAATAAAGTAGATTGAAAGGGGGGTATAATTTTTGCAATATTAAACTATTAATAAGTTCTTCTCTTTGTATTTCAAATTTACTACAAGCATAAAAAATGTGATCCAAGTCGCAAACCACATTGCAAGTTTCACAAAGTTCGGTGTTGACTACACCGATTTTATATAAGTGTTGAGGGTAGCTTGCATGTCCGAATTTCAGCCTACATATCGTCACAATATCATTTCTTGTAAAATCATAATCTTGGTGCCAAAAATCTGTCGGAATACTTGCATGTAATAGTGTGTATCGTGTGAGGTTATTAGAGCAATAGTTTTTCCAATGCAGTTCCCATTTTGCCTTAAAATTACTCTTTGATATCATTAAATATTCTTGAGCACCTAAATTGTTGTTGATATGCTCTCCGGTTGTCACGCTTTCTTTGGCTAAGGAGTCTGCAACTTCATTGTTATTTGTAGTTGTCCAAGGAAGGTTTAAAAGGTGACAAAATGTGATGTAATTGTAAGCAGAATAGTAAAAACAACAATTTTATTCTTACATATAAACAGTTATATACACTCCTTTGGATTGACGTCACTAAAACCGTGACTATCTTCACGTCTATTTACTTTTTTTACTTTTTACTCCATTTGGTATGTCCACATTGGTGCGCTTCCAGTGTGGACATTGAGAGGCCATTCAGAAATATGCGTTTCAGCATTCGCTGAAGTATATCTTCGCTTTTTTGCTAGCGTCAAAGCTTAGCGTAGAGGTTTTAGTATTGCATATTTCGTCTTAGAGAAAGTTGAAAACGTAAAAGAATGAACCGAACAATTTGGATGAAGAATAATTTTAAAATAGCTTGCGTTTGCTAAGAATATATAACAACTGGATCTTTTAATTTTTTTTTATCATGATAATGCTCTTTAACATGTTTTGTCGCAGTTATGTGTTATATCGCCTAAACTCCGCCTTATATTCTATTCGCTATATTTTAAATATGGATGTGGCTGGTATCAAACCCAATGTAACTAGTGCGACGACTATGTCTACATCCTTTATTCAGTACAACTCATTCAAGATGTCACCAGTAATTATACGGGTAATGCTATCATTAATAGAGACTGTTTGTTACTTTACAGCTTGTTTCTATTTGTTATTCACATAAACGTGGACTTCATGGATAGTGAGTATCAAGAACATATGTTTTAAACCTATTGTTAGATTTTTTAGGAAATCGGTTGTATTGTTAGAAAACTTTAAGAGCTTGTCGTTTAATTATTTGATAATAATTATTTAATTATTTTTCCTTTTTGACAGTACCTATAATGTTTGACTGTAAAATAATGACTGAATGAATTGAAAAGAAAAGTACTTTAAAAGTGTTTAAAAGTATTTAATCATAGCTCGGTGCTTTTGGCTTTTAAAGTTATCTTCAGAGCTGTGCTATGCTAGAATAAAAAACAATATAATAACTATTGCTGATTCCCAACCACAAATACTCTTCTGGTACAGATATGTAGATGATATTTTAACTTTCATAGAAGACCCACCTACAGAACTATACAACACTCTGTCATTGATTAATAACTTACCTACATCAAGTAATTAAGTTTACTTTAAAGTTAACCATCTAATTTAGAGTTTGCGATCTGTTTCAACATAAATGGCAACTATTCAATGTTATTATCACTGACTTCTTAATATCCCTATGTATGTCGCAAGTCAATTAATTATAATAAAGAAATGTTAATAAATAAATTATAATAAGAAATGAAATTGAAACTCTGATTGTTACTTTGCTACATAGCTTTGAAAGCTCTTTGTCACAAGAAAGTCTTAAATGTTAAAATGTCAAATTAATTTGTTTAGTTGTATTGTGTTTTACATTTTACAGTCATTCTGTCTGTTCATAACAAGTACAAACTTGTATTTATTTGAGCGCACAATAAGAAAGAGACTTACAGAAGCCGGTCTCAAGTCATATGTGCCAATAAAAGCTCCCAGACTCCAGAGACACCATCGTTTAGCACGACTACAATTTGGTCGAGTACATCAAAATTGGAATGATAACCCCTGGAGTCAAATTCTCTTTACGGACGAGAGCCGTTTCTGTGTAAATTACATCGACGGTAGAGAAAGATTGTATTAACGCCAAGGACAACGAAATGCCCCTTTCAATTTTACTACGACCGTACCTTTTGGTGGAGGTTCAATTATGGTGTGGGGCGGTATATGTTTGGGAGCAATAACAGAGTTAGTGGTGATTGATGGTGGAGCATTAACAGCAGATAAGTATATCAGAGATATTCTCCAAGACCATGTGGTACCTTTTTCACCATATGTTGGCGAAAATTTTATTTTATAGTGTAAGAGTGTAAGTGTAAGATTCTTATTACAAGTGGGTATAACAACGATGAATTGGCCAGCTTGTTCCCCAGACCTAAACCCGATAGAGGATATGTGGGACATGCTAGGCAGAAAACTTAGGGCACGGGTTCCTGCTATTCAAAACAGAGAAGAAGTCACAATTGCAAAAGATTGAGGAATGGGAGAGGCTGCCCAACAACTGATCGATAGCGTTATGAGAAGTATGAGAAGACGAATAACTGCAGTTGTAAGGGCTCGTAGGGGAAACACACGCTATTAAAGCCAAAAAAAAAAATGCATAAAAAAACAATTTAAGTTCAAACTGTACAATAAAGTTAATGCATTTAAAATTCGTATTTTGTTGAGTCTGACATCTTTGTGTTTTATTTCTTCTTAAATAGGTTTTATATTGTACTACCATTGTAATATAAATTCAAAATACTTCACCAACATTCGTATTATGATATTATCTAAACAGTATATAGACTAGAGAGAAAATACTCAGATTTTATGGTTGTTCCTTTAAATATGCTGGTGAAACTAAGAGGAAAATGATCATTTATTGATGAAAAACATGGCTAGTTGTTAACGTACCTAACTTTTTTATTATCCAACACAAGCAAATGAATCAAAAAAGAAAATGTTAAGAAAGCCTGAGACTATAATTGAGCTTTAATTTCAATATTTTATATATGCTAGAATATTCCACAGGGTGTTTCGAATTTTAAGGGAAAAACACAGTATGATTGTTACACCCGGTATAAAATGACGTTGACCTGTCTAGCAACAATATTATTTCATTGATATTCTTAAATAATATACCTATAACATACTAAAAAAATCACTAAAATCCTACAACAGATTTAGGAAATTCGAGTCATCTAACATGTCCCATTTTTAAGATGTTCCGTTAATTTTGCCGGTGAGTGTAGATTTAAATATTTAATTTATTGTTTTGGCCAGCATATAAATTGGCCTGAAAGACAATATTATCGATTATGTCTGCTCTGAACAGTAATAAAAAATAATCAATGGGATTGTTTCCTTGTACATAAATATTTTCTGTTCCTCTAAACTGTGGCAAAGTTGCTGGTCCATACATGCTGTCATTATTGCACCATTTCCAATCATTCTTCTCTGTCTTTTTTGGTTTTTTCTCTTGATTTTTATGTTTTGATGAAAATGACAAAATACGCTGAGCTAATGGAATGTCATCTTCACTCATATCATCTCACTGTTTTCTGACTGTATTTCTTCTAAATCACTTTCAACAATTTGGTCTTCAGCCGTTACATGTTCGGCAAGAGGTCTTCATCGGCAAAAAGTACTTTCTGAAATAAAATAAAATTTCCCATTGAAGAAGTAATATTATGTCAATAAATAAACTAAAATAATATAGGTAAATACATAAAAAATGCCCTCGAAAATTCCTAAATAAATAATAAATCTTTGACAAGAAAATACCAAAAAATATCTGAACGAGAAACCTATTACCCCTCTTAAAATTATACTCATAAAACATACCACAAGAGTGGCATTATTCTAAGTCTAGTGGACATAACTTCAAGGTGATATTTTCAGTGAGTTTTTCAATCATTTTGAAATTATAACAAAGGCTAATTAATTGTGTAAAATACATACATAATTCTATTAGAAAAATATTTTCTTAACTTTTTTTGCTTTTGCATAGAAACAACGGACACTTATTTCAGGCAATTCACAGGTGGTCATCGCTGTCGATGATTTATAGAATCTAACATAAACAAACTTTGACTTTCAAAATAAATATTGTAGGTGGTGGTAGTAGTTACTTGATTAGAGTCCACTAAAGGCCCGTTTTCACGCTACGTCTTATTGTACGTTTTGTTGGTCATATAAAACGTACGACAAAACGTACGTTTTGTCCAGTGTATACACACTATGTGTTTCCTTCCGACAAGACGTACGTTTTGCTGTTTACATGCAACGTTTTATTGTATAGGATTTGTCCTATCCAACAAAACGTACAATAAGACGTAGCGTGAAAACAGGCCTTAAAGGGATTTTATGCATTTTGCACAAGTTTCGTAGAATTAAAATATATTTTTTGGAGTTAAAAAAATCTGTCCACTGGACACACAATGCATGAGAGGGATGCATGCATATCCAAATAGAAACATTACAGCAGTTTCTTTCTATCGAAAAAAGAATACGAAAATAATGTATATGTACAAAACATATCAGTATTATGCAATTTCTTTACAAAGTTTTTAATTTAACATAATTAACATCGTACTTGAAAATAATCATTATACTAACTGAATACTTTTTAATAAATGACAGAAGTGAAAGTGGTTCAATTTATCGTAAAACGATCTTTTTAATCCAACCTTTTCTGTAAGGACGCCAATGAGATTCGTCTTGTCCACATATCATTCACCTACATATTTCAATTAGGTAAATTGTTAGATAATTGGGCGGCATGGCATACCTACTATAACTCCTATGTGGGCGGTCGGCATTTGACATTAATTTTATATAGGTACTTTATCAATTTCGGCAGGATGATTTAACTGTTTTTTATCTCAATCAAATTGGCCGTGAATGTATACCTAATAATCCTCCGACTGTAATTATTGTTGTTTGTGCTTTGTGGTTTATTGATGAGCGAGTTGAAGATCCATTACAGTTACGATGTGGATGTGATGTGGATATTGTTATGCATGACGTACGTATAGGTTATACAGTGTAATTTTCTTATAATTTCCTGTATGTAATTTGTCTGTCATAGACTACGAGGGAGGTAGTCTAACCTAATATCTATGTACTGTAGATCCGCTGGATCTTTTCACATTGTCATCATGCGTATTATAAGAAATAAACCAAAACATGTGAACCAAACTTACGTCGAATATAATAATTAGAAAATGGCTTCTCTATTAAATAAAGAATTATTTAATGATATGTATTTTTATAAACGAACATACATTTCAATATGTTACCTGTTGAACCTGGCATTAGAAAAAATAATTCGAGAGTCTCAGATTACTACGAATGGTACTATCTTTAACAAATCAGTACAAATTGTCGGATACGCAGATGACATAGACATCATAGGTAGGTCCACAGAATCTCTGACTGAAGCATTTCGGTCGTTAAGAGCATCTGCACACAGAATGGGATTAATATAAATGTTCAAAAGACCAGATATATGTGTTGCACTAGGTCAAGCAACCCGACACCTACACGAATAATAATTGATGACCTAGAACTGGAAGGTGTTGACACCTTCATATACTTAGGGTCGCTGCTAACCAAAGATAACAACGTCAGTGAAGAAATCAAAAGAAGAATAGTGCTCGCCAATAAGTGTTACTATGGTTTAAGAAGACAGATGGCCTCAAAAATTCCTAGTATATAGTAAAAATTAAACTGACTGTATACAAAACACTAATAAGACCAGTGCTAACATATGGTTCAGAAACTTGGACACTAACACAGAATGACCAAGAATTGCTCAAACGTTTTGAACGAAAAATACTAAGACGAATATATGGAGGCATAAAAGAACAAGGTTTGTGGCGCAGGTGTTACAATTTTGAGTTGTATAGAAGATTTGGAGAACCTGACGTCGTAAAATTCATTAAGGTAGCACGCCTCAGATGGATAGGTCATGTAATCAGACGAGAGGAAGATGTTATATTCAGAAAAGTTTTTGACCGAAGAGGGCCGATCGGACAACGAAGAAGAGGAAGACCGAGACTTAGGTACCAAGACAACCTAGAAAATGATTTGAAGTCTATCGGAATTAGAGCATGGAGAAGAGTTGTCAGAGACAGGGGCGAATGGAGGATTGTTCTGAAGAAGGCTTTGGCTCATAAAGAGCTGTAACGCCACTGATGATGATGATGATGATGATGATGACCTGTTGAACAGATGAAGGGCTCCAAAGGACTATAATTCGAAATAATGCAACACATCTAAGACAAGTTGTTGTGCTTGAGAATTAAATGGTTTACTAGGCATATTATAAAAATAAAAACCCCTCATTTCATATCACTCTGTTGACGTGGTTTAAGCCATATTTAAATAACTAACTGTCAAGTTTTGATCTTAGGAAACAACTTTCCTAACTGTCCGAAAGTTGTTTTCCAAGACCAAAACTCCATTGTCCCCTCTAAAACAAACTAATGTTGTCTATCGTATACTCGTGCAGAGTGCACCTTCTGCTATATCGGCCAGACCAGCTGCTCTCTTCAAGGTCGACTAACTTCCCATAAAAGTGACATTAGGAATTTCTAAACTCTCTTGTGCCCTTGCACAACATGCCACCTCAACTAAACACAAAATCGATTTCACTAATATCAAAATACTTTGTAAACAAAAAAATTATCACAAGAGATCCCTCCTTAAAATGTGCCAAATTGTAAAACATCTATCAGCTCTAAATAAACGAACCGATATCGATAACTTAGCCATATATTATACTATCCGTTGCAAGATAATTCGGATGGAATTTCCCAGATTAAGAGACTGGGCCAATTTCAAGCACAAAATGACTGTACTCCCTTAATGCTGTAACGAATAGTCACTCTTAGTCTTTTGTTACATTAGGTTCAATTTTAAATTCTATCCTAAGTTTAAAGGTACTTTACTAAACGATACAAAGCAGGTGTAGCCAGGTACGTATTTCAATATTGAGTAGTTAACGATTGGTAAATAAAGTTTTAAGCATAATTTTGTGTACATAATTAAATTTAATCAGTTAATTACATTTGTACTTTTACTGGAATTCAGAATTACAAATTTCTAGGTACGTACAGCCAGTGTTTATAACAGATTAGAAAATTAGTCTAAGGTCTTTTAGGAGTGAAGGGAAGAACTTGTATTATTTGGATGAAACTTAGTTTGACACCCACGATATAGTTTAAAAATGTTGGACCGATGGTAGTAAAAATTGCGCCACCAATGTTTCTCCCTCTAGAGAGGGAAGATGATTTGTATTTGGCATTGTGGGAAAGAATCAGGATCGGTAGAAGATGCTTTATTACTCTCTGCTAAGAGTGTAAGTGACTGTCGCTTAGATTATCATTAAGATAAGGACAGTACTTTGTTTGAAAAGTGGTGTGAGCAGCAATTACTACCTAAATTAAAAAGAAATAGCTTTATTATTAGGATTGAAGACTGATTCTGATAATAAAAATAAAAGATATAAATAAAATCATTTATTCCCGTAATAAAATTTAATATTTCACTTAATATATTTCAAACCTAAGATATTTTAATCTTTTTTCTTCTGATGTACAGTATCTGCACCATCTACTGTCTGAACCGCATCTTCTTCGGGTGTCTGATTGTTCCTGTCATTGAATCCTTGGCATCTTTTTCTGTAGACACTTATTCTGGCATCGTACCTATTTTCCTGATTAGTCGTCTTCAGCAACCACCTGGCTAGACCCTGATCAGATGGTCGGTCAGTCTCTGTTTATTTCAGTCCATCCTCTGTATGCGATCTCTAGTGAGGATGCCTATGGTCTTAAGAACTCTCCTTGTGGCTTGGTAGAAGAAGTAACTTGTTCTCTTTGTAGCCACCTCCCTCAGGGTGTGTACTGGAGACTTTTGCTGATGTTTGCACTCGTAATTCTGTCTTACCATGTCGGCTCGTCGTCGTGTCGATTAGTCTGTAACATGACGTCTCTGTTCTCTCTAATTTCTTCCAGTTAATCTCTGTTATCGAACTCCACAGTTAAAGTCAGAAAACTGCAATATCTGGGACATGTTATGAGGGCCAGAGTTATAACTTATTACAATTAATAATGCAAGGAAGAATACAGGGTAGAAGGAGTCGCGGAAGAAGACGTATCTCTTGGTTGAATAATTTGAGAGCTTGGTTTAACTGCACTTCTTTAGAGCAGCGGCGTCGAAAGTGCGAATTGCCATGATGGTTGCCAACCTTCTTAGAGGAGATGGCACGTAAAGAAGAAGATCGAACTCCAAACTGCATATAACATCACAGACCTAACGTAGGTATGGTGTAATTGGATCTTCTTGGCCTTCGTTAAGGGATTTTTCCTGAAAATATAAGGTTGAATCATTAAGCAAACTTCCGACTTAAACAAAACGGTATTGGTACCTAGCAGCATCTACTGTAGATGACTGAAACTCTCTATTTTCAATGTGAAACATCTCACACAAATGTCTTTTTTTAAGGCCACGTAGAACCTAACTTCTTCTATAAAAATTATTTAAAATTGATTGATATAGAACACAATCTCGTTGAAAACATAATATCATTAGAAAGTCCATAAAACGTGAAGCTAATAAAACAGTTTTTAACGTTGCAAAAAGCAACATGATTGTACTTTAATTAAACAAAAAGTAATAAACATACGATAGTGTTCATCCTTTGTAGAAACTGGAATAAAAGACTTTCAGCATATTAAAATCACGCAAACCGCAAAAGTGCACAACGATATAAAATAACACAAATTTGCATCAGGTTTTATTTGTTTTGCCGTCGTTCTAGGTCAAACGGTGGGTTTTTCTATATACAGGAAATATAACAATTTCCTAACAAACAGTTTATATTTATAGAAGTTTCCCAAACAAAACGTTAATTGGAAGTGCCGACTGGCGTGACAGAAGAAAACAAAACAATAATGGGGTATTATTTTTATTGATCGGTACTTTTCTATTTCTACTATCGATCTTTGACCTAAACGTACGTGGGATTTAACATAAACCGAAAAAATGACTAAATAATAACGTATTCAAAGTACTGCGTTGCGTTAATAAGGTAGAGATGGGTACGAATGTTTACCTGAAAACTATAGAGATTCCATAAGATTATTAATAACAGTATTAAGCGTTCCTCACAAACATTTCTTTACTTGAATCTCTTATACAATACCAATGTACCAGGGATGTCTCTTTAGTTTTACATAGAAAACACAATCCAATCTGTCACACTGTCAGTTTTTTAAACTCTATCTACAACAGATTAGAGTAGAATCATATTTCTAGCGACTGGTGACTCCAATTTGTTCTTCTTCTTCTAGTTCCATGACCGTTATCGATCGTTGGATATCATGTTGGCTACCATATTCGCTATCGTGACTTTATTGACAGCAGCTCTAAATAACGATGTAGTTGATTTTCCATATCATTGCCTTAGATTTTTCAGCCATGGTCTTCGTCTTCTACCAGAACCACGATTACCTTGGATCTTTTCCTGAATGATCAGATGTAAAAGATAATATTTTTCAGGGTGTCTCATAATGTGACCGAAGTATTCCAGCTTGCGTTTCTTTATTATATTGATCAGTTGTGTTTTTTGGTTCAGCCGTCTAAGGACCTCCTCATTTCTAACTCTGTCGACCCAGCTTATTTTCAGTAGTCATCTGTATACCCACATCTCAAAGACTGTCAAGCGTTTAAGCATAGCCTCAGTTAGAGTCCACGCTTCCACTCCATACAGCAGGACAGGAAAGATGTAGCAAGATGTCATACAAACTCTAAGGTCAATGCTAAGATCGTGACTGCAAAGTACGTTTCTCATTTTTACAAAGGCAGCTCGGGCTTGTTCTATTTGGCTTTTAATTTCTGCAGTTGGATCCCAGCTCTCATTGATAGTACTGCCGAGATATACGAGTTTCTCTACTCTGTCCAGTGTGGCAACTCCGACTTTTATACCGTCATCCTGTATATAATTTTGTTTGCTAACTATCATATATTTAGTTTTCTTAACGTTGAGTTTTAATCCACTGATCACAAGTCTGTTTTATTTTGTTCATTAGATTTTGAAGGTCTTCGCAATTGGCAAGGACTAAGGTATCGTCGGCATATCTAATATTGTGGACGGTTACTCCATTCACAATAATACCTTCGGTTGTCTCCATTAAGGCTTCCTTAAATATTTCCTCCGAATATAAGTTAAAAAGTAATGGCGACAATATACAGCCTTGTCTCACTTCTCTTTTTATATTTATTTCATCCGACAGTTCTTGTTCGACCTTTATTCTTGCCACTTGATGCCAGTATAGATTTGTAATTATTTGTAGATCTTTATCGTCCAATCCAGCTGTTTCCAATATTTCTAGTATTTTGTTATGTCGGACTTTGTCAAAAGCTTTTTCAAAATCGATTGCACAAATGTACACATTTTGATTTATATCTCTGCATCTCTGTACTAGCACCTGTATACTAAACAAGGCTTCTCTTGTACCCAAAGCCACTCCTAAACCCAAATTGAGTATTGCTAATTCTGTCCTCTAACATTAAGTGCCAACTGTATTAAATATATTTAATACAGTGTCTACAGAAAGTAAAGTCTTGGATCTATTTTATTCAAATTTGGACATACCAGCAACTTGGCAAGTATTTTCCAATTTAAGTGCTGCAAAACCATTCGTATAATTTTCATTCTATGCAAAATAGACTTATAGAGACCTTGAACATTTGATGTCGACAAATAATTTCGAGTATTCGACCCACTTCTGTTAACACGCCCGGTATACACATTATATTCATTTTATTTGCCTTTGATACAGTAAAATCCAATATTATTACTGAACATAAAATACATTTGGACTTGGGAGTCCAAATAACATCAAAAGCAGGAAGTAGCGAAGAAATACATTCCGGGATTGGCCAAGCAAGATCAGCCACCACAGCTACACGGATTATTATAGAACAAAAAAATAACAAAAGAAAATAAAAGAAGAATTTATAAAACAATAATAGAAAGTATTGGACTGTACGGTGCCGAACTCTGGGAAATAAACCAAAGAAACAAATCAAAAATTAAGGCCATGGAAATGAACTACTGGAGACGATGTTGCCAGCTCACTAGACTTGATAGGGTGAGAAACGAAGATATTCGGAGAGAAATGGAAATCGATCTAGACATAATAGACAAAATCGAAGCCAAAAGACTTAACTGGTATGGACACCTTCAGAAAATTCCGGAAAATAGATGGCCAAAAAAAAATAGAAGAATGGACTCCGCCAACTAAAAGAAAACGAGGTAGACCAAGACGATCCTGGAGAGACGATGTCGACGATGCAATGACCGCCAGAGATCTAACAACTGAAGATTGCTTCGACAGAAAACGCTGGAAATTAGGATGCGAGAAGCGGCGCCAGCTGTAGATGACTCGATTGTTATATATTATAAAATACATAAAATTAAATATTTTTACTTTCAAGCGATCGGAATCAAATATTAACGCCCCACTGTTTGAGGCCCACTGATTATATCTTAATTGCATATCATCGGTCGTCATAGGTTAAAAGGACTTTACCAGAAGACTACAACGATGCCAGATGAAATGAAAAATAGAATAAGAGCTTTGGATAACAATGACTTACCAATGTTAAAAAATGTAGCTCGCTCATTTGAATATCGTTTAAAAATTTACGTAGAAGTTGGAGGTAGACATTTTGAACATTTGCTGTACTTATTTTCTTAATATTACATTATTCACATACATCATTTATTTACTATTTTTGTTTGGAATAAGCCACAATTAAAGTTTAAAATAAATTTATTTTCGACGGTTCAATTTCCACTTTGGCAATCATTCTCCAAATCCGAAGTGGAAATCGCCAATGCCAATGTCAAAACTAAACATTGGCTTATTCCCAATCAACATGTACAGAAATGATGGACAAAACGGATCGAAAAAGGCCCAACTAGTGCTGTAGTATAACATATGGAAGATATATCACAGTTCATATCAAAATTGGTTTCTTCCAGGTATATCAACCGAGAGTGCATCAACAACATTTTTTAAATTCATTTATAGTTCATTAGATCAAAAGAAATTTGTTGGAGCCCTCTTTTTTGATTTAACTAAAGCTTTTGACTCTATAAATTTAAATGTAGCAATTTGTAAACTAAACGGACTTGGATTTCGAGGTAATTTTTTAAAATGGTTACAATCCTATCTAGAATATCGACAGATATATGTCAAAGTCGGTCATTATCAATCGG
Organism: Diabrotica balteata; assembly: GCA_918026665.1. Taxonomy (NCBI): domain Eukaryota; kingdom Metazoa; phylum Arthropoda; class Insecta; order Coleoptera; family Chrysomelidae; genus Diabrotica; species Diabrotica balteata. Next base: position 3,272,530 of record OU898281.1, on the reverse strand, counting down.
ATTTGTATGACGTTGATCTTGGCGTTCCACAAGGATCAATACTGGGTCCTTTATTATTTCTTTGTTATATCAATGATATGCCTAAATATATGAGTACGAAAATATTTTTTTGTATGCTGATGACACGACTTTGGTGACATCTGCAGAAAATGCTGAGGAATTGAGGTTAAAACTCAATGAGTTTACGTTTTGGTGCGAAAAAAAATTCCTTAATAGTAAATTCGAGTAAAACAGTATGTATGCAATTTTATATAAAAACTCCAATAAAGGAAAATTTCTCTGTCAAAGTCGACAATGATTTTATCACTTTATCTGACACTACAAAGTTTTTAGGACTACATCTAAACAGTAATATGAGCTGGGAGGTACATATTAATCATGTATGTTCGAAAATTAATTCTGGATACTATGCTCTTTTGCAACTCAAATACTTATTTACAAGGGAACAGATACTTAATGTTTATTACGCTATTATCTATTCACATTTGTCATATAATATTGTTCTATGGGGCAGTGCAACAAATGTCTCGAAAGTTTTTATAGTCCAAAAGCGCATAATTCGCTTCATTTTTAATTTACCATATAGACATACGTGTAGAGAGCATTTTAGAAAATATCAAATACTCACTGTTTCCTCAATTTTTATATACAGAAGTATTCTGTATTCTTCTTCTTTAAGTTCCATCTTCTATCGAAGGTTGGAAATCATCATGGCTATGCGGACTCTGTTGACTGCCGCTGTAAAAAGTTCTGCACTACTGCATTCAAATCATTCCCTTAAGTTCTTAAGCGAGGATATTCTTCGTCTTCCCACATTTCGCTTTCCTCGGATTTTGCCCTGCATAATAAGTTGTAATAATGCGTAGTTTTGCCCTTTCATCACATATCCCAAGTACTCAAGTTTTCGTCTTTTAATAGTTAATATTATTTCCGCCTCATTTCCTATCCTTCTAGTTACTTCCATGTTTGACATTATTTGAATCCATGATATTCGTAGGATTCTTCTGTAACACCAAAATTCAAAAGCGCCCAACTTATTAAGATGAACTTGTTTTAGTGTCCAAGCTTCCAAACCATAAAGAAGAGTAGAGAACACGTAACATCGAAGCATTCTCAGGCGTAGTTCTAACCTTATATCCCGACAACAAAGAAACTTTTTAAGTTTAATAAATGATGTACGTGCTATTTCAATACGTGTCTTAATTTCTTTGGTTTGTTCTACATCTGATGTTATCCATGTTCCTAAGTATTTATAGTTATTAACACTCTCAATTGCAGTATCTTCAATAGTCATTATTCTGTATACAAAAGCTATTATCAATAGATTGAAATCAAATTCAGATGTACACAATTATCGTACCAGAAAAAAAGATTTCTTTAGGACTCCTTAACATTACACTTCTATGTTTGAAAAAAAAACCCTGATTATAGCGGCGCGGCGTAAGGTTAAGGTTAAGATTAAAAAGTGAAGCAGATGATGATAGGCATTTAAGAATAAATTGAAGACTTATCTCATCGAGTGATTTTTTATAGTGTCTCGAATTTATGTCTTAGATATGTTGTATGTTGTTTCAATATTTATGTGTATGTTTATATTGTATAGGTAGTCTTTAACGTTTCCTTTTACTTTGACATGTCCTATATTATGTAAATAATCTGCAACGATGAATAAAGTTTTATTATTAGTATTATTATTATCATCACTAATGAAATAAAAGATTTGGTTTATTCTCAAAAAAATGGAACAAACTGGGTTTGTCCCGTACAGTTCCTAATATTTCAGTAGAAAATTTCCCATCTCTACATGGGTATACCTCAGTAGGTACCAAGTACTACTATTAGTTGTAAAGTTAGTAATAATTTATGTGCAATGCAAAATAAAAAAAACGCAAGAGCGTGATCGGTCAGTCGGAGAATAACATTGACGGATTGATGTGCATTTGATTCTGCATAAAAAAACGGTTACGGTTACGGTTACGGCTCTAACTTGTGTGTTACGGTGTGTATTTTTCATTTTTTGATTAACCTCCAGTGACGGAGTACCAGCACCTTATAACTCTTTTATTTTGTCTTGAATGCAACATTTCTGTTGATGGTATAAGTGACATTTGTGGTCGTTACGTAAGAGTCATTTCTTTTAGTTAATGCACAGAAATGACACTTTAATTGTAGTTTTAATACTTTTGGAGTATGTGGTATTTTCAACAAAAACAAATCTAATTGATGCCGGTGATAGGAATTGCTTACTTTCGTTTTCTTCTTACTTTAAATGTCACGAGTTGTAATATTTACATTCAAGGTAATGGCAAATTACACTTAATTCGCAGTATTTTTGTTCGAAATTTCATTCTAAATTAATGTGCACATATTTTTTCTGTCAAAGTTTCAATTTTTAGTGCCCGACATCCTTTTTCTTCAGATTTTGCATTGTTCTTCTTCCATTTTACTATTCTTTCTATTCGTTGTTACATTTTTTTAAGTGTGATCATACCAACACCAATGCCACCTTACACTGTGCTTGGCCCAATAAATTGGTGTCATCCCAGACTTTCCCTAATATACTCATTCCTAGGTCACTCCTCAGTCCACTCATCCATCTAAGCATTCTCAGTTTTGCCACTTGCATTCGTTATTCCTCTTTCTTTTTAACTGTCCAAAATTCAATTACCTCCATTAAAGCTGGACCTATGGCACTTCTCTAGAATTTTTCTTTCAGTTTCATTGGAATCTTTCTACCACACAATGCACCAGTAAACATCTTCCATTTCATCCATCCTGCCCTAACTCTGCAAATTATGTTAGGACTAATTCTCATGTTTTCTTTTATTTTGACCATACACTTAATCCGAACATTTTTACACCCACTATTTGGCTTGTAGTGCTTATCTCCCATATTATGGCCTTTTCCCCTATCTTAATATCAAAATAATGTATTCGGGATTTATTTTGTCAACTTTTATATATGATAATTTTGGTTTTCTCTTTTGGAACAACCTGTTAACAAACACCACATCTAGTGCCACTTACTAGTTTAAGTATATCAGCTTCAGAGTCATTTCTAGTTCCAGAACCAGTTTCCTACGTATCGTTTCAAATGTCCTCTTAGTTTGACCCATGTGTGTTTTGAAATCACCTTCACCATTGTTGTAATATCTCTAAGTCTTCTTCTTCTTCTTTTTATGTAGACATGACTCTGTCTGTTTTTCAATGTGCCTTCAGTAAGTTGTCATTCCATCGTTTTCGTGGTCTTCCTACTGATCGTCTTCCTATTGGGGAACCGTCTCTTACCGTCTTTACTACTCTATTTGTTGTCATTCGGCTTATATGATCGTTCCATTCTACTCTTCTATTTCTTGCATCTATGTCTTATATCTGTACTTCTAGCTCTGTCCCATAGTGTCTTACCATAAATTTTTTTAAGTGTTTTCATCTCTGCTGTTTCTAACATCCTCTCTGTTCCCGATATTTTTATTTTTCCATATTGTTTCATTTAGGCAACCTGCGGCTCTGTTTGCTCTATTCCCTTGATCTTCCACTTCGGTTTCGAGCTTTCCATAGCTAGATAATGTGATGCCTACATTTTTAAACTCCATCACTTGTTCTATTATCTGACCTTCCAGCTCCAATTTACATCTTAGTAAATTTGCTGTTGTAACCATGCATTTTGTCTTTGTTGGGGAATTTAACATGTGAAATTTTCTGGCGGTTATATCTCTAAGTATAATAACTCTTCATTGATCATAAAAAGGTTTCTTTCATTTTTGACTTAAGAAGTATCATCACTCGTTCTTATCATCCATAACTCTTTTTAATAACTCCATCTAAGCGTATCCACCAATTTTTTATACTTACCACGATTCCAATACCCCATCCTGACTTTACGAACTTATAATATTGTGATAGATCAGGATAACCATGATGATTTCCAATGTTCGATAGAAATGATAGAACAAGAAGAGGAAGAATGTTGTGAAGTATGCTACATCCGGAATTCCAAATGAAGCCGTTCTTCTTCCCAACTTCTTCTGAACTTAGATGAAACACTGCTTGTCTATGGTAGTTAAGATTGTACGACCTTTGTACCAAATACTGTAACTTTCTTAGAGGAGTTTAAGGGTTACTTATGGCTCCATACTTGTTTTTCCAGTATATACCAGCCGCATTTCATCGTGGCGGTCCATCAGTGGAAATACTTCAGTTTGAAACACTGTAGAGAGTTGTCCCATACAGTAACATTCTGTTTTTTAATTGTCTATTATAGCACTCCTGTTGCTACAGGAAAGTCTTCAATAAGTCGCTAGCAAGTTTTTTATAGTTTTTTAACCCATTAGTGAACCATATTTGACCTCTATCAGTATAGAAAATTATATATTCTCTATATATGATCGCATTCATTTTCCCAATTATGTTAAGGTCTGTTATCATCATTTCTGAGTCCATCACCTCAAGTATGGTGCCAGTAATGTTTTTCTGCCAGTGTGTTTTCATTGTTGTATTTATTTATCACGTCCACTACTAGACATAGTCTTAAATTCCTTCATTCTTTACGATTTTGTGCTCTTTTGTTGCCAATTTTTGGCAACAAAAAGGAAGAAGGAAGACCATCTGCAAAACGTGTAGATGGTCTTTCTCTACTACGTTTGTATGCTTTCAGCCTTCAATTTGTATTTTTGCTCGACCATCGTAAGTCGTGCATTCTCGCTACATGGCCTGCCCAGTTCCATTTCAGTTCTACTATGCGTTACACAACATCAGCAATGTTTCGAATATCTTCGTTTTTTATTCGGTCATTCGTTTCTGTGCCACCCTTAATTTCGAAGCTGTAGTCTTCGTTAGAGTAATAGTTTCCTTCCCATAGGTTATGACTGGTAATACGCATTGGTCAAATACTTCCTTTTTGAGACTAATTGGTATTTTGACCCTAAGTGTTTTCCAAAGGCTGCCCACGCTAAAGTATTTCGTCTTTGGATTTCGCATGTTTGGTTATCCCTGCTGATCAGGAGGGATAACCATTTTGGTATACTTCTGCTGATTTTAGAGAAGCTCACTGTATTATTACGACCTGAAAAGATTAACATAATACTTGATGTATATGTGACTTTTCTAAAGTGCGGTCTAAATGTTTGAAATATAAAGATTTTTATTCAATAGATCATAAAACCGCCTGTGTCAACTCGTGCCTGAGTTAAAACTTTTTGTTGTTAGACTGTGAACCTATTTTCCTTCATATGTATCACAACAATCTACTTCTACTCTCGAACTGTAGAATAGTCATCAAAAGAAGAATGGACGAATTCTTGCAATTGTTTATTGAAGGTAAAGTAACAATATTACTGAGTTTTGTGTATTTATGTCATTGTTTATGTTGTTTTTATAAACCATGTCAAATATTTACTGTATTTATTTGTAGATAACAAAAACTCCTATTGTTAACCAGTTCTATGCAGGATACGCTATAATTACATATTTATTATTGAAAAGCATTCCAAACTAATTTGTAATTATATGTTTTCTATACAACAGTGACTCACAAAATGTTTGGAACATTTTTCTCCATAACGATAAAGGGATAATTACGGGGACATCATATTAATTACACTATTAATAATCCTCAATGAAATAAACAAACTATTTATTAACAATTTAGTTAACAAAGAAACATACTAACTGACGATGTAACTATCTATCCCGTCAGTTGGCTGTTTGTTATCTAAAAGCTCTCTTACTCATTAACATGTATTTTGTTTTTTATTATTATTATGTCCAGCCCAGACTAGAGCAAAACGAGGTAAACCAAAACGGTCCTGGAGAGATGTCGAAGATGCAAGAACGGTTTAAGAAGAAATTGAAAACCTCTCAAATGTTTCTGAAAATGAATTCGAGGAAGAACCTTATTTTGCTTTAGAGTCTAATTATGTGTGGATGTAAACATCACTGCTTCCGACCAAGAAAGTTCTGGTAACGCGGAAATATCTGAATATCTGACTGCACAATGGAATATACTAAATACAAATTTTTGTCCGAAAAAAGAAATTCCTATTCAGAGAAATGGAATAACAATGACCTACAATTTTTCTATTCATGGGAAAAAAAGAAAATTATGTCGTTTATTTTTTATAAAAACACTAAATGTTACGGGTGTATTAATGCGTATAGCACTTCAAAAGGAAGTCCTTTTAACAAATTGAAATCTGAGGAGGAAAACCGAATTCGTGAGCATATTCGATCTTTTCCAGCAGTTGAGTCTCACTTTTGCAGATCTTAATCTAAAAAAATATTTGGATTATTTTCTGAACATTTCAATAATGTCTAATATGTACAAGAAAAAATGTGAAACAATGACTGTACGTCCAGTGTCATTTGAAAAGTACAGGCAAATTTTTAAAGAGTACAATTTATGTTTCTTTAAACCTAAGAAAGACCATTGCAAGAAATGCTTATAATATCAAAACATGACGGAAGTGGAAAAAACTTCGGAAGAATGGCTCTATCAAGAGCATTTAAAAAGAAAAGAGTAGGCGCGTCATGCTCGCGATGATGACAAAGAAGTACCTAAAACCAATTTGAAGTCCTTGTCATTTAACTTTGATCTTGAAGCAGTTTTAATGATTCCAAAAGGCCTTGCTGGTCAAATATTTTATTTGCGTAAACTCGCAGTTTACAATTTACAATCTGGTACACCAAGATGGAGTTTGTTATCTTTGGCACGAATCACAGGGGATTCAAAATGGAAAAGTGGCTCAAATGAGATATCATCGTGCATTTATAACTATGTTTTATCACATCCAAATATAACAGAAGTTAGGATGATGTCTGATGGGTGTGGCGGACAACAAAAAAATGGTTATTTCGCTGGAATGTGCATAAGGTTGCTCTCAATTCACCCTAGTTTGATGGAAATTAACCATAAATTTTTTGAATCTGGTCATACAGAAATGGAATGTGACTTAATTCATTCTAAGATTGCACAAAAATTGAAATATGTCCCAGTATATACACCTGAAGGTTGGGCTCATTTAATAAGAGGTGCTCAATTAAAGCCAAGGCCGTTTGAAGTCTCTTCTTCTTCTTCTTCGTCTAGCCATTCACGTCCACATCTGAACATAAGCCTCAACAAGTCTTCCTTTCCATTGTTTTTTATTGTACGCTACTTGTAGCCAATTTTTCCCGGCAGTCCTTTTCAGATCATCTGTCCATCTCATAGGAGGTCTGGCTCTGGGTCTTTTGTGTTGGTATGGTCTCCAGGTTAAAATTGATCTATGTCATTTGTTTAGATCGCTCCTAGCTACATGTCCAGCGTATTCCCATTTCAACTTTAATTATTTTTGCACCACATCGGTGACTTTGGTTTTCTGTCTTATCCATGTGTTTGTTTTTCTTGTCCTTAAGTAATATACCTAGCATTGCTCTTTCCATCGCGTGTTGAGTGAGAGTATATTCATATTCTTTTTTGTGATTGTCCATGTTTGTGCCGCATAAGTTAATATTGGAATAATGCATGCATGAAAAACTTTAGATCTAAGATGTAATTGAATTTGTTGATTTCTGAGTATATAGTTCAGTTTACCGAATGCTGCCCAAGCTATCTTTCTTCTTCTTTTTATTTCTTCAGTTTGAATTTCCCTATTTAGTATTATTTTTTGTTTCTAAGTATATATATTCTTCAACTTTTTCTATAACTTTATCGTTTAATATTGTCACGGTGTCTTCGGAGTGCATGACTTTTGTTTTGATTAAATTCATTTTCAGTCCTATTTTAGAAGATTCGGTATGTAGTTCTAAAAGCATGGTTTGCATTTCCTTGTAGGTCAGTAGCTATCAGGAATATGTCATCTGCAAGTCGTAGATTACTGAGGTAGCGGCTACTGATGTTTATTCACTTATATTTCCAATTTAGGTTTTTAAAAACGTCCTCCAAAACTAAGGTGAACAGTTTGGGTGATAAAGTATCTCCCTGTTTAATGGTACAGGGTTCGTGTGTTCATTTTCATTTAGCTGTAGCTTGGTTCATAGTTTCTTTTATTAAGTTAATATATCTGCTGTCTATTCTACAATTTTGCATTGCGTTTATTACGGCTGTGTGTTCTATGGTATCGAAAGCTTTTTCGTAGTCTACAAATGCAGGGAAATCTGGAAACTTGTATTCTTTACATTTTTCTATTAATATTTTTGTGGTTAACAGGTGATCGGAAGTTGAATAGCCTTTTCTAAAACCTGCCTGTTCATATGGTTGGTATTCGTCTAATTTCCTTGTTAATCGAGTAGTTATGACTTTGGTGAGTATTTTTAAACAGGTGTGACAGTAGGCTGATGGGTCTGTAGTTTTCCAATTTTCGACTATCACCTTTCTTGTGTAATAAGATTACTTTAGAATTGTTCCAACTCTTAGGGACTTTGCCCTGATGTAAACAACTGTCCACAAGCTTAGTTACAATTGCAATTAGTTCCTTACCCCCTTCTAATATCATATTTGTGGTAATACTATCTTCTCCTGCAGCTTTATTTTTCTTCATGTTTTCCAATGTTGTAGTTACCTCTGAAATTGTTACTTTTGGCATTATTTCTGATCCAACATTTTTTATTAATTTCCGTGCTGGTCTCATCTCATCATCTTGTTGATGTGTTCTGTAAAGTTCTGTGTAAAATTGTTCTATTCGTGTCAGTATGTTTTCTGTAGTTGTGATTTCATTTTCGTCTTTTTCCATTAATGATATCATCTGACGTCGTCCTAGTGTCGGTCTGAGGCATTTCATACTCTTATTTTTTTCAATAGTTGTTGTTATTAATTTTTCGTTTTCTTTTCTTTTTTGTTGTCTGATTCCTTTTCTAATCTGCCTATTAAGTTCTCTATATTCGTCGGTTCCCCTTTTGTTAGATTTATTTAAGATCTTCCTTCTTTTTATTTGTTGTAATATTTCTTTGTCTAATTCACTGTATGTTGTTTTTGGTTTTTTCAGTTGCAGAAGGCTCTTATTCACTGTTTCGGTAATAAGGTTATTCAAATCATCAATATCATTGGAGTTTATCTGCTGCATGCTATGCGCTATCTTTTTATTAAATTCACTATTTTTGATTTATTCAGATGTCCATTTGTATCTTTTTTCATGTATTCTTTTTCTTTCTAGTTTTTTGTTAATTATTTTGACGTTTGAAGTAAGAAACCTTAACTTCCAAGATTTCTTCGACTTCAGGAATTTCGAGTCAAACTCCTACAAAGAACAAACAAGATTCTCTGGCGTCAGATTTGTTGTCTGCGCTATTTAAACACAGAAGGCACAATAAAAATGTTTTACAAAAAAAATTTTATAAGTTCTCCGAGGTTGATGTTACGAATAGCCGCGGGCGGCCAAATAAAGATATTATGGAATTACAACCTGCTGATAACAGTGAATTGTGCATTTCAGCTGCAAATATCAAGACTTACAAAAAATGTACTATACCAAAAAGTTATCCTAACTTTTTTAATTCTATGAAGGTAAATGAAACTGTTAGAGATAATCTCCCAGAACCTCATTTCAGCGAAGATTCGGAAGAAGATCAGTTTTGTGTTGTTGCACAGCCACCTTTACTTCCAAGCCATGAAGTAAAAAGGGCAACACCGCATTCTATGACGTCGGTAGTCCGATAATCAGCTGTAAGGTCTACCATAAAATTACTAATTTGAACTAATTACAGAACTAATTTGAATTTTAGGAAATTGATATTTTGAAAACTTCAATTCATTACAGAAATATTTTTAGGGAAATTAAATTAATAAAACCCTATATATACCTAATAAATATATATAAAATTTTATTATTATTAAGGTTATATTATCAATAACATAATCATTACAGTACAATTTATTGCATTTAAAATACAGTGTCAAACAGTTAATCTTACAATCAAATGCAGTCAAGAATCTCTAGAAATTTTAAATATTAAGTTTTTAAGCATATAAATAACACAATACATTAACACGACATTTAAAAAGATTATTAAAAATACAAAAGATATAAAATTTGTTAAGTAAAAACTTAGTATAACTATTGTGATTAAAAAATTCATCCTAAGAAATCAGACACAATATAAATATGGTTCTAAATTAATCTAATTAAAAATTAAATATTTATGCGAAAGTAGCAATTTTATATATGAATAGGTTTTTTGTCATATAAACCAAGTTAAAAGAGGTATGCATGAAAATGTGTTGAATGTAACATACCATTTATAACTTGTATATCGATTTAAAATAGCCTATATTCTCAAAAGATTTTTGTATGTAATACTCAAATTTGTTCACTTATCTAAAAAGCAGATCTATATGGAGAAAGGAAGTTTTCTAATTTTGACCATCTTGTTAATTTACTATATTGTAAAATCCATTTCAAATCATTACTACTTAATCCATTCTTACCTACATTGACGATTAAACTAAAATTACTGCTAACTATTACACTACTTATTACACAAATATTATCACACTCGTGTCCCAAGTGATTAATGTTTAATACATAGAAATATACACAGTCACTTGTAATTTTACTTGTCCAGTGTTTCAATGGGATATTATTGTCTAAGTCTCTTAAAAATAATTCAAATGAATCTATTACATCATTGTCTAAGAATTTTTGTTATCTCTTGTTCCCTCTTCTTGTGCAAAAAGTTTATTCTGTCTTCGGGATTCCTTCTTTCTTTAGTACGATGAACAGTTACATATGATGGTACTTCAGAAAATATATTAGGAACTGGATTGTCTTTTAATTTGGGAAATATTAACTTTTCAATGTGTACATTTCCATCTTTATCTTCTCATTGTTCAGTCCGCTGAATATCATCTTCATGAAAATGTTTGGCACATACTACGGAAGGAAGATTTGGTAATTGTATAGCCTTCTATATGAATAGAGCATAACCCAGTATACCTTCTTTGGGATCTTTGGGAAACGAAAACGTACTTTCTGCCTGTTTCGTTTTTAAAGTACTGGCATAATTGGTTTTGCTACCAGGTACCCAACAATGCCAGGGCATCTGTAACAAAACACAAAAGTATTATTATTGTTGTTTTTAGTTTACATATTTTGTAACAAGAAGCAAAAGTATTATTATTTTCAATTTGTTTTGTAGGTTATATTTATACTTGCCTTTTAAATTGTCGTTAAGAATCTGCTAAAAGTTCTAAACTTAATGAAATTTCACTTATATTAATATTTTCTAATTGATTTAAACACAATTTACAAATAAAACATTCGAATAAAGTTAAAAAACACTAAATTCAACAAACTTTACAAGCCTTCCTATACAAAACAAACTACGGTCTGACTACCACGCGTTGTTGCCAAATTTCTACTTCGTGGCTTGGAAGTAAAGGTGGCTGTGGTTGTTAACAAAATTAATTTTTAGGAATACTATGTTTTTGCTAATATGTTTAGGTACTTCTTATAGTTGTTTGTGGGTCATAACCGCTTAATTTGAGAATAAAATGTAGACTGATGTACTGCTATTCATTTTTTTTATTTCTCCTAAGTGCAAAGCAATAAAAAAATATTCAATACCAGCTTAACGAATGTGGCTATTTTAACAAAAATATTTCTTTGAAATTTACTTGGATAAAACGCTTTAATAACCTACTGCCAATTTAAGCTTTTTATAAAAAAAATAATTAAGGCTTTTGAAAACTATGATTTTTCGTGACATTGTAAACCTTAAAAATCGATTATCTCGTAATAGCTATTTTGCACATTCGCGATTTTGGCTGTGTACCGACGAAATATCTTAATTAGTTTTGACTAAAGGAGGTATTTGTTTGAATTTTGCCGACGGCCGATAGATAGATGGAGGCAACTTCACCATCGTTTTATGTGAGAAAGAGTACTTTCCTTCTTGCCTTCGTATATTTATTAAAGATTGTCTGATTTGAAAAAAGTATGCACATTAAAATGCGTGTGTTTTTTCGATTAATTTACACGCCACATTCCATTTCTCCTTTCTCTCAATTCCTTGTCGGTGTAACGCAATCTATATTTGGACAAAAAAAGGAAAACGCGTCGTCGGAGCAAAAAACTCTTTAACGAACGTATCGGATATCATCTTCAATCTCGTAAAGTTAAAAAAATTCCCCTCGAGCTAAAGAAAGTACATCTGGAGCTGCATTCTTTGATATATCATCGGCTCGGGGCATAACATCCGCTTCGTAGAAATAAAGAGAAGTTGCTGAGGAGATTGATTGATCGGTGTTTTGTTTTTCGTTTTATATGTTATGTTTTGATTGGAAACAATCGGTTTTTATCGACCGACCTAAATACTTCGTCGGTTATTTAATTTTAATTAATTGGATCTGATTTTTAGTATTGTTATCCCATAAACATTACTGTGGGAAGATTATAGTACTTTTTATACATTGTCAAAATTTAACACATACGGAACAAAGGATTTTTTGTGAATTTATTTTTTGTTAATTACTTTAGATTTCTTTATTGATTTAACCACGATAAATTACTAGATTTTTTATGTATTAGAGGAACGCTTTAGGTTATATAAATTGAGAAATAAAGAAAATAATGAGAAGTGCCAGATGACCACAAATCAAAAGCTAGACAATACTAAACAAAAGATAGAGGGCCGAAACGAAACTATGGAACTCCTTCAAATCAGTTATAATATAATAAATACGGCGAAGAGAGTTACTAATTGAATTTTGTAATTACCACGACTTCGTTATATCCAATACGTGGTATCAACTCCCACCAAGAAGATTGTATACATGGCGAGCACCAGGAGATCGTCCAGGTCATATGATACGAAATCAAATGGATTACATCTTAATAAACAAAAGATTCCGCAACTATATAAAAAGAGTATCCGCTTACTCTGGTGCGGACATTTCGTCTGACCACATCCCCCTAATCGCGAATGTAAGGCTTCGATTGGCAAAGGTTAAAAAGCCATCTAATAAAAAATACATAAAAACTAAAGATTAATGAGAGATTAAGATCAACGAGAACTTGAGAAACATACAAGGAAATTGCATAAAGGAAACCTGTGAGAAAATAAAAATAGCTATAGTCGAGGCTGACGAAGTAGTCGCAAGTAAAATAAAAATAAATCACAAAAACGAGTGGATGACGGAAGAGATACTTGATCTAATGGAGCAACGCAGACAGTGCAAAATACAGGATCAGAATCAATAGGAATACAAGTAAATCCAACGTACGATAAGGGCAAGAATTAAAAATGCAAAGGAAAGCTGGATCAAAGAACGTTGTAAAGAATTGGAATCACTATAAGAAAGGGGAGACAGCTTTGGACTACATAAAAAGGTCAAAGAAATTTCGAGTATATACAAGAAACACCATGAGACTCGCCTGAGGAATGATCAAGGAAACTTCGTTCATACCCAGGAAAAACTAGCTAAAATCTGGGCAAACTATGCTTCGTCCCTCTTTGCGGATAATAGACCGAATCTGCCAACTACTAACTGCCCTCCCATTATTCGCGCCGAGGTGGAGTACGCTACAAAAGTAGCAAAACTAGGCAAGGCCCCTGGACCGGATGAAATTTCTACGGAAGCCATAAAACTGTTGGAAGATGATAACATCGACATGCTGGTAACAATTTTCAATGCCTTATATAACACCAGCCATATTCTAACGGATTGGCTTAAAGGATTCCCCACACCGACGCGAAACTTTTGAGACGCGAATTTTCCGTTGCGGAACATTCGCAGGCGGAGCGGTAGCGGACAACGCTTCCCCACATTGGCGCGAAACCCGACGCGACTGTTAGGCATACAAATGTGAACAAATTATACTTTTAGTCGTTTATTCGTAGCTCACAAATACGTAATGACTTCGTCTGATGAAGAAGAAGCTCTTCTATTATTGGCACTTGCCGAAACTGAAAAAAACAGGTAGCTCCAGAAACATTAACTTGGTACGGGACACATTCAGTATTGTTAGTATCGACACATATAGCCGAAACGTAGAACAACTATGGAACTCCTTCAAATTGTAACGACTATTTTGCTTACCACAGGGTAAGAATATGGGGGACAAGATTGGGCAAACAAAATAATCGAAACAAGTGCATACGGACACTCAGTTGGTTGTTGGAGAGCTGGGTCGTGGATAAGTTGAAGATATTGGGGGTTGGATTGGGCAATTACAAAAAAAAGAAATAAAGGGGTACTTATACAAATCTCTTGGGACAAACAGAATGAAAATAAACGGAAACACCTCAAGAAATTTAATATAGGGCGCCACTTGAGGTGCCCAATTATACCTATTACAACCACTAGTTGTAACTAGGGAAATAATTGTATAACATCAAAAATATAGAAAAAAAATATCTTTTTCAAATAAAACTCAAAATAGATCAGAGAAACAAATTAAACATTTATTTTTGTCTCACCAAACAGTTTTCAAAAATACAGCTTATACAAAGGCATATTAAATAAAATTAGCTGTCAAATACAAATAAAAAAAAACTTACATATCTGTTTACAAAAGGTTACAAAACTCTTCGAAACGGTTCCTAGTAAATAATTTAAAAAATAATTTATAAAAGAAAGCAAATTTTGTCTTTTTAAAAGAAAATGTCTATTTTTACTTTAAAAATTAATAACGTAAATGTTACCTCAGTTCACACATCTTAACTTAAACTTTTGAACAACTGGCTAACTTCTGCGGGGTATCTAACTGCACATCAACGGAAAGCTTTATTGGAAGCTGAAACTGGCACATCCAAATCAAAACTGCTCCAATATTATTCTACATGAGGTGAAAAGGGCATCTCGGGAAGGAACTGGATTTCTCAAAAAAAACGAAAAACAAACAGGAACTAAACTTGTTCACTGCTCAAACATCATAAATCTTCAGCCAAAATAAAAACAGTGGTTACTGGTCACTCCTTCAGAAACGACATATTACTTAGAGTGAAAATTCCACCATTTTGGCGAATGAATGCCGGCTTACAACATCACAATTAAACGACTTTTTTCTTCGAGAAGTTCTTCATCACTTCCTCTCAAATCTTTTACTCCATTCCCACATGTCTGCCCCGCTTGGAACTTAAATCTCGACTCTTTATCACATGTCTGCCCCGCTTGGAATCTAAATCTCGACCTCTTATCACATGTCTGCCCCGCTTGGAATCTAAATTTCGACTTTTTTTAAATAAAATCTTGGTCTCAATTGTCCATGTCTGCCCCGTTTGGAACTCAAATCTCGACTCCTCGCTTCGTTACATTTTACAAGAAACTAGCCAAAAATTTCCCTTCCGTCTTGCAGCTAACCTGTCCCACAAACTCAAGAACCAAAACAATATCCCCTCGCTCGTATCGACAAAAAAACCTTTTAAATATTCCTTTATTGCGTTTTTAGACGCCAGTATTGGTATCCTAAATAAACAAATATTCTTTTTGATTCTCATTCTAATAACGAAAAACAACTTTTTGTCAACTGGAATATTAGGGGGAATTCATGTAACATAACACCTCTTTGGCGACAAAAAACTGTTTGTTTTACCTAACATTGCAACACAGAGATAAAAACATATTTCCAACGTTAATACGCATTTAAAAATCTCGTCAAAAAAAACTTGAAATATTTACAACGTACCTACATTTAACTTTATTGATCGATTTCTTGGTAGAAACAACAGGGACGTACCATAGAAATATTTTCTATACACAATAAATAAAAAAAACGCTACAAAATCAGTTATAATATAATAAATACGGCGAAGAGAGTTAGTAATTGAATTTGTAATGACCACGATTTCGTCCAAGATATCCAATACGTGGTATCAACTACCACCAAGAATGTCATATGATACGAACGTCCAGGTCATATGATACGAAATCAAATTGAAAAAAGAGTGGCCGCTTACTCTGGTGCTGACATTTTGTTTGACCACAACACCTAATCGCGAATGTAAGGCTTCGATTGGCAATTGGAAGGTTAAAAAGCCATCTAATAAAAACTACATAAACACTAGAGAATTAATGAGAGATGAAGAGCTAGAAAATAAAGTAAGCACATCAACGAGAACTTGAGAAATATACAAGGAAATTGCATAGAGGAAACCTGTGAGAAAATAAAAATAGCTATAGTCGAGGTTGGACGAAGTAGTCGCAAGTAAAACAAAAAGAAATCACAAAAACAAGTGGATGACGGAAGAGATACTGGTGGGAAAGTATTGGTGTTAACTGTGTATTGCTCCGAGAAGAACATCTAGTACTTTTAATTGTAAGTGCAAAAGCCAGCTGCTTCTTGTTCTTGTTGAAATTCCAATGAAACTTTTTTCTTATATTTTTATAATCTTTGTCCCTTAAATCATAAAGTATACACATACAAAAGTATATATTACAGTTTAATACATAGCCATGTCACCTATTTAACTCTAATTTGGGGAAAATCCACATATAACCATCCTCGTGCTCTTTGTGTGCTTCAAAATACAGCTATAAAAAAATCTTTAGGCTACCTAGACTATTCTCAAGAAAAGGACTATATTTACCTAATAAGATTATGGACATTCAATCAATCAACTTAACGTCTACAATGGGCAATTTTCGAGTACCCTCCCGACAGCCCAGACTTCGCCTCTTCTGATTATCATCTTTTCCTGAAATTAAAAGAAATTCTTAGGTGCAAAGGAGTTTCGAAGCGACGAAGAGCTCAAAGATGAAGTGTTATCCTAGCTCAGACGTTTGGCGTTGGAAGACTAAAACACTGGCAGCGAAAAACTGATTCCACAGCACAATAAATGCCTTGACAACAAAGGCAACTTAATTTGCAGTGGACGCAAGCAGTAGACGCAAAGGGCTGGGTGATGATGATGATGATGATGTTGATATATTTTGCAACATTTAATTTCTGGACGCCCAATTTAGTTTTATGAAATATCAAATATAGAAATTATAAAAAAACGTATACTATTCATACAGGATCCTAACCAACTTAACTCTGTGTGCATTATGCAAATAAGGAATTAAAACTATATAATAGACCGGTGTACTTATGCCGCAAATTTTACTAAAGTACAAAATGGTCAACGGATGTGAAGAAATATAACAATTGTAAAAAATCTATGTTTTCTGACGTCTCCCTTGTATACTTCTGATAACAAACCAATGAACTCTCTTCTTTTCGCGTGAATAAGTAACAAGTTAGTGGTATTGCAACAAGGAGTCAAGGAGAAAAGTTGTTGGTTGGATCGCATGACATAAAAATGATTTCATGCCATGCAGCCGTACCCGCTAAGGTTCAATTATTGTTTCTGTTTCAGACGGTAGATCTAGACACGTTCTGGTTCTATTCGAGGAACTAAATGCCGTTTAAGAGATCGTTGTTGAGTTAAAGCGACGACTATTCTTGTATTTTCACACTCACAACTCACAGTCCACGAACAGGTCCGTATTTGACGTATCAACATAATATACGAAGATAATATGCCAATACTTATTTAGTTATTTAGTTGTACAGGCATGGGAAGTCTATATGGAGGGTTGGAGAATCAATGCAATTAATTGTTTTTCATTTGAAAAGAGTACTACTCATTTATTTAATGAATTGCTTAAGCAAAAGGTGACTTTATAGCTAGTCTTTATTATTTATTAGCTATGTGTCTTGTTTGCTGTGAATGTATTTGTGCAAAGGTGCATGGATGTTAATCAGCCAGTATATATGTGTTTCTTGGATTACAACAAAGCCTTCGATAAAGTCAGACATAACCGTCTTATCGAATTACTTGAAAAAAAAAACTTAGATATGAGAGACATATGTAACAAAAAACAAAATTTGTTTAATTTACTGTTTGTATTTTGAGAACGATTTCCGAAGTGGAAATTGAAACGTCAATAAACGTATTTTTATCTTTAATTGTGGCTTATTCCCAGTTAAATAGTAATTAATTTACAATGCCACAGAAAATAGCTTCAGAACAATACTTAGAGGAGATGGCACATGAAGAAGAAGATGAAAGCAAATAAATCATCAGCAAAATATTTCCACGGGAGCTATCGAAAATTATTGAAGATGTGGACTATTGTGTCGATCAAGTATTTAACGCTGATGAAACGGAACTGTATTGGAAAAAAGTGCCTAACCGTACTTATATCGCAAAGGATGAAAAAACTGAAAGTGGACATAAAGCAAGTAAAGATCGAGTAACATTATTACATACTTTGTAGCAATACATCAAGAGATAGGATGTTCAAACCGCTCTTAATAAATAAATCTCTTAGACCACCTGTTTAAAAGGCAAAAATTTACTTTACAAATAAAACAAGAAAAAGCCGTCGATGTTAGAAAATTGATAGAAATACATTATTTAAACTGGAAGAGTATTGAAGAATTAACTTTACTTTCAACAACAATACATGTAAAATAAACAAGTTCCCCTGTTTTGCTGTTTATCGACACGATATGAATAAATATAAATGATCACAAAAATGAATATAGTCCTTTTCCATCATATTGATAACACATTATGTATGCAAATCCTCTACAGGTCAAAAAACCATAGGCATCACCCTATACTTGTTTTGAAATAAATAAAAAAAATTTAATTTTAAGATGCCGTCCACAATTCATTATCTTTTAAAAAATCTTCTGTAAAATAAGTGTCCACTAATCTCACTATACCTTTTTTGTGCGTAAAAAACGTCGGTATATATGCCACACGATTATTGTTAATTATATACACGGGTGATTAACGAGAGAATTCAATGTTTCACGAAATAATTAATGTAAACAGTAATTTAAAGGTAATTATTGTTTTCTATACAAGTTATCGCCTGACACAAAAAGAATACCTTGTTTGAACGATTGCCTGGAATTGCTGATAAGGCTTCACTAATGATAGTTTAAGTAGTTTTTATGCCACATTACAGCTTATGCCAATAATATAAATTAGAAATTGTTTGCATCTTTCATTTAGTTTGTAGATGTACACTGTTCATGTCTTACCTAGCTACGTTTTTGGTGTCGATATTTTGTTTTTTGCATTTAAAAATAACGTCGACAACAGGTTTTATCCCGGTTAAGTGTAGTTTTAAAGGTGCCTTCAGTCTGAGAGAGAAAAATATAATATTAAATGTACACGATGCACTTGTACATCAACGCCCTTTAAGTAATGTTCGTGAAATCGTTAACATATGTTCAAATATGACAGCGGTTGGAGAAGCAACAATTTATAGATTCCTAAAAGAAAGAAAAGGAGGAACTGTTTCATCTCCCAAGAAGAGTGGAGGGAGTAAACCCTTAGAAATTGAAGAAATTCATAAAAACATGATAAGACGCAGCGTCCACTCATTTTTTTTTAACAAAGAATTTCCAACATTGGACAAAATCTAAACATTAATTAGAGAAAACGAAGAGTTACCAATCATAAGCAACAAGAAATTATGGGGACTATTGAGAGATATGGATTTCTTTGGCAAAAGAATAGAAGAAAATCCGTTTTAATTGAAAAAGATTACATTGTATGTTGGAGACGAGATTATCTAAGAACTATTAAAAAGTACCGAGAAGAAGGGAAAACAATTTTTTATTTGGACGAGACTTGGCTAAATGAAGGTCATACTGTACCATATCTATGCGAAGGTGTATCTACTGGAATAAACAATATTCCCGTTGGAAAAGGACGCAGACTCATAATAACCCATATTGGAAACGAATACGGTTTTGTTAATGGTGGATTATTAAGTTTTTGCCTCAAAATCAACCAAAGATTACCATGAGGAAATGACTGCTGACGTTTTTGAAGAATATTTTGAGCAAATGTTGGATTTAATTCCAAAAAATTCTGTCATAGTCATGGATAATGCTAGCTACCATTCAAGACTAGCAGAAAAATTGTCAACAACGGCATGGAAAAAAGGAGAGATAATCGAATGGTTGGATAAACACGCAATTGAGTACAAGGAGAATTCGACAAAAAAGGAATTATTACCTATTGTAAGGCAACATAAAGCTGCTTATAATAAATATATAATTGATGAAATGACATTAAACCGTAATTATTTTTCGTTTACCCCCATACCACTGTGATCTGAATCCGATAGAAAATATATGGTCTCAAGTAAAGGGTGAAGTCGGACGGAACAACAAAACTTTTAAATCAGAAGACTTACAACAATTATTAGAACATTCCTTATCAAAAGTAACTCCAGAAAATTGGAAAAATGCTGTTAGTCATGCTCACAAGGAAGAAAAGAAAATGTGGAATTTGGATAATATGACTGATGCAATGCGGAACCGGTAATAATTAACATTGGAGTTGAAGATTCCTTAGATTCTGAAGAAAGCAGTGAATTTGAAATGGAATTTGATTAAAATAATATTCATTTTTTTACAAATCGGCCCCTGTTACGGCCACAAATTTCTTTATATATAACCAATAAAATAAACATCTTACATTCCTTGCAAATTCATTAATACCTGTTAATCTCCGTCACTCCGACACTGGCAACTTTATTTAGGGATTAGTAACTCTCAAAACTATTGTATTCTATTCTGCTTTAACCTTTACACCTGGTGATCATACTCAATTTAAAATTGTTTTCCTTATACTTCTGTAAACTTGTTGACAAATATCTATTTTTCATTGACAGTTCTAAAGTTCTAAAATAAGAATAGCCATTATGATTGCCAACCTCCGTAGGGAGACGGCACTCTAAGAAGAAGATACATAATGTGCTATCAATATGATGGAAATGGACTACCTATAGAAATGTGGACCGGTTTTGTCGTAGAATAATACCAAAATATACTTTATAAGTAAAACAAGAAAAAAAGAGTTGATGCTAGAAAATTGATATAAAAACATTATGTTTGAACAATAGCAAATATCTGTACTAAGTAGATATAATTCACCTAAATACTTATAAATTTATAATCAAACCGGTAAACTTGTTTGTAAACAACGGTAAGGCACTCAACTGACCACAATAATATATTCAGTTATAAACTCCTCGAGTGTGAAATTGAATCTTTCGTACGATCCGTTCCTGCATATCTGTTTATTAATAGCTTCTTGACCTAAGTCTGAGTCTGCGACGACTGCTGCAAGCCAAGAACTGAAAAAAATGTGCATTTCAACCGGTCGCTGACACGTATCTTAGTCTTCCTCTATTGCCTCTATTCACCGCATTTTACGTTCATTCATTTTCCCACAAGACTACTTTTACGATATCAAAAACCAAACATATTCGATATCCTATTGTGGAAATTATTTCTCGGTAACGTCGTAAGACTTCAGGGATCTGTGTTAAGAATATAAAGTTATCTTTGCGGTTGATAAACCTGTTAGATATATCATAAAATGTAAATATTGGGCGTATGTTATCTTTTATTGAACTCCTTCGATGATATGTGATAGTGCAAGTGGACTTTGTAGGCTTTAAAAATCCCAATTAATAAAATTATTTACCCATGAGCTCGATTAAGAAATACATGATAATACCAATGTTTTTATGACAGAAGATTTGTCATGAACAGGACGTTTGAGACAAGAACATTTTTTTGTATAATTTAGAAATCTTTGCTGTTAATAATTTCCAATCGGATCATGGAAAGAATTAAAACTTTGAAAGATACTTAAAATATGTTAATCTTTAAGCATTAATCTGAGCTGTCCAGTAGTTCCTACTAATACTACCATCACTACCTATATCACAGAATAATAATCAGAATGCCCACTCTCCATGGAAAATTAAGTACGCGCATCTCCTTCGCGCAGACGTTCCGCCATGTTTTAGAGGGAACCAGTGGTGTGCATAGAAAAATTAACCCGGTTTAATTGACTTACGGCAATCATAGACATACTATACAATTATATTAACATTGTTAAATATAATAGAATTAAACATAAATATAAACAATTACATAACCTCACAAATCATCCTTTCTTTCCTTCTAAAACATGGCGCATGTGCTGAAAAACTTCAAAGGCGGCATCTGAGAGTGGGCATTCTGATTATTTATTGTTCTGTGACCTATACTCTGTTTTTTAACCAGGAGGAATAAACCAAAAAGACAGATTCACACTCAAGAAAGTTACTAGAAAAGTCACCAAATACATCTTCTTTTTTTGTTGATTATCTCGGCCTTGCGGTTATCGAGTAATAAATATTGGACATCCTCACACGTCAATTTTACCTAACTTTGTTTATTTATGTTTGAATAATAAAATAATTTTTTTCATATGAAAAAGACAGCAAAGATTAGATTTCACGTACAAAGCGTCTATGTCTCTGTTTATACGCATTTCGGCCTAATAGGCCTCATCAGAAGAGCTATTCATAGGCGTTCTCAACGTGAAAAATAAATCTTTTCTGTCTTTAAGAAGCAACATTAAAATGGCTTCGATATGGACGCAATAGCGACATCTGATAATAAACATCTTTAACATTCTTTTAACATCTTTATCAACGTCTGTTTACCTTGCAATTTTTAGAAGGTTCAGATTAAAAGCAGAAATCTGAATTGGTTTCGAAAACTATTTTACTAATTTTTTTCAATTCACTTCCAATATATATTACAATTATTATCTACAATAAAAAAAGGACGTTTTTCACATTTGGTCCCATGTATATATATTTAAATATCGGGTGATCCAGTTTTATAGATAAGTCTATGGTATTTAATTATAATTTAGAGAATATTTTGATCGGGAGAGTCAATAATGTTACAGATCTAAGTATGGTTTTTCTCAGAAATTTGTCTTTTAATAGTAGACCATATTGTTATTCTGGTATGATAAATTTCTTGAATCTAGTTTTTTTTTTCTTACCAGATACTTTGTATAAATAAGTGTGTATTTGCAATTTCTTTAATGCTGGATTCTTGTTTAATTTTGCCAGTGAGTTTGTCCCATTTGTTATCAATAAATAAAATTTACCAAAAAATACTGGATTTCTGTGAGATAATCAACAAATCCAATCTATTATGTTACATTCTTGCATAATTTTGCAGTTTTCTTGTGATGATCTACAACCAGGAAGAACAAAACCAACTGTATCATACAATCAAACTAAAACACAACATTACTTTACTAATGTTCTTTTATTGTGATGAAAACAAAATGGAAATGCTTCTTAACAAGTATACACTAAATTTAAAAGATAGTTGCCGTTTTTCTTATGATAATTAGATATACATAACATATATTTACAAATTTATAAACACTTTAAACTATATTTAGTATAAATATCATCTAGAAAAATATCACATTAAATACTATTCGCATATCACCAAGTCCAAGTTATTACAAACAACTTTAAACAGTCAGAAATCGATTTATATTCGCTCCGTGCGTGACCATGGTAGGGGTACATTGAAACGATGCCAGCGTGCGTAGCGGCGAAATATGACAAAATTGGAATATTGGACAAAATATTTTTACGCATAAATTTTATCAAAAATGCGTGCAAATACATGTTGCGTATTTAATTGTGCTAATAATAGCAAAAATGTTGAGTGTAGTTTTCATAGGTTTCCAAAGAATACATATAAATTAGAGAAAAGAAAAAGATAAATTCGTGCTATTAATATGAAAAAGTAAATATCACATAATTTCATTTTTATGCAATTGAAAGAGGAAAAATTTAAATAATTTACCTTGAATGATATTTCATAAGGCTTCAAGCTAACTGCAGATGACTTTAGCTTTTATATCATAACTTTTACTATTATTGTTTTTAATTATATGCTCTTTTGCGTGAAAAACTTGATTTGCCAGTACTAGATTTTTCCCTTTCTTTTCCGTTTGGAGTTAAAAAGGTATATTATGATGAATTTTGAGAAACCCAGTTTTTAATACTACATTTATTTTGTACATAAACTTTAAAATATAGTTAACACGTTCGCTGCCGATCTTTAAAATGCAATATATAGTAGGGGCCGACAACGTTTTTTGAATTTTTCGTTTAAATGTTATTTAGAAAAGTTGCTTGAATAGTTGCACTAAAGCTATGTCAACTAATTTTTTTGTCATTAGATATACTTTGTGATATCACGCGCCAGCGCGTGATCGGTGTGGTCCCAGGAATTTCATCTCAATTAGCCGTATCACGCCATAGAGTGAGACAATAAAACGACGTTATTATAATACGAAAACAGAAACTATATTTATATTATATTATATATACTAATTCGAATAAAACGAACAATACATAAAAAATTTATAAAACAAAAATATTACTCAGATCAAAATAAAATAAATAAAAAAACTAAAATAAGTGATCAAACCACAAATGTCCCTGTGGATTAAACATTTGTAACTTATTTATGAATAATGGTACAGCAATCTAGACAATATCCTGGTTCACTGGGGCACGACCTACATGTGTAGATAGTATCCTTTCTTTTTCCATTTTCGTAACATAACTTGCAATGTTTTCTAGGTGTTTTCTTAATACCTGGTGGTGCCACTCTTTGTGACATAATGTGACCAACTTCTGGGGGTCGTCGGTGTGCTTGGTCTTCTTCTGCCCTCTTCTGGGCCGGGGCTAATAAACTTTGTATGACTCGAATACGAAAGTCATAAAGACTTATTTTTTGGGTAGAGTATTTGTTATATAAATGGTGTGAATTGATAAGCATCAATTGCAGCACGTGGATAAACATCTTCGTAGGCCATCTTAATGTCTTTCTCTCTGCCGGGTAATAAGAGAGCATTTGGTCATGTCTGTCAATACCGGACATATACTTATTGTATTGAACGATCGGTAAGGGCTTCGATACAATTTGTTGTCTTTTATTTGGTACATCCACCATTATGTTTCGATATTCATTAGAAATATAGGACACATTCCTCTTATCTCTCCATTTTCCTATGAGTACTCCATCTGCATACCTTCCCATTACTTCACCTTTTTTTAACTTACTGTCTTTTATTTCCTTCGGTACATGCTTTCTGTCCAATCTTAAAGTTCCCGTACAGTGTGTTTTATGATTCAATAGTGTTCTAGCTAATAAAAAACTGTTATAATAATTGTCCATATACACACTATGTCCTACTTCCAAAAAACCGTCCAATAAATGCATTACCACTTTTGATGCATGATCTTTACCACCCAGATCGTCCAGTTTTCCTGCATAAACGGCAAATTTTAAAACCATACCAGTTGGGGTTGTCAGCATGTATAATTTAATGCCATATTTATGCCTCTTATTTTTTATATATTGGCGAAATTGAAGTCTGCCTCGCCATAACACCATAGACTCATCTAAACTTAGCTCCCGTCCTGGATAATACAGTGCACATACTTTTTCGTTAAAAAAATTAATTAGGTATCTAATCTTCAATAATTTGTCTTCAGGTAAAATACCATTTTCTCTATTTTCCGTGAAATTCAGGCAACGCATTATCAATAAAAACCGATTTCGGCTCATAACTTTGTGAAATATCCCAATGCTATATAACTCATCTTGTCGCCAATAGTCTTGGACACGGTTTATTCGAATATTGCCCATGTGTAACAGTAAGCCTATGAACAGTAACAAATCTTCAGAAGTTAACTGTTTCCAGTTAGTTATCCTGGATTTAAAGCATGTTCTTTCAGATAAAAATAGATTAATGGCGTAACTGTTACTCAAATCACAAATTTTTGTAATAAAATCGTCTGTCACAAACAATCTAAAATATTCAATCGGTGTCATTCCAGTTACGTCTACTAATAATCTTTCGTGTTCAGTAAATTCAAAAACATCTTTCATTGTGGTTGGATTCAAAGAAAATTGTATAGACTGGTCTTGATTATGAGAAAGGTTTTGTGGACGTTCATTATCATTATTTTGTAACACGTACTGTT
Organism: Diabrotica balteata; assembly: GCA_918026665.1. Taxonomy (NCBI): domain Eukaryota; kingdom Metazoa; phylum Arthropoda; class Insecta; order Coleoptera; family Chrysomelidae; genus Diabrotica; species Diabrotica balteata. The sequence continues at coordinate 3,246,732 of OU898281.1, read as the reverse complement.
GTACACCAATATCATTTTCAGAATCCTCAGAATATACTTCGTCCGATTCATCCAAATCACCAAATACCATCTCGTCCTCGTCGGAGCTGTCATGTTCCAGTAAATATAGTAGTTCTTTTTCACTTAAAGGCTGTTTTAAATCAATTTTTACCTTTTTTGGTTGAGAAGGTCCTGCCACAATGTTATTACTTTCCGCCATTTTCACTAGACTGTCAACATACACTGGTACTGTCAAATCAAAAACCGCGCAATGTAAATCATAACCTATGATCGATCCTAGCAGGCCGACACTTATTTTTAAACTCATTCCATAAGCCGTATTTAAAAACCTACATTATAGAGCTTACAGCTATATCACGCACTGGCGCGTGATCGCCCTTTTTCCAAGTACGACCATCACGCACTGGCGCGTGATCGGCAGCGAACGAGTTAAAAAACTAATTTATTAATAATTGTCAATTTCGCATGTATTTAACAATGTCAAACATATGTCATATGTTTAACCTGAAAATTGGGATTCCCAAATTGTCAGATGAAGGCGGTAGGTGTCGCGTCAGTCACGCACGGAGCGAATATTAAATATTAAAGGAAAATAATAATAATAAATAAATTACACAAATGTCATTAGTGTCAATATGTCATAATTTAGTGGAGTAAACTTGCCTGCGGTTGGACCAATTGCAAACAAGCATTACGGCGCGGAAAATTTGAATTATTCCTCCTGGCTAAAAAACAGACCATAGGGTTGTCTGGTAGGGGAAGGTGTAAAATGGGATACTTAACGTTTGAGGCTGTATAACACCAAACCTATGTATTGGAGGCTACTCATATTTTGGCACAGTGAAAACTCATTTTTTTGTATCAAAAGCACAAAAAAGATGATTTTTATAAATGTATAAAAAAGTTATATGCAAAAATTTGACATAAATGCAATTTCCCATTTTACCCCCACTTTGTAAAACGGGATAAACCGTGGGGGTAAAATGGGATAGGATTTTTCTATGTTATGATGGGTTAAACTCAAAAAACCCAATATTAATAGGAATATTAATACAGAATATTTTTCTTAAATATTAATAGGAATAATAATGCCGAACATTTTTCTTAACTTAATCATATCTGCAATATTCGCAAATAAATACATCATCATCGCTGTCAGCTCCTGCACAAGCCTCATGTCCCCATTTTTTACAATTGCAGCATTGAATCCAGCCTTCTCCTTTTTTGTCTGAAGAATATCTATTGTTGCAGTAGAAGCATTCCTCATCTGCACTACTGATACTTTTACCTTCAGGTTGTATGTTTTTAACCTTCTTGGAAGTATTTTTTTGCGGTTTTCTGCTTTAGTGACTTAATTTTGGTCTTTGAGTTAACATTTTTAACATTAACTTTTGGTTTTCTGGTAGCTAGAGATGCCTCCAATTCTTCTTTATAAAGGGTGCTTGTTAATATAACAGTTTTACCTTTATTTTTACTCTGTTGCTTAATTTGTTTTTGCGGTGCTTTTGGATAGGGAACAACTTGTTCCGGAGAAAATAGACCCAAACCAGTGCTTGTTGAGGGCATGTCCATAAGCAAATCTTTAGAAGCTTCATTATTTTGTCTTTCTGGAGTAACTTATTCTTCTACAGGCTGGTCTTTTTTGGATTGACTTTTTTCGGGGCTGAATATGTTTTCTTCAATACTTGGCTCATGATCAGTAGGCAAAGCTGCAGCTAACATCTCTTCGGTAAAAACAGTACGATTCAGTGAGAAAATTCCTGTTTTTTTGGAAATCAATAATGGCATTTAATGGAGTAGATGCTCGTAGGTAAGCTTTTCCAAATAGGTGAGGCACCTCTGAGATAGTTACACATCGCCCTGGATGATGTCTCAGCCACACTTCTATTTCTTGCGTATAAAATGTACTTAACGAATACATTAAGGAAACATCCAAGGGCTGCATCCTATGGCTCGTATGAGGAGGCAGGCAAATTATTGTCACTTCATTTTCACGTGCTTTATCAATAATAGCAATATTTTTTGTATGGGTTTTATGGCCATCCAAGATTAAAAGAGATGGGTTTTCTTTTGACAATTGAGTGTGATGAAGAAAATGGTCAAACCATTGTTCAAAAAAGTTAAGCTGCATCCAACCAGATTTATCAGAAGAAAATGGTCAAACCATTGTTCAAAAAAGTTAAGCTGCATCCAACCAGATTTATCAGTAACGACTAAGGTGCCTGGCGATGCACCCTCTGAGAACTGCGGCTTCATACGAAATCTGGGAATTATGATCATAGGAGGAACAAATATTCCACTGGCACTCATGCAGATAACAGCAGTAGAAAGCTCCCCTTATTCTGCAGATGTTAGGGTGCCGACCTGTTTTCTACCCTTGACATCAATCACTTTTGACGGACGACCTTGAACTGTTGTATCCCGGTTTCGTCAACGTTTAAAATACGGGAGGGTGGAAAGTTTTTTCTTGAAGAGGCTCCAAAATGTCAAAAAATGATGAAACTGCTTCCTTGTTCAAACCTCGAGCACGTGCAGCTGATGTTGTTTCAGGCAAACGGAGCGAAAGTTTATTCCGTTTCAAAAAAGCGCGAAGCCATTCCCACCCAGCCAACTTGGTGTTTTTGTTGAAATGATGTTGTTTTTCTCTTCCATCTGATATGCCAAGCTATAGATGGAATGAGTTGTAAGACCGAACATCATAGTTTTCATATTCTTTGCATATGTTACCAATTGCTGCTCCTATTCTAGAGGAAATATAGGCAGTCGGCTCCCAAGTAATTTAGAATGATCTGTTGTGAATTTATTTCTTCCTTTGAACCTTCTTTCCAATGTTGATTTTGGAACTCCATATTTTTTGGATACTTTTAGAAATCCACAAGTTCCTTTTTCTAATGCTTCCAGAGCGCTGGCCATAGATTTTTTAGACCATTTTTGACGCTCAGTCTTTCGTTGGTAATTTCTAGGCATCTGAAACAAAAACAATTCTTCTAAGTTTATTCTTATATTACCCTAAACAAGCTTGAATATTTTTTGTTTTTAAAAGTCTTTTATTTTTTTAAAAATTATGATTTTGACGTAACAGGGGTAATCCCATTTTACCCCACCCGGTTATTTCCCGTTTTACCCCACCTGCTGTTTAAAAATACTTACCTTGTATGCTCAATATGAGTTGGTTCACTCAAAAAACTATTCACATTATGCGCAGGGCACTACACCTCATCTGAGTTCAAACATTATTTCAAAAACTTGTTTAAAACAAAAGTTACAGCTTAAAACATGGGGCCCGAAAATGACATCAGGCACTTGTCAAAACACATATTTTGGTCTGAGCACGAGTTCGAGTGTTTGAACTACGGAGCTTCAAGCCAAGGCGCATTAGACGAATGTTTTAAATATTTTTCATTGCGGCTGACGTCATTGGTATTCCGCTAGAGGCACTATCCTGTTTTACCCAAGTATCCCATTTTACCTCACCTTCCCCTACTGTAAACAGCTTGGTATTTTATCCTGTAGTTTGTGTGATTTAAGACGATAGTATTCGAATGTATTTGCATTCTTTTGAATTCTGCTTCTTTGGTAAGCGTATAAACGCCGATTTTAACATGCCTTGGGGATTGTTCCATGTCAATTTTATTGATTAGCCCCATCAGTATAAATTATCAGTATAAAATTGGTTAGTTTTTTTATTTGGACATTGTAAATTATTTAATTATTTCAATAGTTTTTTTTGTTACAGAACCCGATGCAAACATCTGGTCCAGCCACTGTATAATGTCATCAGCCATATGCCAGAATTTCGTGCAGAACGCTTGGAAGAAAGAGTTATGTTCTAATTGCTTCAAGTCGAAGGACGAGCACCAAGAAAAACCGAAGCCTAAACCTATCCAGCTGATATCTAGCGACCAAGTCGAAGGAATCATCAAAAATGGTAAAAGATCCAAGCCCAAACATAGTGTGTGCTTCGATAAGATTTTAGCCGAGGTGATCGGGTATGGTGGTGAGGATTGGTGTTCTGATCCGGAGGATGACGTTGATAACGAGGAAAGTAGCGAAGAGGAAATCTTGCTAGATTCAGACGACGAAGAATCTTACAAAGAATTGCAGAGAATTACTAAAGAAAATACAGATTTCAATACAGTATCTTTGAAAGATACCGAGGTAAAGAAATCTTATACCCAACTACGTCTTGGCAAGCCTGTTGTTGACGCTGCAGGCAAAAAACAAACTTTATTAGTGTCCGTTACTCCATTCGGCGAAGACACTTCCCCTGCGGTGAAAAAACTTAATACCAAGAACCTATCTCACATACCTATTGCGAAAAATAATAAAGAGGTAATAGCTGAGACCAAATCCAACGTTGTACTTACTTCTTACACGAAAAACGAAGAAGAAAAAATAGAAAAACAAGAAAAGTCTTTGTTGGACGAAATTTCGGAAACCTTGGAAAACAGTAAGAACCCTATACAGATCATGGTGAAGAAGAAGGCTCAAAAAGAAATACACCTCACTGTCACTGAATCAGATAAAGAAAATATAGAAACAGTCAATACAGAAGTTACCAAAGTTGAAACTATACAAGAAGAAAAAGTTAGTAAGTCTCTGGTTTCCGAGAAAAAAATAAATCTATCGAGAACTCCAGCTTTAAAAAGAGACATAGAAAAGCCCGTGATCTACCAGACATCCACAGCAAAAATAGAACTCATGAACACGAAGAACAATAAAAATAACAAAGAAATGTTCAATAACGCGAAAGTTAAAATTGATAATAAGAACGAAAAACCAGCGACAGATCCTAAAAAAGATATTCTCACTACTACAAACTTTATAAAAGCCGAAATACTGCATTCTAAGGTCAACAGTTGTGAACCGAAAGAAATTAAGGATGAAATAAACTCAAATGTTGCCAATTCTACAGAAAAGGCTTCAGAAGATAGATTAACAACGTTGCCACCTCCACTTCCCGCCAAGTATATACCTTTCTCACAAAGTCGGGAACAAGCAGGCAAGCCCGATGGTAGAGAAGATCCAATAGCTGGTGAGCTACCACCTTTGCCCAGAACGCCTCCACCGCCCATCTTGGAATCCCAAAGTTCTTTCCTCCATGGGGTACCTCCGATCTACGAAAAACCTAAAATTCCATCTAAACCAGTCGGTGTATTGCTAAGAAAATTGCCGAATGCTCAAACTGTGAACGTATTTACCAAACCTAACGAAAAAGTTCCTCTCGTTCGACAGGATTCGAATGATGCTGAATTAAAGGCTGGCAAAAGGAAAGCGCCACAACCTCCTGAAGAAACATATTCCAGAAATTCTAGCGGAGATTCGATGAAAGAGAGCACAGACGAAGATTCCATTTACATATCAGCCGATCCTTTACCTAGAAAATCACTATCTACAGATTGTCTAGCGGTTGACGAGAAAAGAAAGGAAAAAAACAAGGCTAGATTTTCATTAAAAAAGTTCCTCAGAATGGGATCTAATAAAGACATCACAAAGTTGGCCCCAGAAATAATAGTTAAGCAAGAAGAGGACAACAAACTTCATCCTAAACCTAGGTTGGTAATAGTACATCCCAGTGAGCTTAACGGAGATAAAGTTGAAGTAGTTGCTAAGCCGGGACTGGATCAATGCGATTACCAAGCCATTGGACACGAATATAGTACTCCAGCTGGCGACTACGAAACTTATAATCCACCGGCAAAAGCAGCGAAACCTCCGCCGCCACCTAGAAATTTCAGCGAGATCACTTCTACCAAACCTAATCTACCTACACCACCTAAATCTGTGGAGATTTTGAACAAACAAAGACAGATCAGCAGAAATAACTCTAACAGTAAGAAAACAGAGACTGTCTATGCTAATATAGGTGAAGTTAGGTCGTCTATAGTGCCTAACAAACCTGTTAGAACCGCCAGTATGCGAGAGAGGGAAGCGGCTTTGCAGCAGAAGCAAATGAGAAAGTTGGCCCACAACTACGAACCGATCAACATTAGAAAAGAAAGTTCCGAAAACGTCTACGACTACATCAACTCGACCAGGTCGAGTTCACCCGATTCCGATTCCAGTAGAGACAAGGGAAGTCCAAAAAGTAAGACTGTTAGGTTAGGAAAACGATCTGAGAGCAGCATCGATGTTTCTGCGGAGTACTTTAAGTATGGAAACATACCGAGGAGTATGTCTTTGACGTATTGTGGCAGCGAAACCGAATCAGAGATATACTCACCCTACAGCTTCTATGGAAGTGAATCTGAGGTAAGATTTTTATATAATAAAATTATTTCATCTGAGATCATATAGATTTATCAGTTGGGGACCTACTATAGTTGAAAATATCGAATTAGACTTCGGCGAAACGACGCAATGCGTTCCTATCAAACTAAGAGTAACATTATTACAAAAATTAATAGAAAAGTTACTCAGTTTGCGTTTTGTATCGTGTCGGACTTTTGCTTTGTCGAACTTTCGATTCCTGATATGTAGTCTTCATAATGATATCCGGAGTCCTTAGATCACTTCACTAATACTTAAAAATTCTATCCAACCCTCAAGCTCTCCACCACTACGTTTAAGGAGAGGTTTCCGTGTTAAAGGTATCGTCATCTCTTTTATTGGCACTATTAAGACACTTGTTGAATTCCAGCGCTTCTTGGATAATCCTTAAACGTTAAAGACCAGTGGTATTTATTGTTTTTGTATTTCAGGTAACAGAAGATGATCACGACTGGATTCAAAACGGACGAACACATAAATTACGCTCAAGAAAAGGAAGAAGTATTGTCCACAAGAACCTCGAAGACAACTACGGTGCTGTAGTAGTAGCTAACCATGAAGCTTTGGCTCAAGTACTTGAAAATGTAAGTTTTTTCAATCAGATTTTCATTGAATTTTTATTTTTATTCTGATTTCAATGCAAATTCAGCCAGATCTAGATTTAAAACGTTATTTGGCAAAAAGAAGACGCTGACGAAGTCGATAAAATGTTTTAATCAGTGTCTTATCATGTTTTTTTTTAGATCCAACAAATCAATCACATCCAACCAGCCCTTAGAGGACTGAAAAATCTTTCGAATCTGCGATGGACCGATTTTTCCATCAAATCCACCACATCGCCAATCATAGTGGGTTCCAGGATATTCCATCAAGCGCTTTGGGGTACCCAGCACGTGACGTTGGCGTTGACAGCAGGTACTACTACGTCCAGCGCGATGCCACTAGGGACTTTTAACTTAACCTCAATAAGCGAATTTAGCGACCTTATACCCAGTAATTATTTGGTTATGTCGGATGAAAGCAAAGAAGACGACAATAAACAAATACAGGGTAAGTCACAAGAGATTATTAACCTAATTTAATACTCCAAAATTTGGAATTTACGAGTTAAATAAGTCTTATTTAAACACGTATTTATTTTGCATATTATTCACTTTCATGTGTAGTACATTCTAACACACTAAGTTAATTAATTACTATTTAACTGGGAATAAGCCACAATTAAAGATAAAAATACGTTTATTGACGTTTCAATTTCCACTTCGGAAATCGTTCTCAAAATACAAACAGTAAATTAAACAAGTTTTGTTTTTTGTTACATAGTGAAAAATTCTTCTAATAATTTAATTTTATCTGACTCATTTATATTGACAATTCAGGCATACATTATGCATTTTAAAGTAGACGATTTAAAATGATATTGCCAATATTGTTGAGTTGCGCTCCTGGGACGACTTTACTTATAAGATAGTTCATTCGATTACATGAAATCAACTTTAACTTGAGAATATCCGTCAGAAAAAAAATCATAGCATGTAATTCGTCTTTAAAAAGACAAACACATGACATGATGACAGTAAAATTCTCCTGTTAGTGATTCCATAGTAAATTATGGGGGAAAAACCATGAAAAAAACCTCATAATACTATCCCGACATAGTAAGTATTTGTTCGTGAATTTAGTTTACCTTCAACAAACATCAAAATTCTGATTTTATATGTTACGCTATTTAAAAAACATAAATGATAAATATGAAATATAGAAAAATATATGAAAAAATAGATCTCAACGTGTTTGTTGTTTTGAATGTTGTTGAAATGTTGAATTTATGTCAAAAATTTTGTCCAAAACCAAACCTAACAATGAACAAGAAAGGACAAAGAATTGCATTTATAAAATACCTTGTGAATGCGATCAGTTTTATTTAGGTGAATCATCAAGGCCGTTACATGTTAGAATAATTGAACATCAATCTTATATTAAAAATAGAGAATTTGATAGATCTCAAATATGTAAACACGCATGGGATAATGAACATAGGGTTCAATGGAATAATTCAAATGTAGTCATAAAAGAAACGGATGGTAAAAAAAGAAAAATCAAAGAAGCGGCTCTAATTATGCTAAATGAGGCCAATTGTGTCGCAAATTCCTCGGCAGAATGTAGTAGGATCTGGTTACCAATATTGAAAGAGGAAGTTATTAATAAGAAAATACCAGTATTAGTAAGTCAGTAACATACAGAGGATACATCATTTATGTTTTTTAAATAACGTAACATATAAAATCAGAATTTTGATGTTTGTTGAAGGTAAACTAAATTCACGAACAAATACTTACAATGTCGGGATAGTATTATGAGGTTTTTTTCCTGGTTTTTCCCTTATAATTTACTATGGAATAACTAACAGGAGAATTTTACTGTCATGTGTTTATCTTTTTAAAGACGAATTACATGCTATGGTTTTTTTCTGACGGATATTCTCAAGTTAAAGTTGATTTCATGTAATCGAATTAACTATCTTATAAGTAAAGTCGTCCCAGGAGCGCAACTCAACAATATTGGCAATATCATTTTAAAGTCGTCTACTTTAAAATGCATAATGTATGTCTGAATTGTCAATATAAATGAATCAGATAAAATTAAATTATTAGAAGAATTTTTCACTATGTAACAAAAAACAAAATTTGTTTAATTTACTGTTTGTATTTTGAGAACGATTTCCGAAGTGGAAATTGAAACGTCAATAAACGTATTTTTATCTTTAATTGTGGCTTATTTCCAGTTAAATAGTTATATAATTTACAATGCCACAAGAAAATAGCTTCAGAACAACACTAAGTTAATATGTGGAAATGGTTAGAATATGTTTGTATTAGTATTATACATCAAAAAAACCTTCAGTACCCTGGCTTTTTGAGAGAAACGAACAAGATATATAATATATTCTTGCCTTATTACCCCGGACTGTGAATGGTTTGATCGTTTGTCTTCGTATTTAAAAATTTACACTGATATTATTTCGTTTATCTTTCAGCAACCATCCAGGTGTTACCGTACCTCCAAATCAATACTATTCATACCTACGGAGAAATTTTAAAAGCCAAATCGCAAGAAGACAGTTGGAAAGATTCGAATTTCGTTCTACTGCAGCTGGTAAATGCCCTGAAGACGATACAAGCACAAGGAATCGAGGAACTGCCTCTGTCTTTAAACACGTTCGTACTTTGTAAGGATATGGATAAGGAAAGCCATCACAGACTGTGTGTTTTACAGGGGTGAGTTCAATAATGTATTTTTTCTCTTGTTTCTTTCGCGAAATCTCTATCAGAAGAATTATCCAGATTTTCCAAGAAGTTACAAGAACTCAATACAAATTTATTAGCGACGTTCCTCATTATAAACGTCCACAAATCAGGAGAAAACACCTACCGTGTGTCTTACCGAAAAATGTTATACATTTATTCAATTTTCATCAAATGCAGTCTTAATTTAAAAAATAAATTTTGTTTGCAGAATATCCATCGACATAGCGACTAAATCAAGCCAAGAAAAACACGGTACCCTCTGCATGTGTGCACTAAAAGCCCTGAACTGCCTCCAACCCTCCACCAAAATCACCCCTCTTCTCCAATCGCTGCTGAGCCACGAACGAGCAGTTTCTCTAACGCAAGTCAAGAGCGTCCTGGAGTTCTCCTTGTGGGGTCCATCGGACGTATCTCTCGGCAGCACCATCAAGGAACGGGAACTGGCTTTGCAAAGATGGTTGGATCTGCAACGAGCGACGGTTTTGCATGGTTTGGTGTGCACCAGAGTGCAGTTAACTGTTTATGAGGAATGCCATTTGTTGTTTTTGGTCAGATCCAACGCGAGGATGATGTGTGATGCTTCACTCTTGATAGAATCGAGTAATTTGAAACATATCGTTGGAATGAATCAAAGTAGGATTGAAAAATGCGTCGGTGCTTAAATATTATTCATATAGTTGACAATAATTCACAGTAACCAAAAGGTTTATACTGCCTGAGCAGGTCCAAGATACGAATGAGAACTGGATTTTTGGAATGATGATATAACCGATCAAATTAAGGACTATCTGCATCTCATTTGATCTTTTAGTCTTAAAGATGCTACTTAAGTCATCTACAAGTAAGATTACAGGTTTTATAGAGTGGAGTGCTGGCGTAGGGTCGAAATTTTACTCAAATTTGTCGTGATGCATTTTCCTTCAATGACAACCATTATTTTTTATACTAACCAATTTTTCAGTCAGCTAACATTATTTTTAGTTCAATCAGTCTTGCCTCTCTACTATCGATGATGATCTGTTGATAATTGTATCTGTGGTTGGAAGATATCACTGCACACTAGCTTCTATTGCTGTTATTTAATCATTCATTTGGATTGTTTGACTTTTTTTTACTATTGTACATAAAAGTGTTGATAAATTGGCTTTGGACAATTTTTGTTGGTCTGCTGGAGGATTTTTTCTTTTTTAACAGACAGTTTTTGCTGTATGTGTAACTCTGTATTCCTTAACTTTTCATTAAGATGGCTGTACAATTTTTTACAAGTATACTGGTAATAGCCATTTTCCTCCTAGTGTCTAATGCTTCTCTTTATTCATGATGTAGGATTGAACGCTATTTTTTAGACCTGTTAGCCAATTTTTGTAGGCCTGCTGGTCATTGCCTAGTGGTTCTAGTGGAGTTAACTTATTAGCCGATTTTTACCATTATTTTAAATCTGTAAAGTAAATTATCTGTTCAACAATTTCCATTTATGTCGGTGGTACTGAGTGACGTACAGTTCCTGAAGCTGTACTTTAATTGTCAATTCTGCTATACAATTTTCGTTTATTTTTGTAGTAATAAATGATTTTAATATTAATTATATTGTCTGAAAGGTAAATAATTTCTAAAGGTATACTTTTAGAGGTAATGGATTTTGATAAAAGCTATGAGTCATGCCGATGCAGTACACAAGTTTAACTGTTATTTACAAGGTCATACCTCTTGTCAAAATTCATTACCTATACCACTGTTTAGGGTTACATCCAATTTTTGTACGTCTGTTATATTTTTTTTATTCTCAGTCTGTGTACGACTGTAGTTGTGATTAGAATAGTTCAGGACACACTAGGGAAATGTTTGAGGACTTCTAGCCAATTTTTGTACGTCTGCTGGACAATTTCTTTTTATTCTCGGTCTGTATATGACTATAGTTGTGGTTACAATACTTCAGTATACATCAGCTCTAAGTAGTAACGTTCAGTCATTATTCAAGTCAATGTTTTAGGTCTTCTAGCCAATTTTTGAAGGTATGCTAAACTATTTCTTTTTATTCTCAGTCTGCGTATGACAGTAGTTCTGGTTACAATAAATCCAGCTGACTACCAAGCCCTCCGACTGGAATTTATATATACCCCTCCAAAAGATATTTCCATTCTTAAAACAAAAAAACCCTACTTCACAGTCCAAAAACATTAAAAATTAACTACCTCCTCACTATCATACACCCTACACAAACTTTTCCATAAGATTTAAAACTAAAAAATCACATATTTCGCCATACACAGGATATGATATCTCCATTTAGTATTTAGAATTAACCTAGCCTCCGATGATCTTTTGTAAAGCCGAAAGTTCTCCTCAATATTTCCAAATACCCCCAAAAATCTTACACTCTAAAATCCACAAAAAAACATACATGACTATTGTGTAACTCCACATATTAGCTCCACGACTGAAATCATATTTCAAAAACCGTTCTTCTGTCATAACCACACAACTCCTGGATGGTTTATTCGTTACCCTCTTTACACCAATCCACTAGTTTTTGATCTTAGAACTTGGTGCGTCTGTAGGCTATGGGTTCTCACGTTTGGAGATATATTCCGTCCCCCTTATCTCACCGTGCTGCACTCAAAATGTACATTACACATATAATCACCACAAAAAAATAAAAGAATGATCCTTTTTATGTTTATACTTAAATGTGTATTTTAATATCAATTTTCTAATTGATATATATTTGCAAACAATACTTGTTTTATGTAAAATAATATATTTTTTAAATGTCCAACTATAAATGATATTATCTGCTAGATATTCATGTTCGCTAATCATGTTTTGATAAATTGATTCCTTTAAGTCTACAGTCCAAAATATATGAATGCAATTATAATAATCAGACCATTTTCAACATCCCTGTATCACGACCTTTGTTATTATGTTAATATTTATATATTTTTTTCGAAAAATTGTTTATACATCATTAAAAATTGTAAATATTATTATTATATATAAGTCTCTCTACTACCAATTTATTAAAATATTTTATATATATATTTGTTGTAAGTATTTTTGGATTTTTAAATATATTTATTGGTTATAAATTTGTTTTACTTTTCCTGATATTTTTCTTATAATTCGGATTTTAAGACATAATAAATTGACAACGGACTTATCGCTATCTGATAGCTAACTGTCGAAGTTTTTTAAAACTGTATAAAAAAAACAGGATTCTGTAATTATGTTTATGAAATTACTTTATTTAAAATCACTGTTATGAAATTAATTTAAAATGTATTACCCTAATAGCGTTAATATGATCAGCATTGCCTTCTGGGTAAAAATGTACCCAATTGCATATACTTTTCACAGGATACATGTTAGATTTAATACATTTTTAGTACATTTTTCACATTTGGACAGTGAAAATAGCCTCAAATGAGTTTGACAGAACGACATATTGGTGTTTGGCAGTGTTGAAATTTACATTACAAATGAAACATATTATGCAATCCAAAGCAATAAGATATTAAAAAATTAATACTTTAGAATTACCAAAAAAGAGAAAGTAGTTTTAAAACGGTTTTTAAAAGGTAAATAGTAAAATGTCAGTATAAATAATGAAGTTAAAAAGACATCGGTTGCAATCTGGCAACTGGTGGTTTGGGGGTTCTGACGGTATCGCCACATCTATCCGCTAGCCTATCAAAGGGCAATTGTCAAAAAAATTTCTAATAATTAACTGCAATGAATACAAAAAAAACAAATCTAAGTAATTCGTGCTTTATATTTGTAGAAATTGCAGAATCCATAAAATAATAATTAAAAATGTACGTTTTAAAGCATTCTCTCTTTGTATTTGGAGCATATATCATAAACATTATAAGGACATGGCAACACTGCCAACGCAATTTTCGTTCTGTGAAACTTAATTGACAGCTCATTTCGGGCTATCTTCACTCGGACCAAATGTGAAAAATGCCCCATTTTTAAATACAAATACACCTACATATATTTAAATTTTGGGAACTTTATATTTTAAAATTTATAATAAAAAGTATCTGTATAATATGGTTTGTAAGATAATACAATTATACATTTTACACATTTAGTGTTAATTCAAACACAATTATCACTTAATAATTGTGTTTTGAAATTCATTTAGTCTTTTAGCACCTGAAGATATATCTTATGCGTTTAGTACACGAATTGTTAGGACTCTTGCGGCAACATTGCAAGTCAGTTCTCTATCAGGGTTGCCATATTACACGAATTAGGAAATTCAAACAAAAAAATTATTATGACTGAATAGGTATTTTCAATACCTTTCAAACGAGGTGTCACTTGCCATAAGGTCCTATTTAAAATTATCTGTCACAGTGACGTCACCTATTATGACTAGTTAAGACGCCTACGTCTGTTTATTACCTCTCTCCAAATTTCACTATTATAATAATAACCGTTCAAAAGATACAAGGCGGGAAACGGACTTTTGACTATCACTGCAGAAGCTAAATAAATCAATATTTATATATTACATATATAAATATAGGTAGTCAGCTGAGCATTTTTTGTTAACTTGGTGTTACATAATAGGCACTAAAGTCATGTTCTGAAACATTGGGAATTTTTTTATGCTTACCTTTCCAAGTAATCAGCTTCGTTCGAAAATGTTCACTACACACTACATAATCTGGAATACTTGGTCGGTGTGAGGTGTATTCTTTTGATTGGAATATCACAAGCTTTTAAAAGTACTGCATCCTTTAAAGGGAAACACAATCAATTATTAATTTAAAAGAACGCAGTAAATGTAAAATGTTTATTGCCTGTGAAAATGAACAGCTTAATACAATTATTAGCACTGCAGGGCATAACCATTTTTTGATAAGTCAATTGTGTTTTTCACCTTAAATTTAACCATCGAGCAAAAAGACAAAAAAGGGGAATGTAAAGGTAGTGGGGGCAAAAATATTGTTAGACAGAAAGTGCGATCTTTAGAGGCTACATTAAACAAGGATAGAGAGTCTCTCTCCTTATTTGACATCAAATTTAGTTGGGTTATGTTATTGTTTGTCCCAAATGTCACATGAAATCTTATTTATATTGAAGTTTTTTAACAATTGTGTCGCATTTTAGACTATTATCGTTAATATTTAATTAAACCTTTCTCGCTTAAGACACATTCTGAAAAATATTATACACCTACTGGTAATAAGTGTCTGAAAATTTAAATTTGGCGCATTCGCATTGCCGGATATCTCCGCTACCAGAGGCCACTTTTTTAGTCTCATTTTCATAAAGATTAGATTCCCTCTTTTGTCTTTTTACTCGATGAATTTAACGAAGAGGTTTGTCGATCTAGGGTAAACAAGTAAATAAAACTTCCACATTTCGAATTTATTTATTATACCCACTTTTAAATACATATTTAAATTTACAAAAATATTTTATGCTAAAAGTACAAAAAGCTACAATACTATAAGATCGCGATTAAGATCTACCTTCGGCAATCTATTTAGGGAAGGAACAGAATTGTTTAGCAAATTTAATACATGAACACACATAGATCTTTTTATATGGAATTAAGCCACAATTGAGTGTAATGAGATATATAGGTAAGTTGGGAAGATAATATACAAGGAAAAAAAAGTGTATTTCTTCTTTCTGTTTGTCCCTAAGTGTTTTTAATTTTACATTTACTTGACATCACAACAATTTCTGCCCAATTAAAATCGGTTCATCATAATTTGATAATTACAAGTTGGAGTTATTGTACAACCGAAACTTATATCAAAAATTGGAACATCTACCTTTTTATATATTATCATAGTGCTGTCTGTTCTAGATAAATAATTTCAATAAATTAACATACATTTTCAAAATATACCTCTTGAATAAATATAAATAACTCTTAAATAACACATCACTTTTAATTTCAATAAACAATCTACACAATATCTACTTTCCTTGTTTAGTTGTTAATATCTTTTCTCCTCTCAAGAACTTTCCCCTTATTTGTTAAATAGTTACACTAAAACTTATGATCAACACCAGTTTACCGTAAGTTCGAACTATGTTTTCTAAAATACATACACATCATCTAATTTATATAACGATGCACGTCATCGGCGTCATAGCCTGTGACGTCACATGATACCAACACAAAATATTTAGGGTGCAGATGTGTTCTTTTTTAGAATCACTTTACCGAGTACACTGGCATTACAGCCACTAGACATATTTTATTATATACGCGTAGAAATCATATTTTAAAATTTCTATTAATGTTAACTTGAAGAAATACACAATAATATGTTTCATTTAATTTGTATAAATGCATTATAAAGCGTTTTTATCAAGAACATTTGTTCGGAACACACTGTAACTGTAATCGAACGAAGGTAAAATTTTGGCATAAATTGGTAACACTTATTTGACAGTTGCGGTGTTGACACTTTTTGTACTTCATTATTTTGAATTTTAAAGTGAATATCTCTTGTTTTATATTTTTAACTATCTAATAAAATCTGTTCTTTTTAGAACAAAATTAGTGTGTTTTATTTCAAAAATGTCACGTAAGAATTTAAATAGTCGTTGTAAAGAGATGGTAATGCTTTTGCAATAATTATGTAATCTATTTGATTTAAAATGAAGTCAGGATTTTTTTATACTTTGGCAACTATGTCAACTTCGATCTCTGACGTAGATAATGACGTAAGTCGTTATCTAAATTAGATGAAGTATATTAAATAATAATCCTTGTATCGGCATGTAATATTTATTACTTATTTATTTATTTAATTTCAATTTTACTAGAATGCCTTTTCACTTAAGGTTACTTTGTGTAATTAATTAATTTTTAAAGTCATATTTATCAGACAGTACCCTAATACGGGTTATTATATTTTTAGCATTTCGTTTATTATGTACCGTTGATCTGAAGATGCTTAGCAAATTATAGTATGCAAAACCGGTCGTTGGTGGTAGAATAAACTTGTGAGTAAGTCTTATTCTTATTTCTTGTTACCTATTTGACAAAATATTTGTTCATGTATTAAATTGCTAATTTTTTCATTAGTTCTGTAAATAGATGATGATATTTATCGTGTTCTTAGACTACTAGTAACATAAATTAAAAAGTTGATTAATATATACAATTTTAGAGATTCCATAATCACTTTTAGGATTATAAATTAAAAACATGATTTAACTTTTCCAATCTAGCTAACAATAAAATCTTTGTCATATTTTTATCATGTCACACGTATCGAAAATAAAACAATTCATAAACATAGAAAATACTGTATTAATGAGAAAGTTACGAAAAATTAAACCAAAAATTTAATGTTCATGTTAAAAAGTGATAAACTGAATGCACAAGGGAAAATAGAATAGAAAATGAGTTGTAACACTAAATGAAGACAGAATCGGACAAATATTTTTAACAATAGATCAGATTTTTAATACTGGGAAAGTTCTGATAAATATCCATAAAGTACCCACCAAATATGCGCTCACTTTCAAACTTTTTGACTCGAACTAGGTCATATGTGTATAAATGGCGCAGTCTTACCAGTTCCCGAAAAATGACTAAATTCACGTTCCTTAATTACTAACTTTAACTGTCACAAACGATAAAAAAGTGAATTTGATAAAGGAATAAGAAGTATCAATGTGAAAGAGATATGTGGTTATCATAAAAACCTTGGAAAATCTCTCATATTACCCCATACGTATTTAAACATGACAACATTCCGTCACCGTCTGATTTTTCTATTATTAACAATATTTATGACACGGGTTCGACTTTAATGAAGGTAGAATGTTTTTTCAAGTGAGTTTTCAGCAGTCTTTTTTGAAGAAACGACTCTGGACACAAGTCACATTTGAAAGACCTCTCCCCGGTATGCATTTTAACGTGATAGTTCAAACTGGATTTCTTCGCGAACAGTTTGCCACAATCGTCGCATTTGTAGGACTTTTCACCGGTGTGGGTCTTCATGTGCAGCACCAGTTTGGATCTCTTCAAGAATCGTTTCAAACAAGTTTGGCACTCGAACGGTTTTATTCCCGTGTGTATTTTTAAATGACCGGTGAGGATCGGCAGCTGGGCGAAAGTTTTGCCGCAGATGTCACACTTGTACGGTCTTTCGCCGGTGTGGAGATTCATGTGATAGATCAAGTAGGATCTTTGACTGAAGCCCTTTTGGCAAATCTCGCACTCGAATGGTTTTTTAGCACTGTGTATGGTTAAATGTCGTTTTAGTTCGACGTTTTGAACGAACTGTTTCGAGCATACGGGGCAGGTGAAGAGATCTTTTCCAGTGTGACGTTTCATGTGCGCCGTTAGTGTACATTTTTGCGTATACGACTTAAAACAAACATTGCACTCGTACTTCTCTCCGGTATGAGTGAGCATGTGACGAGGAATTTGCGATTGTTGCGTGAAGCCTTGGCCACAAACGTCACATTTGAACGGCTTTTCACCTGTATGGACTCGATGATGGCGAATGATTTCGTTCTTGTATAGAAAAGACTTCAAGCAAATCTCACACTTGAACGGTTTTTCTACCGCGTGATTATTGACGTGTTTCGTCAAATGTCGTTTAACGGCGAACTTTTTGGGGCACAACTCACAACTAAACACAGTCTCGTTACTGTGAGTCGCAACGTGGTTTTTAAGAGCCGCTTTTCGTGTGTAGCCTTTATCACAAATTTCGCACTTAAAAGGCTTCTCAGGAGCTTCAGGATCTTCAGGAGGTGCTATGAGATTCGCAAAAAAGTCAAAGTGATCTTTAAACATCTGGTTAAAGGAAAACATCCTTTTCTTAAACCTACTAACAAAGTTTATATAATATCTAAATACTAATTTACTATACTCAGACTCTTTTTTCCGTTTATTTCTCAATCCGTTAGCAATCTTTTTCTTTTTAGCGAAATTACCCGGCTGTTTCTGCTTGAGCTCTGTCAAATGTGACTTTGTGAAATGTTTAAAGAAGTGTTGGATAAAATCGTTTTTGGTAAACGAGAGCTTACCGCAAAAATAGCAAACTACCCAGACTGATCCGAAATGAGAACTGAAGTGGCTTCGTAGGGGAACAGTTGAAGGAAAACCTGGAAAGATGAGAAAGAAGTTTTAATGGAACAGAATTAGCAACCAGACAGTTAAAAAATTCTACTACATACTGCTCAAAAAATTCGAAAGACTCCAAATTTTTATAAAGGATTTACAACAATATTAAGAGCTCCATAGGAGATACAGTTTATTTTAATATACAGGGTGTCCCAGACTAATTTACCCACACTGTTTTTTTACCCATATTTTTTTTCTATTCTATTTTTTAACAAAAAAATTGAAAAAAATTGATTAATTTAACAAAAATAAAAAATACACTGATATTTTCTTGATACCTTACAAACCCATTTTATTTAAAAAAAATCGTTTAAATAGACTATAGAAGACCACACATCCAAAACTATAAAAAAATGTACAGGCTGCTATTAAAAAATTTAAGTAGCTAACTAAGAGATGAATATTTAGGGGATGATTTTTTCTTCGCTATATTAAAGTGTACTACAAATGGAATAGACCAGTTTTTATCTCTTTAAAAAATCTCTAATTTGTTAATAAATATAGCCTAGATAAATTAGTCTGGGACACAACAAAAATAAAAAATTAATTGATTTCTTGATTATTTACAAACCGATTTTATTTTTAATAAATCTGTTGAATAGACGATAGAAGACCACATCCAAAACTATAAAAAAATATATACAGGGTGCTTTTAAAAAAATTAAAGTTAGGGGTTGTAACTAAGGGATGAATATTTAGGGGATGATTTTTTCTTCGCTATATTAAAGTGTATTACAAGTAGAATAGATTACTTTTCATCCCATTCGAAAATCTCTATTCGTTTAAGAGATATAGCGTGGGTAAATTAGTCTGGGACACCCTGTATAAGTTAAAATAAAAATGTCTCATAAAAGTGTTACAATTAAAAAGCGAAACGAAAACTAAAAGCTATACAGATAATAATAGTTAGAGTGAACTAAAATAACTAAAAATTTTTGAACAAATTTCTTCAGGGCCTTACAACTTTTTTCTGGTCATTTTACAATAAAAAGGCATTAGAACAATATTAAAGAAGGTTTTCAACAAATAATTTTCATTATAAATGTGCTTAATTTCATTAACTTCTCTGGGAAAAAAAGTTAAAAGGTCAAAAAGAAAATTTGTTCAAAAAAATGTTTAGTTATTTTTGTTTATAACCTATTTATTTTCAATTTTACGATAAAAAGTAACAGAAATAAAGTTGTAGAAAATTTAAATTGCTACAAATAATGTTTTATAAAATTTTCTGTAGGGTTGCTAATTTAGGAGATACAGCGCGAAAACCTTATGCCTCCCTTTTTTCAAGATGGCGAACGGGGACAAGGGTGTCGATCCCACAAACTTGAACTTAAAAATTGCGCCCTCTCAAAAATGTAATTTCAATGTAACTTTTCAATGGACTAATAAGAAAAACACAAAAACTAAATTGTCTGATGATAAATATAGGCCATTCAACATGTCTGACGACCCGAACATGTTGGAAAACAACTTTTCATATTGTCTGATGGAACTTGTTTTGCTATTTTCCTGTCTAAGGGATGAAAGTGCTCGATTTTATTTATTCCGTATTCCGTTCCTACCCGCTAAGGGTGAGTGGCGCACCCAGGGGGGTTTTGGTGGTTAAACCCCACCCTCAGGGCACGATTCCGACACTGTTACTCACAAAATTTAAGGACTTTCGATGCCCAACCAAAAACCCCACACGTTAATTCCAGGTGCGCCACTGCTAAGGGTAGCGGGTAGGAACTCTTTAAATTCTTGAAGATAGTCCTACCGGTGAAAATGAATCAATCCCTGCCCTTCGCAGATTCTGGGGTTTCCTAACCCGAGAAACTAGTACCTGTTTAGGGTCCCTTGTCCAGGGTTACGGATGAAGTCCACAACGGCAGCCACAGTGGAAAAGCAAAACTTCGGTACAGTGCGGATGGCGGAAGTGGCAACCCTCGATTATAGGGTTAATATACAATCAAAAGAGTAGTGTTTGATCCAGAATGGACGGCTACGAACAGCGTCTGACCCAGAGTGGGTGGCTGATATAAAACTCACCAACCCGTCTATCCAGCGTGGTATTTTAAGGCTATATACTCATCCTTCGAACTATATAGACATGGCGAATACTAAAACGAACGGAAACAACCCCCAGGTGGGTGGAGTATGTTATGCCAAATCCCACACCCAGAGAAAGGTCTGCCTCGTGGAATATGGGGCTGCAAGAATTCACTTAGTACACACAGAATGCATATCAGAACATATAACATCAGAACGATGAGGACAGAAGATAATCTAGAAGGGTTGCAAGAAGAACTTAAGACCATAAAATTGGACATAGTAGGCTTATGCGAGACAAGGCTTAAAGGCAAAGAAACGACTCTACTAAAATCAGGGAACACTCTGTACCAATACAATTAGGAAATAACCAAGATATAGGAGCCATAGGCTTTTTGGTACATAAGAGAATTGAAAACTTGGTAACTAAATTCCAAGCGATTTCTAATAGAGTTATCTATCTGGTAATAAAACTAAATCGTAGATACAGCATTTAAATAATCCACTATTATGCACCAAGTTCTTCTGCAGATGATGAAGAGGTAGAACAACTTTATGAAGACATTACAAAAGCCAGAACAATGACAACGAATATATTGGAAATTTTGGACTGGGAAGTAGAAATCACAGGGGAGATATACTCGCAAATTTCCTCAGCAAAGAAAAACTATTCTGCTTAAACACATTCTACAAGAAGATGCAGAAAAAATGAACGGCAAGTAAAAAATGAAATTGACTTTATACTCTCTAACTTCAAAAATATTGCTAAAGATGTTACTGTATTAAATTCTGTCAACACTGGTAGTGATCATCGATTAGTTAGGGTGCGAATAAAAGTAAATATAAAATTCGATAGAATAAAATTATTAACATGGGATAAATTACCAAACATAGAAGCACTCGAAATGAATCAAGAGGAATATCAAAGTGAACTAAAAAAGAGACTAGGACCTCTACCAGTATTCAACACGAAAGATATAAATGAAATAACATCAACTGCAAAAAAGATATGTGGTAAAAATAAAAATCCGAGAAAAACGAAATTGAAACAAACAACACTGGATTTAATAGAAGAAAGAAGAACATCGAAAGAATCGCAAGAGAATAAGGCTATCAACAATAAAGTTAAAAAGAGCATAGGGTCAGACTTATGCGAGCTATCAAACAAAACAAATATTGCAAACCATCGAAAACAATAGAAACATGACGAGTACTGAAATCATATTTAACTAAAGGAAAATCAAAGATAACTAAAATCAAAAACCAACAGGAGAATGCGGTGACGGAAACAACTCAAATAATCAAGGAAATACCAACGTTCTATGAGAATCTATATACATCTACTATACAGAACCCCAGAACAGACCGTAGAACAATTCTAAACGTCGGCAACATCGTGGTAGAGGTTGTGGAAGTTTTGTTGAATATGTGTCTAACAGAAAAAAGAATAGCCAGTCTGTGGGAAAACTCCCAAATACAACAACACTACAATTTTACACAAGAAAGGAGACACTACTAATATTGAAAACTACAGACCTATAAGTTTGTTTGGAAAACTTGGTCCTTTTTGAAGCCACTTATTAAAAACATTTATGAACAGGCCACATTCCACATCAAAATCAATGAAGAAGAAGAAACTGACAAAATGCGTCTTGGTAAAGGTATTAGACAAGGTGATACTATTTCACCAAAGCTTTTTACCTTAGCATTGGAAAATGTATTCAAACAGCTCGACTGGGAGCAAAAAGGTCTAAACATTGATGGTGTACGTTTAACTCATTTAAGATTTGCGGACGACATAGTATTATTTAGTACAGATATCAAGGAAAGAACAAAGATTACTGATGTCGCAGAAGGTATAGCAAGGCTCAAGTGGCAATGGGCCGGACATGTTGCCCGAGATAATCCCGAAAAATGGACACAGAGGTATTAACCAACTGCAGACCAAGAGATAAACGGCGAGGAGTAGGCAGACCACAGAAGAGGTCATCAGATGATATCAAACAAGTCGCGGGCAAGCAGTGGATGAGAATTGCTAAGAGTAGAAATCAATGGAAGCAAATGGAAGAGGCATATGTTCAGTAGTGGACGAATACAGGCTGAATATGAAGAAGAAGTGAACTGCTATAAACCAAGCCCCCATCCGCGTCTATAAACCAAGAAAGAAGAGGTCTATGTCCAGCAGTGGACGAATACGGACTGAAGAAGAAGTGAGCTTCTATAAACCAAGCTCCCATCCGCGTCTATAAACCAAGAATTATCCGAGAAGCCATAGAAATCAAAAAAAGGTTGAATTAGAGTTAATATTAATCAATAATCGAATCAATAAAAGAGATGACGGCGTCTGGTTATCTTTGACATGGAGACCTCTCAAAGAAAATATCGTCCGCTCCACCCTCCAATCAAAATCCTGCCGTCAGAAATGTCCTCGCCAACCCCCACGACAACATCACCTAAGCGACGTCACTATCGACGGTATAACTGCTCTGCCCAGTAGCAGTAATGCATTGATTAGTAATCAGTGTACGGGGTCTCGGATGACTGAGACCTCGGAAGTCCTGAAGAAGACATCAGAGAGGATGTCGAAAGCTCGGGGCAGTGATAATCGACTCGGTTTAACCCGGAAGCCTGTTAAGTTTAATATTAATTTTTGTAATAGTATTAATCTTAGATTTATGTTTAATTTATAATTAACACCTACACGGTATGACTTTGACATTTTGCGATTAGAGAGACAAACAATCATTGACTACTCTTTGTTACTATCTGCTACAAGTGTTAGAAAAAAAAGGCGCACTATTATACTCTGTTCCAGAGATATGATTGAAGAAAGTTCTAGTTGGTCACCCAGTACAGAAAACAATAAAAAATTAAAAGTGACCACAATAAAAAATCATTCAGCTTCAAGCTTCCAACTTTTTCTGTTTTTTGTTATTATGCGCTTTCAAATGCCACTTCAAACTTCTCCTCTGGCCAAAACTTTTATTACACAGATCACACTTAAAAGGTTTTTCTCCAGTATGAATGTTCATGTGGTCCTTCAGGAACCATTTCTGAGTAAACTGCTTCGGGCACACTTCACACTTGAACCTATTTTCCCCAGTATGGACGCTTTTGTGTTTGATCATGCTGGCCTTCTTTGAAAACTCCCTGGAGCATATTTCACATTTGAAGGGTTTCTCGCCAGTGTGGACCTTTACATGCTCCTTCAAGTGACAGTTGGTTACGAAAGGTTTTAAGCAAAAGCTGCAAGTGTATGGCTTATATCCAGAATGGATCTTCATGTGATTCGTTAAATTCTGCCTCACTGAAAACTTCTTAAAACAAATTTCACATTCGAACAAGTCTTCGCCGGTGTGAATGCGCATATGATAATTTAGATTGACTTTCTTCGAGAACTCTTTTGGGCAAAGATCACAAGCAAACTTTTTAGCGTCGCTATGGATACGCATATGGGTTTTCAAATATTCCTTCAAAGCAAATCGCTTAGAACAAAAAGCACACTGAAATGGTTTTTCTCCAGTATGAACTTGCAAGTGCTTACTTAAAGTGGCTTGAACTGTATATTCCTTTGAACAAATGTAACATTTAAAAGGTTTATCACCTTTATGAGTGGTTAAAACATGATTATAAACCTCTCTCTGAGATTTAAATGGTTCAGCACAAACATTACACTTAAAAACCTTCTCTGTGGTATGTGTTTTGATGTGCGCAGCCAAATGTTGCTTGAGCCTGAAAGGTTTTGAACAGATCTCGCATTCGAAGGGCCTCTCTTCACTGTGAGTAAACATATGTGCCTTTAACTTGTGCCTCTTGGTGAATTTTTTATAGCAAGTGGGACACTCCAATAAGTTGTCTCCTACATGTACTGGAAGATGCTTTTCCAATTCGAATTTGGTAGAAAAGTTCTGGAAACATTTATGGCACTGGTAAGTTTGTATATTTATATCATCATAATCAACTTTTACTGATTCATTCTCTTCTAGGTCAATATTTACTTCTTCAATTTTGATCTGTTTCATAGGAAATTGCTCCTTTGTTAATTTCCTCTTTGGTTTTTTGTTTATGTGACCTCTTGAATGTACATACAGTTCTAAAATATTCGAAAATAGCTTTTTACAGATCTTACATCGGCAAATGTTTCGAGATTTTACTAAATGAGATGAGAAATGGTATAGAAATTCATTTTTCCTAATGAAACTTTTGCCACAATAACAGATTATCGGGTGTTTCTTAAAGTGGGAAGATATATGTAGAAGTGTTGAAGTAGTCGTTTTGTGACCTGAAAAAGAAATTTAAGGTCTAAAAAGTGTGACAATACAACTGTATAGATATATCTTTATATACTGGGCTGTATAAATGGTTTGTTAACACAGTTTTCTCAACTGTCTAATACAATGATTTTGTTTCTTAACACAATATTTTCATTGTTTTTTAACTTCTTTTATTGAAAACAAATAGATCTCTAGGATAAACAAAATAGAATGATTAAATTCTATATGAAAATAGGAAACAGCCTATGGGAGTAACAAATAAATCAAAAATATGCCTTCGTAGCTGAGGAAAGAGGAGCAAGAAGCATCATAGATTCCATAACATATTTACAATAGCTAGAAATGACAATAAAAGAGGTTAAATAATAAATGAAGCAGAATAGATATCAAATTAAAGAAGATACAAGAAATAAATATATTGGAAGAAGATACATCTCCTGGCTCAACAATCACTGAGAAAGTGGTATAATTGCAGTTCCGTCGACTTGTTCAGAGCTGCAATCTCAAAAGTAAAAATAGCTGTGATGATTACCAACCTCCTTAGAGAAGACGGTACCGAAAAAAGAGGAAGAACAAAATAAATAAATAAGACACTATAAAAATTAAAGATTGGAAGATTGAAGAAATTAACTATTCAAATATGGAAAGTTTCCTTAACAGAACTTCTCTCCAAATCCAACACATGCACCAAGATCTCACTATATTTTACAGTATCTTCTTCTTCGGGTTCCTTCTCCTAGCGGAGGTTGGAAATCATCATCGCTATTTTAACTTTGTTGGCCGCATTTCTGAACAATTCTAATGAGCTGCAGCCGAACCACTCTCTCAAATTTCTCAGCCAAGACATTTTGCGTCGTCCTGGGTTTCTCTTCCCTTGTATCTTCCCTTGCATAATCAACCTCAGTAATACGTACTTCTCACCCCTCATTAAATGTCCCAGATATTGAATCTTTCTAATTTTAACAGTTTTTATGACTTCACATTCTTTCTTCATTCTTTGTAACACCTCTATATTAGTTACTTTTTCAATCCACGATATTTTATGCATTCTCCTGTAGCACCACATCTCAAAGGAGTTTAATTTTTTGATTTCAGACTGCTTTATTGTCCACGCTTCCATGCCATATAGTAAAGTAGAGAAGACGTAACAACGTAGCATTCTTGTGCGAATCTCTAGATTAAGGTTACGGTTGCAAAGTAATTTCTTCAATTTTATGAACGTGTTTCTTGCCATTTCTATTCTAGATCTGATCTCCTTTACTTGATCTCCATCTTCGGTTAGCCACGTTCCTAAATATTTATATGTTTTTACACTTTCTATCGCTGTATTATTGATGATCAGGTTATTTACATTTTGTGGTTTTTTTGAGAATATCATTGATTTCGTTTTCTTGAGATTCATTTGCAGTCCGTAACTTTCACATGCATTGTATACATGTTGTATTATGTACTGTAGATCTTCCATGTCACTTGCAAATATGACAGTATCGTCGGCATATCTAATATTATTAATGCTATTTCCGTTGACATAAATACCTTCCACGATATCCAATAAAGCCTCTTGAAAAATCACTTCACTGTAGACGTTGAATAAGAGTGGTGAAAGGATACACCCTTGTCGAACTCCTCTAAGTATACTTACTTCCTCTGTCAGTTCTCCTTCGACTCTTACTCTTGCTTTCTGGTTTTGATACAGATTCGATATAATTTGTAGATCTCTACTATCAATGTTTTTAGTCTTAAGAATACTTAAAAGCTTCTCATGTTGAACTCTATCAAAAACTTTCTTGAAATCTACATTTTACAGTATACTACACTCTATTATTTTTGGTCCTCAACTATTGGAAAAAATTAATCTACATGTTCCAGTAGATAAACAAGGCTAAATCAACCCTTTTATGCTAGATCCCATCACACAAACTATGGACACAATTCCTTCACGTCTAGAACACCAAGGTTTGCTAATCAATATTCCCAAAGGTTGTATTGTTATAGTATTTCAAAAGAATTTAAAACTCAGCTTAAGAACTGTGTGTGATAGCTTGATGTCCTTCCTATGTACATTCTTCGTTAATGTTTGTTATTTACTGTTCCTACTTTTATTTTTTGTATGATTTGGGATATGTCAAATTAGAGATTGTACTCCATTTGAAAATTATTACTAGCACAGCTGATAAATATCAATGTAATGCCATAAATCAGTGAGAAAGAATTTCAAAATTATTTTAAAGTTTTCAGTGAGTAAGATTCAGAGAAAAGAAAGAACCAGGAAGTAGATTGAAGAATAAAAACAAGCAATTATTAACATATGAGGTAACAAGACACTATATTAAAAGAAAAAGAAATAGAACAGCATAAAATTAAGGATTTATATAAACACACAATGTCCACTGCTATATGGTCATGAAACTTGGGTGTTTCAATATTTTGTACTGTCGTCACATGATCATATCATTTGAAAAACAGTTATTTAGACCCCTGCAAAGAATAATGTTGTAACCAGCATTTATGATATTCTTCAGAAATGATAAAAAAAGATACCAATTTCTTTTATTTCTTTTTTATACGTATGTGACATTTTTTTAGTGTAAGAAGTAAGTATATAGGTTAAATTCCTCTTTTAGAATAAGTACTTTTTTTATTAGTCAATTTTTGATATAAATATAAAGTTTCATCGAATAATCTTGTAACCGCACTTATGATGATCTCAAGATAGGTTCTGGTGATAGGTTTCTATAGCAAGTTGAACTTAATTTTTTTATCGGATATGGCATCACATTAAATATTCACTGCGCCAGGATTTGTTTCAGAATTATTTGACTTTCGTTTGTAGTGTGTAGTTTTTGAAATATGAGAATTATTTTGATACTCTATGGTACGATACAGTATTTTTCAACTAAAATTTGATTTGGTTCAATGTCGTATCTGTAGTAACTGTTATTCTACAAATAATTCAATTTTTTTATATTTACGGTGTTATTCCATTCAGAATCTTTCTTATTAATGCAGTTACAGCCACACCAACTATGTTGGCAGATAGAGTGTAAAAAGATACCCAAGAAGAACACTGTAACTCAAAATCGCCAAAAATGTTAGTAACAAAGTTATTCTATGCAGGGGTCGATTTTATCTTTATCATTGTATCAATTTAAAACAAACTTCAATTATCATATAAAAACGAACTTACTTTTTTTGCAAACTGGACAGGGATACCTTGTTTTCTTCTTCGATGATTTTTCAACTTTTCTTTTCCTTTTAGTACCTTTCGATCGTCTTTGAAGCTTGCTACTGCTGGGTTGATTCAAACGAGTTGTTTCTTCAGCTTTTGTTAGATCATAATCTTCACTGACTAACTCAACCTTAACCTTCACTTCATCTACTTCATCTTTAATATCATCGAGATCGTCTATATTTACTGACAAAACTTTAACTTCGTTAATATTATCTTTGATATTAACTAATTTTAAGCTTTCCGGTACAGGTTTTGTAACTCTTTGTTTACTGGGTTTCTTAGTTTTCCTAACTGGTCGTTTGGGTTTATTTATTTTGTCCAAGTCGGTTTTTGTTATGAAAAAATTGTCAGCTTTTACTTCTGTATCATATATTTCAGGCACTTCCACTGGAACATCCTCGTCGGGGGGCTCTACTTTAACGACGCCTAATGGAGCAGCAAATATATATTCAGTTTCTTTTATTTCTCCTACGCCGAGATCATTAGGTTCTGCTTTGATATCCATTGTTGGGCAATAAATATTTAGATAAAATGTGTTTCTTAAAATAGTTTTATACAACAGTTACAACTGTAAACTAATCTGTCTAGGAGTCTGCAGCCATATCTGCAGCAGCAAGTTTTACTTTATTTACTCTTTTATTTTTTGTGAACTGTCAATGTCAAATGCAATTGATGTCAAATCTGAGTAGTTTCCCATATGACCTACTTTACCTTTATGTCGGAACACTGAGACAAACGAGATATGATATAAGCGTCTATATTCTTTGCTACAAGTATGCTAATGTATAAAAATTTAATTGCATATTTCTATAGTACACAAAAAGCTACTACAAATAAAAAAACAGCCATTCATGCTGAATAGTTTTTGAGACATTACAACCTAGTCAAAAGAATTAAAGAGCTAACAGGAATGAGAAAAACTCTTCAAACTAGGCAACGAAGAGATGAAAGAGATATAAACCAGAAAATGCAGAGATGGACACAATACATAGCACAGCTTTTTGAAGACAAAGAGAGAACAGAAGCACCAAAAAATTTAAAGATGATACTGCACCAGATATTATATGAGAAGAAATAGAATATGCAATGAAGCAACCTAAAATTGAAAAATCTCTCGGGCCTCATGAAGCTCCCATCAAATTACTTAAAATTGTGGATACTGAATCTATTGACCTTCTTTTGGATCTATTTAATACCGTATAGGTATAGAACAATTATAATACCTAAAGAATAGTTCCAATCGAGATTAATACTGCTTCCCAAAAAAGACAATGTAAAGGAGTGCAATAAACATCGTACTATAGCCTTAATGAGTCATGTCTTGAAAAGTAATTCACAATAGAATACATAAAAAATTAGATGACACAGATGAACAGGCCTGAAGATGTTTTAAAGATAAAAAATATGTTTCTGCATAGTTAGCAAGGTAGTGCCATGGCTGAATGGCACTATCTCACGGGCTGCACTGTTTTCATCCCCGATTAGACTTGATCAGAAGTTATCGGTCGATTAACTGTAACCAACCAAAAGTAGTAAGATCTCTATGCTGTGGTATAATCATCGAGCAAAAAGATAAAAGAGGGAATCTAATCGTTATGAAAAGGAGACCAAAAAAGTGGCCTCTGATGGCGGACATATCCGGAAGTGCAAAGGCGCTAAATTTAAATTTTCCAACACTTGTTAACAATAGCTGTAAAATATTTTTCAGACAAGAAAGTTTTAATTAAATATTAACGATAATAGTCTAAAAAGTGACACAATTGGTAAAAAACTTCAATATAAATAAAATTTCATGTGACAGTTGGGACAAACAATAACATAACCAAACTAAATTTGACTTCTTAAACAAGGAAAGACTGTCTTTCCTTGTTTAAAGTGGCCTCTCAAGATAGCACTTCCTGTCTAACAATATTTTTGTCCCCATTACCTTTACATTCCCTCTTTTATCTTTTTGCTCGATGGGTATAATGTAACAGCGATTTAAAGATAATCAAAAACCGTTGAACTATTATTTTAATTTATTTTTGACAAAATCTACATTTTATATCGACAAAATAAATCACGAATTTGTCCACATGTCCAAAAAATGATAAAAAATAATCTATGGAGATCTAAACGCAAAAGTTGGAAGAGAATAGCAATGTCAATCCAGAATTGGTAAGCACAGTCTTCATGAGCATTCAATTGACAATGGCAATAGGTTAATAAACCTATATGTCTTGCACATAGGCATATATGGCATAGAGGATGCAAAAGGGGCACAGAACCCGGCAAGGAAATGAGGAATATAAACAACTACCCAAGAAGAATAGATAATAAAGAATAGGACTATACAAAATATTACCAAGATACGGATATTGCAACATTCATTAAAATATGACGGCACCACTACAATACCACTAAAATATGCTGACACTATTACAGGATCCAACTTGTAAATAAAATACATTTTGGAGACGCCTATCGCCGTATTCCCATTCTCCTCCGCCAATCCTCCCAGTCCAAACCTCTCGATTCCATCGCTCTTCTAATTCCTTCATTCCATGAGCGTCGAGGTTTACCTCTTTTTCTTCTTCCAGGAGGCTTCCGACTGTGAAGTTTTTGGGGCCAACGTTCGTCAGGCATTCTCAAAATTTGTCCAAACCATTTTAAACCTTTTCTTTCAATGGCTGTTTCTGTAGCATTCATGTTATTTCTTACAGACTCGATGGTCTTCCTTGATGTGATCTTGCCTTGATGTTCAAGCACTACCTCTCAAATAATCCATTTCAACTGCCAACAATCTTCTCTTCAAGTCTATGTATTAATTGTCCATACCTCAAAGCCATAACAAAGAACTGATTCAATACTGTTGTTCTCTGTTCCTAATACTTCATAAGCAATTTTTTTTATTATCGTTTTGAGGTTGTTGTATTCTTGTTCTACATTCATATTTCTTTCCAGTTCATTTAGTTCCTTTTCTAATCTAGATTGAAAAAGATGATTAAAACATGTTTGGAATAAAAGGTACAATTTATAACGCTCCTTTTTGTGCTGCATAGTATTGTTTGTCTCACTTTCAGTGTTCAGTTTCAGTATTGTTTAAAGGGGCACACAAGATTAGCTAAAAGAAAGTAGTGATCTGTCCCACAGTTATGCCCAATTTCAATTAAAAAGATATTCATATAATAATGAGACAGATCTAAAAAGAGGATCTAAATGAAACATTTTATAAGAACAGTAAAAAATAAACACAATTTTTTATTAATTTTTATTACATAGGTACAAATTTATCTATATTTTTATTATTTACATTTGTTCTAAAATATAAAAACTAAAAATCTTTATATAGCTAAAAAGTAGAAATTAAAATCTCATAAAACAGATTCATGGTTAATTTTTTATCAGAAAAGAAATTATCGCAAAGGTTGACACATGCATTTTTTATAACCAGTTTGTTGAACTTATGACACACTGAACGTACATTAATATTCTTTGAACTATAGTGTAGGCTATGACATTAAAGGTATCGATTTTATAGAGGGTGATCGATTATACCTTGGAGTTTGATATCTCCCTTAATAAAGGAGGCACAGAAAAAAGTATTATAGAAAAATTGTAGACTAGACCATAGCTGCATATTTTAAAATATTTTAAAATTACAGAGTATTATAAAACGTGGGAACGAATGAAAGCTATGTATTTTTAATTATAATAAATTAATGTTATATAAAAAATAGAACAATATAAATATGTGGACATGAAATGGTGAGTGAAGCACATGGAGAGGTGCAGTGACACAAAGGGAGAGTATATCAAAGAGTAAAAAATAAAAATCAATAAATATCGGGGACTATTATATAAAAAAACGAATAGAAAAATCTAGAAACTTTAACAATAACAATTGGAAATATCGAAAAGATTGTGAACCATTGCTGATGATGAGTAAGAGATTCTCTTAAATCACTACAACTAAAAAATAAAATAAATTTCCTAAATTAATTACGATTTAGGGATACTTATCATCAGAAGGCTTGAGATGGATACGGCAAAATAACGATAAGCTGAAAAAGAATCTGGTGTCGTGCATAAAAGACCTTTAAAATTGCTAAAATTATAGTACAACATCTAGCCTGAACTATGTAAATATTATTAAAAATAATACCAGACATGAATACGGTAGTTGTAAAGACATAAGACGATGTAACAGCATATTAAAATAGTAATTTCGTCGTAACGTCTCAACAAACCGATTTCCAAAGAATCGTTGTCGAGTTGAAGGTAAAATTGGGCAAATTATAGTACAACATCTAGCCTGAACTATGTAAATATTATTAAAAATAATACCAGACATGAATACGGCAGTTGTAAAGACATAAGACGATGTAACAGCATATTAAAATAGTAATTTCGTCGTAACGTCTCAACAAACCGACTCCTAAAGAATCGTTTTGGATTTGAAGGTAAAATTGGGCAAATTATTGCAAAATATTTACCCTGAACCATGTAAATATTATTAAAAACAACACCAGACATGAATACAGAAGTTGTAAACACCTAAGACTATGTAATGCCATCTTAAAATAGTTTTTTTGTCGTAATGGCTCAACAAACCGATTCCTAAAGGATCGTTGTCAATTTGAAGGTAAGATTGGGCTAATTATAGTAAAATATCTACACTGAACTATGCAAATATTATTAAAAACAATACCAGACATGAACACAATAGTTGTAAAGACATAAGACGATGTAATGATATTAAAATAATAATTTCGTAATAGTCTCACAAAACGATTCCCAAAGAATCGTCAATTTGAAGGTAAAATTGGGCAAAATATCTATCTATTGGGTAAAATATCTGTCTATTGGGTAAAATATCTATCCTGAACAATGTAAATATTATTAAAAACAATGCCAGACATCAATACAGCCGTTGTAAAGACATAAGACGATGTAACACCATATTAAAATAGTAATTTCGTCGTAACGGCTTAACAAAACGATTTCCAAAGAATCTTTGTCGAATTAGAGATAATAAGATTGGGCGAATTCTAACAAAACGTTTACCTGATCTATGTAGATCATTCATAAAAGCAATACCAGATATTACTTCAGTTGTATAAAAACGTATGACAATGTAACGCCATATTAAAATAGTAATTTCGTCGTAACGGTTCAACAAAACGACTCCTAAAGAATCGTTTTGGATTTGAAGGTAAAATTGGGCAAATTATTGCAAAATATTTACCCTGAACCATGTAAATATTAAAAACAACACCAGACATGAATACAGAAGCTGTAAAAACCTAAGACGATGTAATGCCATCTTAAAATAGTAATTTCGTCGTAATGGCTCAACAAACCGATTCCTAAAGAATCGTTGTCAATTTGAAGGTAAAATTGGGCAAATGATGGTAAAATATCTACCCTGAACTATGTAAATCTTATTAGAAACAATACCAGACATGAATACAGCAGTTGTAAAAACATAAGACGATGTAACAGCATATTAAAATAGTAATTTCGTCGTAACGTCTCAACAAACCGACTCCTAAAGAATCGGTTTGGATTTGATGGTAAAATTGGGCAAATTATTGCAAAATATTTACCCTGAACTATAGAAATATTATTAAAAACAACACCAGATATGAATATAGCAGTTGTAAAAACCTAAAATGACGTAATGTCATGTTAAAATAGCAATTTGGTCGTAATGGCTCAACAAACCGATTTCCAAAGAATCGTTGTCGAGTTGAAGGTAAAATTGGGCAAATTATAGTACAACATCTAGCCTGAACTATGTAAATATTATTAAAAATAATACCAGAGATGAATACGGCAGTTGTAAAGATATAAGACGATGTAACAGCATATTAAAATAGTAATTTCGTCGTAACGTCTCATCAAAAGGATTCCCAAAGAATCGTTGTCGATTTGAAGGTAAAATTGGGCAAATTATAGCAAAATTTTTTACCATAATAATCAACACGTGGTTTCTTTACCGTAACATTGAGGCAATTCCTTTATTAGAATTTTACAGGCGAATTGTAGAGGCTCTGCTGATAGCTCCAGATATTCCAAGTCACGTGGAGTACGTCCAAAATCTTCAGAACATGTTGCTGACAAAATTTGTTTGGATAGTGTGGGTCATTTAGTGGACAAAATTGAAATACAACAAAAGTGCGGCAAATGTTGCAAGTGTACCAAATATCGATGCATTAAATGTAATATAGAACTTCATCCCGAGCGATGTTTTGTCAAATTTCACATGTAAAAATTTTAAAATAAATAATGTTTTATGAAATATTGTGTCCTTCATTGCCCAGCGTATCATACCATACGTCAAAAAAGACAGTTATAAAGAAAAAAAAAAGTAAATTTTGCACATAGCTATTAAAAACAACCTATCTTTATTTCATTCTGAAGTTTTGATTTCGTTTTGATAAAATTATTGGGCAATATTGGGTTAAAATAGTAATTTCTTTGAAACGGCTCAACAAAACTATACCAAAAGTCTCCCATAACTTGATCACCCGTTCTAGATATACGTACAGTTAATCACAAGCCCAAATAGGTTTTCGACAGAGCTCTACAGGCGTAGATTTAGTTCCAATACATAAAACGTTCAGCAAAGATCAAAAAACCCGCTATATTCAACCGTGTCCTCCTTTATCTCTAGCGCTTGATAAACAATATCAAATTCGTCTTTAGCTTCGTCGGTTTCTTCAACTACAGGCTCGTTCACTTCCTGTTGTTCTACGACTTCTTCAACGGGAAGCTGTAAATGGTGCAACGCCTTCCAATGGGCGTTAAATTCTTGCTCATCGAAAAAGTTCCAGCGACAGATCTCACACTGCTTAAAATACTCTGCTGAGTCGTTGCCTTGTTCTGACAACAAATGGCTTACTAAAGTATCTTTATCGGGAAATTCCCGAGTACATATTACACAAAGAAAGGGAGTTTTTAAATTAATATGAGCTTCTTGTAGATGCTTAACTAAACTGTCATGATTGCAGATCTCTATACAACAAATGTTACATTGAACAGGTCGTCTATCTACTGCTACGTGGTTTTCTAAAGCTTGTTCAGAGATGAACGACATAGGACAATATTGACATGTAAAAGGCTTCTTCAGACCACACTCTTTGAGCTCTTCATGTTTAGTATCTAGATGTTCCAGAAGAGAATCTTTTGTGAAGTTTAATTCACAATAGGGACAACAAGCAAACGTGATTTCTTCAGGAATCGAAAAATGCTCCTTCTTGTAATGATTCAACAACTCGTAGTACTTAATATACCGTTTATTACACCTTTTGCATTGTTGCTGGAGCTTTTCTTGGTGTGCGAACCAATGATTTACGAACGAGATCGTTTTGGAAAACTTCTGTAGACACATAGTGCATTTGAAATAGCTATTTCTTATCTGGGAATGAGTCAGTAAATGTCTATTTCTGTTCGACTTACTTTTAAATAACTTAAAACATATTTCGCACTTGAATTGCGGGCTTAAATGAGTTAGCTTGTGTTGCGTTAGTGTCGACTTTCGAGTGAATGTCTTGGGACAAAGATCGCAGTCAAAACTTTTCGGGTGGCTCTTTAAATGTTGCTGGAGAGCATCGAAACTAGTGAGTTGTTCTAGGCAAACCTCACACTCGAATTGGGGCTTATTGAAGATTACGGAATCGTCAGTAACCTTCCCGTTCGTTACAAGATTGTTTTCAAATGGTTCTTCTGTTATGGTTACATGTACAGGTATCTCTCGCCTTGGTCTTCTCTTTTTTATGCAATGAATGACGTTATGGAAAAAATACCGTTTCTTATTGACGAAGAACTTACCACAGCTGAAACAACTGACAGGGTTGTACTTGAAATGGTAGTCGATGTGCTGCACACGAACATATGAAGATGATAAACCTGAAAAAAATTTAACAACTTACACTATATGATATATACACGTACAATATCATATTACATAATAAATTACCCATAATGGAAGATTATTTTGACTTTTCAAAAGCTTTTGATTTTGTTGTTCTGATTATTAGTATATATTTTTATTTTTTTATTCACAGGATATCCCCATTTTTACAAAAACTTAACAAAAAAACTAAAAAATTAAATTAAAAATTAAATTTTTCTGAAAATTTTATTAAAATGAAATGAATACTCAGTGATTCATTCTTCGATCCCTAACATACTCAGTCAAAGAGTGCTTAAATCTTATAGATTTTATATTCACTAGATCATAAGATTGATTAAAGTCATTTCCCAGTATGTGAATTCTGTTAATAGGAGAGAATTCGCCATAGTTTGTGTGATAAGTTTTTATAGAAAACAAAGGCATGTCTCTAAGAATTCTAGTACTACACCTAAAGTTGTTAAGACTTAATAAATCAAAACAGTCAGTGGTGTGGTCAATACATTAGTAGAGAAAAACTAGATCACATTTAATTCTGTAGTCTTCTAGGGAACTGATATAGCCTTAACCTTAGCTCTTTGGACAAAAAGTCTATTCAGATAATCAGTAGACCACCTTCTCCAAAAAAGTTGCTGGAATTTAGAGAGATTTTGCCAGATGCTAAGTCTATTTTCTGGGATAGGTGTATACTCCTAGTCTGGGAACGAGGTGGGACACTTTCCGATAAAGAAGTGACCAGGAGTAAGATATGTGAAAGGAGGGATCATTAGAGAGGGCACAAATGGACAGAGAATTAAGTACGGCTTCAATTTGGGTGATTACTGTACTGAATTCATCGAATGTATTTTGAGACTGTCCAATAATCTGTAGATATGATGCATACCTCTCTTTATAGTGCTCTCCCAAAGTCATCCATGATGAGGAGATCAAGGTGGTACTGTTTATAACTGAATTTAAGAGGAGGCTAAAAATTCCTGAATGGAAGAGTTAGTTTCATTATTTTTCACAAAATTATAGAGTTCAAATAGCTGATTATTAGCCCCATGTATTATCAGAGTGAATTTGTATCTGCCTGTACATTTTTTGTAAGTGGGAGGTGAAGACATAGGTATAGAGTCTAAGCCGAAGTAGAATGTTGAAGAGTTTTTCCTTTCAACAGGATGTCATTAAGAGAATAGCTACTGGAACTCTTCATGGAGCCATCAAAAACCACACTTAATTTTGTAGTTGATAATTCTTCTTTTATGACAGAGGGGTGAGGTAAAAAGTATTTATTTTTTAAGTGAACATTTGAAAGAGAAAGAAGAACCTTTTTGGTATGTCTAAGAGAAACATATTCATTGATAAATGTTTTATACTGAGAGTATAAATTTTCCTGTTTTAAGAGTTTATTTTATAAACTACTAAGTAAACCTTTTCCTAGCCATATTGTAAGAATAGCCTAACCTTTTATGTGCTGTTTCAGAAACGAGAGTAAGCTTTACCTGAAACCAACCAGAAGGTAAAATTTAACTTGTTTTGGTGAATAATTGTTCAGCCAGATCCTCAGAGGAAGTGGCCTTAACAGAGGGGGTCACTTCTTCAACTTTGAAGAATTTTCAAGTTATATTATTGAGCTATCTTCCTCAGATGTGGACTGGACAAAGAGACATTTGACTGTGTAGGGGAGAACTGTGAGTGATAAATTCCTTTAAGAAGTGTGCAAGGGGGTAAAGAACCAAACATAAAGTACTTTAAGTGTGTGTTCTGGAGAACAGGGAGTCTTTTACCTAAATGTATCAACCCATCTGATAACAACTCGCTATATATGTCACTGGCAAGAAGAAGATCTATATTTTCTCAAGGACAGAGTAGGATGGATATGTTTATGGATAACTGGGGCAGCCTACAAGTTATGTTAACTAAAACAGCACAGGAAATTTTGAAACCATTACCTGTTTCTTTTGTATGAAAATCTTTAGAAACAAATGACGACTGAGATCCGTTATCTAAAATACATTTAGAGTGTATGGGTATGCCATTCTTTGAGTAAATAGTAACTAGAACGGTTAGTCAGAGAAAAGTTATTACATTTGAGAC